>CAWUFW010013329.1:0-482388 GCA_963921515.1 Calotriton arnoldi
CTTCTGGGTCTCCCACGAAGTCGTGCTTTGGGCTCCGAGTAGCCCTAGCCTCCAGCACCAACTGCACCGAAGATCACTGGCCTCCACTCCACGAGTGTCCTGTGAGCCAGATCCACGTGCGACGTCTCGAGGCTCCTTCGCGGTCGCTAGCCCGTTTCCTAGTAGCCCTTAACGAAGGCCAATCTTTTTCTTACTTGGCATCCTGGTTGCTCCAGGCCTGCCCTCACTTACCCTCGCTGGGTGAGTTCCCCAGACCTTGCTGGTCTGCACCATCGACGATCTACATCTTCATCGAGACTTGCCGTTGCCAAGGCTTGTTGGGTCCAATCCGGTCGCCGACACCTCAGCACTCGACAGACATCGTGTACCAGCCCGAATCCTGCTCCTGGTTGCAGACAACGCCTCCTGGACCTCGTGGCTGAAGAGTCAAGACGACCGTCAACGCACCTGAAGCACTCGACATCGGTGGGCATCTGTCCATCGCCCTCCTGGTCACTGGCTAGTGACCCAGACTCTGTCCCCTCTGCTTTCAGGTTCTTCAGATCTCCGATCCACTCTTGGATCCACCCGGACACTTTCCACTTGGTCGCCAGCAGCACTTTGCAGCAGATCGCCATTCAAATCGACGACGAAACCCGACCCCGAAAGACACCTATGCACCCGGCTTCCCTGGGTGAGGTAACACGAGTACTCCGGTGCTCCCGTGGGTAGAGACTCTTCAAAGTACTAGATCTCAAAGGGTTTGCTCCAAGTCCTCCCTTAAGTGTCCCTTTTCTTTAATTTCCCGATCACGACTTTCTCCATAGAAGTCAACGGCGTATCGCGGTTGTGTATTTACACTGCACGCATCCCCCGTGGGTCCCCTGTGTCACTACCTTGGGTGGTTCCTTGTGGTCCAAGCACTTCTAGAGGCTCTAGGCCTAGTGTCTAGTTCAGTCGTGGTTCTTATACCACTTTATTGGTATATGGTTTGGTACGCCCCTAGGGTCCAAACGTGTATTTGTGCTATTACTGTGTTTAAATAACTTCTAACTTATGTACTTCGAACTCTAGCCTCATAAAGAGACTAGAGGGGTGTGTTTAGCAATAAATACATATATTTTGAATATATACCTGGTGTGGTGCTCTTTCATTTGATCACTCAAGAGATTATAGACTGGTAAAACAAGCTGCTTTACATTCCTTCAAGACTTAGCCTGAAGGCTGCTCTCCATAGCTACCACTAGGATAGCTTTCAATAAGGTTGTCTTTAACCTATCTCCAATAAGGGGTTGTTTGGACTGGTGCAAGGTGCCCACTATAATTAGTGGACAGCATATACCAGGCCAACTTCTCACAATGTTGAACTGTCTCTTTATGGGCTTGATGGCCCGGTCTTGAGACCAAGGTCTTGTCCCTCTTGTTGAAAACCACAGAGTGCAGAAAATATATTTTTTAAAACTATGAACGCATAAGCTAAGGTCACAAACCATTTGGATGATGGTACAGTATCCATTCACCCAAGGTTTGTAGAGAGCTCCTTGTGAACACGTAGAACATTTACACTTTTCTGGGAGGTACAAGTGATAGTATGTAGGAGGGCGTCCAGGCATTGGTCATGAATCATTAGTTTTTACATTACCTCATCAACAACACCAGGAGTGCACTTTCCTATACCTCTTTTGTGAATCAGCATTGTTTGTTCAGTTTATACAAATTATTTTAGAATTCAAGACAATCGCATTATTTAGGATTAAGCTTTTTGCACAGAAGTACTTTAGCTTTTTTCTAGTAGAACAGATCAAAGAAGGTAAGATTTCTGCCAAAGAATTTTTTTAATTGGTTCTGATTTTGGGATCCAAGCGACTGAGATTTTTCTGTGTGCAGCGCTCATTGTAAGCTGGATCATCTGTCGATGCTTGTGCAAATTCCTGGTGTCAATGTAATGCTCATGAAAGGTGACAGATGAAATTTACCTAAAGTTACATTGTTGTTGACATTGCTTTACAGTGTTTAAAGAAATAGCTCTGGAGATGATTGACTGCATGCTCATGTAGTCATTGGCCTCGCTCTTGAGCTGTTCACCTAGGCTGCAGATTTGTGCCAGTGATGATGGTGGTTTTGGTGTGCAGTGGATACCAGCCCCACTGTTAAACATAGCTATCAAATACACATAGTGAACAAGATTTGTGTAAACTGAAGTTTGATTCAACCTGTCAGCTTTGTAGTCGGGGTTCCTTAACACTGTTATGCAGGCTTCCATATTTAAGGTTTTGATGCAGTCTGGAATTGGTTGCCCGTGCAACATATTTGGTAAAAAAAACACTCTTTTGTTTCTTATTTCAGAGTTTGGAAAAAGGATTACCTCAAATTCCTTACCAGAGTCTTTATGGCAACAGAGAAGACCTCCCGGTGCAGCAAGAAGCCAACCAGTTCCTTGAAGGTCACAGCGACTATGTCTTCAGGCATCTCCCTCTGCACTCCCAACTTCAGGTGCGAGCACCCTTCCCCATGATTCCAGTTGGCGGAATCCAAATGGTTCACTCGGGGCCTGAAACTCTATCTGGTTTACACCCTCATCCACACAATCCCCTGCCTATGAGGTGTTCTGAAGAGAAGAAAAGCATAATCCCAGATATCTGCTCCAAAGAAAGGAATGCAGTTTCTAAACACCACGAAAAACACGCCTCCCCCCACAGCTTATCTCGCGACAACTCATCAGGCTCATCGTCCTCTCTGATGCTGTCTCTCAGGCAGGCTTCTTCGGAAGACTCTTCAAAACCTGTAGCGAGAGAGCAGGAGGAAAACCTTCACACTTGTACAAAAGCCATCGCCGGCCTTAGAATTGCCCCTGAGGAAGCTGGTTTGCTCGGGGCGAATCCACTTGCGAGGGCTTCTGAGCCACACTCAAAAACATTGGAAAGCTCACTGCTTGACATTCGGAACCTTAGCAGATCCGAGCCTTGTCAGCCGTCAGCCAGTGCTGCGGCCTCCCACCCAGACTCGCAAAGTGTGAGGGAAGGCTATGGTACGCCTCGGACGTTGATAGCTCCCTCCTCGTTTCATGCCAAGAGCACGGATACTAAACAGGTAGGTTTTCATGGAATTAAAGACTCAAGGACAGACGTGCATGAAGGGCAAGATGCGTTAGGAGAAAGGGGCAACCCCCATTGATTCAGAGAGGCGTGTTAACTTCAAGACAAATTGACTTTTTTCTAGCGATAGAAGAAATTGAGGTTTATAGCATGCCTGATCTGAGTTACACTAGTTTGCCAGTGGACCGGGGCCTCGCTTGGAGGACAGTCCCACTTTTAAACATTTTAATACAACAAAAATATATATATATCCATATGTATACTTTTGTTTTCTCAAAAGAAATTCATGCAAGTCACCCTGAGCCTGACCAAAATGACATTTCAGATGGACTTAATGGGTCTGGTACTTTGAAACTGTACAAATATTTGTGCCTTTTTCTTTCCTTTGCTTATATTCTGATAAGCATTTTTAGCAGTAACTTGTACTGTACATATTTTAGAATTTGTGTATCTGCTTTGTATTGTACTTTCTTTTCCTTTTTTTGGACACTTTGGGTCTAAATGATGTAAAGCGAAATAGCATCAAATATATGTGAGGTTGCACTAAAAAAACATATTTTTATATGATTAAAACTGAACAGCTTTTATGTACAGCTACGATTCTGTAATACTAATATTTATTTACCTTGTTTCATAAATTGTACATTTATTTTCCTCAATGTTGTGGATGACTTTTCTATGTGGAGCATGGGGTTTACTGTTGCGTAATTAGAACATCAAATGTATAGTGTAAACAAGATATTTAAACCAGAGTTATCTCATCTTATCCTGCACTTATGCACTAGGCAGAAAAGATTAAGGATATATCCGTCCGTTCTTAAATCTTGTAATTTCTTTGTCTCTTGTTTGCTGGATTGGCTATCATTTAAAGTGCTGATCGTTGTTTTTAACCTGATAGTACAGTGAAGCATTAAAAGTAAAAACAATGTGCTATTGTGAGTTGTCCCTCTCAAAGCTGTTATGAGGCAGCCCTCAATATATACAGAAAGAAGTATTTGGTCTTATGTGAACATGTTGATCGATATGCGCAATTGCAAACATGGGAAGACATTCCATCCCGCTGTGTCCCCCCTATGAACATAAGTACACATACACCACTGGTACAACTTTATGTTATGCTCAGACTACACCGAGTCACCACAGACCAGTACTGGGGTATCTTGAAAACAACCAGGTGACAGAGCACAGCTGACTGCATAGATCTGGGTTACCTTTGTGCTATTTAGTGAATTATAATTCTGTGAAACCAAGTTTGTATATTGAATTACAACACATTAAGGAGTGTTCTTTAAACAGAAATAAACATTCAGTTATGTGCATCAAGGCGTACAGTGTTTTTATGAAGGTTATACTTTTGCCTCTGGCAGCGCGCAAGTCAAAAACCTCATGTGGAATTGAATGTAGCACAAGACAGCTGTTACTATGTTAAACAAGTATTGGCAAATTCAATAGATCGGCCTTTGGCTATTAGCCATTTGCCTTTGTCAGTGTTTGCCTAGTTTTGTCTTGGTTTTTGAAACACTTGATTGCTGGGGGACCTGCCGGGCCCTTGCTAATGTAACAAAAAATGATTAAAACAGAATAAATGTTTCTCTCGAAAATCACTCATTATCCTAGTAGCCCCAGGCTCTGAGGGGAACTACTTTGCGTGTAGATGCTTATGGAAGCTCAGAATGTGGTCAGTCACAGTAAAATCAGCCAGTGGCTGAAGTGGACTAACCTATTGCTCCATGTTGTATTCTGTAGAGGGTGCTAGAAAAATGTGACTGTCACAACAGATTAATGGACGAAGAGGGCTGGCTGAAAGTCCACGTATATACAAAATTGCAGTTAAAACAAAAGGTATGGTTAATGCCAGACCTCTAAACGTTCTATGGGGAAAAGGTGAACATGGCAGCTCTAGCATCTGCAGCCATCCAGTGAATATTAATGCCCATGTTAGCTGATTCATCAGTAATAAAAAGGGCAGGATTGTTTCAAGATGTATCCATTTGTGAGCAAATATGCGGAGCTGTGAAAAATAATACGGCATGGTGAAAAAGTCTCTCTTCCCAATCTTGCCCTTCTGATGGCCCTGCTATCGTGGAGATTCTGCTTGTTTCTCTTGATTTTTTTTTACAGAACTTCTTTATTTTGAAATGCATAATGCATCCAGGGCGCTCTCCTGAGAAAAATGTATTTATTGTGGATGGTTTGAAAGGTCTCATTTCAGCGTGTGTGACTGTACAACAGAAAGTAGCACAGCCCTGGGCCAGGAGATGACTCACGTAAACCCGGAGTGGGAGGACGCAGCGCGAGGACAGACGCAGCGCGAGGCCAGGACGCAGCACATGCCGTCGGGTCCCGCCCACGAGGTGTGCTAGGAAGCTCACGCGCAAGTCACAAAAGGACAAGGTTCGTTGCAACGTTCTGTCAAAGGCACTCTGGAGCGGAAGTGTGTCTGTGTTCTGTCTTTTCTTTAATTGCTTTAGATAGAACAAAGCGACCAGCAGAAATCAGCCAATTTGCTGTAAACCCGTCCCAGTCCGAACTGTAATGAGATCACTCAAACACATGCCGGAATATGTACCCAGAACAGGTTTCCAACAAAATCTGCACGGTTTCTGTTGAAGCAATCCTCCCACTCCTTCGTGTCTTAGTGGTGTTTTGTTTTATTGTGCATAAGAATGCTGTCAGGACACACGGGTTACGGAATCTGATATTTTGTCATTTTCCTTGCAGGCGAAACCCATTTTTGCGGCAGTTGCACCGCTGTGTGACTGCTCTCTACACCTTACTGTACAGCATTGGAAAGTGACTGGCCAATCAGAGGGCGGGATACTCCAAACTTACCACAAACTGACCTTTAATTGGAAGAAAATACCACCCAATTACAGTCCTGTTTCTTTATAGGGATGTTGAAAGGCTAAAGTCTGAACAATAAACTTGTATCCAATTACATTTCTTCATTATATACTGGATTGTCAACCTGATATTTTAAGTAGTAATGAGGTAGGCCTTTAACTGCAGAAATCATGAGTTACTGTGTTTAAAATAAAAATTAGATTTAAGGTATCAGTACCTTGTACAGCTGGCAACTTGTGTGCATTTTTCTTCTTTAACCGCCTTTAATCTGTACACAGGCCAGTGCGCTTTGGGAGGAGTTGTGACCGGTGCCTCCCTCTATATG
This sequence comes from Calotriton arnoldi, assembly GCA_963921515.1. Taxonomy (NCBI): domain Eukaryota; kingdom Metazoa; phylum Chordata; class Amphibia; order Caudata; family Salamandridae; genus Calotriton; species Calotriton arnoldi. Next base: position 6,244 of record CAWUFW010013329.1, read on the forward strand.
ACAAAAAATGTTTCATATGATTTACTTTTCTAACCTAACAACGATTTTCATCACTAATCTGTCAAAAAAATTAGATGAGCAGATTGCACAACAAACTTCTAAACTTGCATAGCCAGCATAAAAAATGACGGTAAATTTTACTCTAGTTCCAAGTCAGGCCCCAACTCAGCCTTCTTTTGTGCTGTTGCAAGCAGCCTGCAGCATCTCAAACTTTGTGAAACTACAAAATTTAATGTAAGGCGTGGTCTGGCCACGAAGGGAGAAGGCTGCTTGATTTTGGAGCTCCGCATTGAGACAGGCCCCGGGCGGCGGAAGTGGCACCAGTGCCAAGGCGGGGGCTAGCTGAACTACCTCTCCGCCTCACCCCCTGTGTGGGCAATCGCTCACTGACCTCCGACGGCCACTGAAGCCCCAGCGGCATTCCCAGCTTCCTCCGACACGGCCCCTGGTGGTGTGGGATCGCGGGGCCTAGAGGCAGAGGAGGAGCCTCGGTCTGTGTCACGGTGGAGCTCTCGATCTGCCTCTCCCCCAGCTGGGGCCTTCACCCAGCAGTCGGCTGGCCTTGCTCCGATCACAGGGGAGAGTGGATCCCCGCGACACGGCGACCCGCCGCATTGCCACCAAAGACAGCACCATCTGCGCAGTCCCAGCCCGCAAAATTACGGTGCTCCTGCCACGAGGGACCTCCGGGGGGGGGGGGCTCTACAGCTTGCGTGGTGCCCCCGGTCCACATCTCCTCCTCGGCCGCCGACCGGCCCGTCCTGGCTGCAGGTGAGGCTGGAAGCCCTGAGACAATAAATTAATAAATAAAAGCAGAGAGGAACGGCATTACCAAGGGAACCAAAAAAAGGGGAAAAAATAAAATAAAGAGAAGAGCAACAAAGACACGTACCTAACTCAGCGCACTGCCCTTGGGCCTGGGCCCTGCGTAACGCCCTGGACTGCAGAGCAGTGGCGTCCCTGACCCCAGAGGCCTCTGTGAGGACCACCACCCAGTTGCCCCCGACCCCCCCGGGTCTCTAAATAAGAAGGGCATGGAACCTGGCTTTGCTGGACTGCCCCCGCACCACCACGGCTGCCTAACCACCTGCTGCACCCGGGTCCTCTGCCAGACGGCGACCCCCTCACACTTTGCCATGGCTGCCCCCTGAGGCTCTCTGGCACCATAGACCTCTCCGGTTGCAATCACAGGAGGGCCTGGATGATCAGGCCTCGGCATGACAGTTTCGCCTGGACCTGCACTGGTTTTGCCTGCATCGGCCCAACCGGACTTCCTCCCTGCCTGGGGCCCGCCGCCCTGCTGAATTCCTGGATTACTAGTGGGGGCACAGGACATTGCGTGGGTCTACCGTCCCCCCCACACTCCTATGACTGTCCAGTGCAGGGCCGAGAAGACCATCACGTGTCAGCCACCTGGGACCCGGCGAGGACCATCTCGCGGGGGGGGGGGGACGCTGCGCCTCTCAGGAGGCCCTCGCCCCAGCTCGTTCTGGCACACGAGTGAGACGGGAGGTACACACCGATCTCCGACAGATGTCTTCAGGCAAGTCCAAGAGTAAGCCAGCGCGACAACTCCTCTTCACTGAAGCCCTCCTCCAGACTCGCCCTATGGCTAACCCTTGGGGAAATACGCTCTCAGAGACCGGTCGGCCTTCGTCCCCTGGGGGGAGGCGGCGGACCGACATCGCACCTTGACACCTGAGACCCCCGATTGGATGGCACATTCCCATGGCGATAGGGTCCAGGCACTCCAGGCTGTGGCAGTCATTACTCAAGAACAGGACAGAGACAAATCACGATCCCCCTGAAACTTACCTCCACAGCGGAGTGACTGCCCTGCGGCCCCACGGGGCTGGTTCACCTAGCGAATCTGTGTGAGCTGCCACAGGGACCTGGACTCCGATGCCTGCAGGACGGCTGAGTACTGCTATGATTGTTCGAAGGTTTTGACTTTTTATCTGTGTTAAATGTTGATAGATTCTGCAGGTATTCTATGTGCGCTATATATTCTTTTTGTTTCAGCCTACCATCTGAGTGCTATGCTAATTTTCTCCGTGCGCTGTAGTGACTGGTAGATGACTTGGTCCCAGCCCCCCCTCTCTCTCTAGTCACCCCTCACGCCTGGCCTGCCTGTTCTCGCTTGGCCCGACCTGTAGCTCCATCCCCCCTGGGAGCCCTGATGTACCCTGGTCCCTGGCTCCGCGCACCTACTCAGGCCCTGGGTACCCCTGTTCCCCCTCTCCACTCCGGCCTGCCCTACCCATACCCACCCTACAGTGACCCCCCTCTCTCTCACCCAATGTAGGGGCCGCCCCTCCATGCTGGCGATAGTCTGCCGCAATCCCACCACTAGGCCCTGACTGTGTGCCCTGCTCACCTTGGTCTGACCCAACCTCTGGCCACAGTGCTATACTCTTCTATGCAACCCCATCTACTGCTAGGGTGGTACACCATCACCACTGCATCCATTTCTGCTCTTCCCCCCCCGGGTCATCCCCCGGAGCATCAATCTACCCTTGCTCCCATTTATCGACGAGCACACTACACCCCCGCACATCCACGCACACACCCGGCCGATGGTCGTCCTGCCCTGCCTGCCCAAAGGCCCCCCCCTCTGCGTGCCATCTCCGCAAGTCTCGACCGGCGGTACACAGCTCAGTGTCCCCTTCGCTGCACCTTGCTGCAGCTGCTTTTCCCACTCTTTCCCCTTAACCCTCTCACCTCCCCCCACCCCCCTCATCCACTTGTAGTTCACACCCTTGGCACTGGTAACACACGACTCGTGTTGGGTTGCATCCTCAAGGGAGTCTCCAACTCTGCGTGCCCGGTATATTGACTGCCCGCTCTCCCCTTCCTCCCTCCCTTCCTTTACCCCTCCCTACGAGCCCTACCCCCCCTGATTTTCAATCACCCACCCATCCGCCCCTGTCTCTCCATCTGACACCCCCCACGACTTCACCTGGCCCTCGCCCCCCGCGCACGCCTTCACGCCCTCTATGTCCTTGCACGCCTCCTCACTCCTGCCCCGCTTCCTTCACTCCCCGCGCTGGGTCCCACTCCCCGGTGTTCCACGATAACCCATTATTGTCATGGGCCCCCTGAGCGCTCATGTCTACCCCTGCAGCATCCACCTCCCATCCACTACGGGTCCTCTCGTGGAATGTCAACGGCCTCACCCACTACATCAGACGGAAAAAATACTCTCTTATCTCCAAGTGAAGAGGGTAGACGCAGCTCACCTTCAGGAGACCCACTTAGACAGCCTGGAATCCGATAAATTGCGGCGTGATTGGGTGGGTAGGGTGATCCACAGCAGCGTTGCGGCGATGCCACCTACTCAGGGCGGTACGTCTCTTAAGTGCGGGGTAGTGATCCTTATTCGGGAGTCCCTACCTGTCACAGTAGTGAAAACATGGTCGGATCAAGATGGCAGATATGCGTTTGCCAAATTGCGATTAGGTAACAGGTCCCTCTGTGTAGGATCGGTATATGCCCCAATGGGGGCTAGACGCCCCTTCATTCTTCATCTAAACCGCCTGCTTGTGGAAATCGGAGCCTCGCAGTATGTCATTGGAGGGGACTGGAACCTCGCCCATATTGCTGTCCTGGATAGGACAGGGCCCCTGGACAGAAACAATGACCCGGTTAGGTCTCTCCTAGGAGACTTGGCCTTGGACCACAGTCTGGTGGACCACTGGCGTCTGTGTCACCCAGATGACAAGGAGTACACCTTCCTCTCACTGGACCATGGCACGCAGTCTAGGCTGGACTACTTCCTCGTCTCCCAAATAACAGTGGCTCTCGTTGGAGAGTCCCGCATATTGGAAGATACACTGTCAGACCTCTCCCTGGTCCTCCTCTCTCTTGATGTGGGCCTGGCCTCACCGGATCACAAGCCTTGGCGCCTGAACATTCAGCGCTATCGCTCCCCCCAGGGTAAGTCTCAATTGAAAGCCCATGTCTCCACCTACATGTCAGACAACAGGGGCTCGGTGGACTCCTACTGAACCCTGTGGGCTGCCACAAAGGCTGCGATACGGGGCCAACTTATGAGAGATGCTGCCAAATCAAATAAGCAAGCGACTCTCCCCCGGGCCGAATTGGAGGGGCAGATAGCCTCACTTACAGTGCCTTTATTCCTCTCACCCCACCCTATCCAACCGTTGGCGCCTGGAACAAGCACACATGGCACTCAATGGCCTTTTCACCTCCAAGGCTGAATATGCCCTTCAATGCCTGAAAGGGCGACACAACGAGTAGGGTGAGAAGGCGGATTGCCTACTGGCAGCCCAACTGAGACAAAGGGAGGCCGGCATGGCCATACCTGTCATATGCTCAGAGAGTGGAGGCACCCTCACCCAGCTGCAGGACATCGTCAACGAATTTGCCTTGTTCTACAAACCTCTGTACTCCCCAGAGGCGGCTGCGGATCGCGTGACCGCCTTCTTGGATGGCATGAACCTCCCCAGCTTATCGGACAAGGGTAGCGAGCTTCTGATGGGGGAGATTAGCAAAGAAGAGATAGCGTTAGCCATCTCCAAACTGCCCTAACACAATGCCCGGGCAAAGATGGCTTCCCCGGGGAATTCTACAGATGGTCGGGCGAAGAGGTAGTCGACTCCTTGCACTCAGCGCTCCGGGAGGCTTAACATACAGCCTCGCTGTGGCCCCTCTCCAACAGGACGATGATCGCGGTTCTCCCGAAACCAGGGAGGGACCCATTATTGTGTGGAAGCTACAGGCCCATCTCCCTGTTGAATGGCGATATTAAAATACTTGCCAGCGTCTTTGCGGAACGCCTTCGCAAAGTCATACCTTCCCGATCCACCACATGCAGGTTGGTTTTGTGCCGGGCCGCTCCTCTAGGAACCACCTTCGCACCCCGGCCCATACCCTTTGGGTGGCCAAGGACCTTCCGGACGACGCGGTGGCCCTCTCCCTCGCCGAGAAGGTGTTTGATAATATCGAATGGGGATACCTCTTTGCCGCCATGGAACGCTTTGGATTAGGGGGTGACTTCACTGCCAAAGTACGACTGCTGTATGACTGCCCAACCGCCCAAGTCAACTGCAAGGGTTTCATTTCCGATCCGCAGTGGCACTCGCCAAGGCTGCCCACTCTCCCCCTCCTGTTCCTACTAGCCATGGAGCCCCTTACCTCTGCTATTCACCACTCGCCTCTTATTGCAGGAATCCCCCTTGTGGAAGGCCTTTCCAAAATTTACCTGTATGCCGACTACGTATTGCTCACCCTCATAGACCTCCAACACTCTCTACCGGCCCTGTTGGAGATCATTGATGGCATTACAGCTCTGTCTGGTTACAAAGTTAACTGGGATAAGAACGAAGCCCTAATTTCCTCCGGCACCATGAAAGCAGCGATCCACGGCTACCTTTTCCATTGGTAGCCCTCATGCCTCAAATACCTAGGATCCTGGTCAATAAAGGAATAGCCGGGATGGTATCGGACAACTTGGACCCCCTGATAGCCCAGATGAAACTGGACTTTGAGAAATAGTCCCTTCTGGCTTTTTCCGTGTGGGGCAGGGTGCAAGCCCTTGAGAATGGTCACCCCTCTTCTCTTCACTTACACACTGGGCATGCTCCCCATATTAGTGCCTCTTGCCTCCCTCCGTAACATTGACTCGCTGATTTGGTAATCGTGTGGGGCCCCTTGCAACCCCGGCTAGCTGCGTTCAAGCTCATGGCATGCATCTCATTTGGTGGCCTGGGTTTACCGTCCCAAGAGCACTACGCTGTAGCCCTCCATCTATCCCAACCTGCATACCTGCTCTCTGGCACCCCAGATCCCCCACAGTGGACCCTTATGGAGAGATCGCTCCTTTCTGGCAGCGCGGGTCTGGACCCCCTCTATGGGGGTCCTACCCCTCAAACACGTCCCACACACCCTGTAATACAAGCCATGCAAAAGGCCTGGCTATGTGCCCACTGCCTCTTCAGTGTGGACCCCCTCTTGCATGCTAAGGCGCCGTTGTGGGACAATCGGGGTCTCCGTATAGACGGATGGCTCTACATTGAACCTCCTGGATAGAGGTGGGCATCCACACACTGGACCAAGTTCTGCATGACGGGGGTCTGAAGTCCTTCGACCACCTGAAGGAGGAATTCGGACTTCCACCACGGCAAGCATGGTGCTACCTGCAGATGCAGCACTGCCTTCGGAGCTGCTTGGGACCACACTCCTGGTCCCTGCAATCATCGCCTGTGGTGACATACCTGACTGCATGGGGCGAAGTAATGTCTGGGCTCTACGGCATACTCTCAGGACACCTCTTTTCCCAACCTCTTGTACGCAACCTCTGCGTCAAATGGCAAGCCTGCCTCTAGATCACCCTGGAGGAGGACTGGCCGGATATCCTAGACGCCTTAGACAGGGGCACCCGAAATGCCCGCTTGAAATTCTGCCTCTTAAAGACGCTCCATGAATGGCATTGGACACCAGCAAAACTGAACAGGGCAGGCCTCCTTCCCCATGCGAACTGCTGGAGATGCGAGAATACTCAATGCGATATCCCTCACATCCTCTGTGAGTGTCCCTCCATCCACCCCTTTTGGGCCTATGTTGGGGATACCCTTGGAGCGTCCATACCGCTACGACTTCCCGTCTCCACTGCCGTCATCCTCCTTCACGTTACCGGGTCTCCCTCGCCAGCCCGCAATGCTGCCTCCTCCACACGGCCCTGGCCGCAGCCAAGATCTGTGTCCCCCACCAGTGGAGGTCCTCCTTGCCCCCATCACCGGAGGATTGGACAGTGGCAATGATACAAACTGCGTCACATGAACGAGTCATATACAACCTGGAAGACCAGGCGGAGGTGTTCACGCAGACATGGGCTCCTTTCTTACGAGATGATCCTTGAAGCATAGGATGTAGGCAACTCCACACACTTCGCAGCTACTCCCCAACGCTGCCATGGTAGGCCCACTCCCTACTCCCTCCCTACCCACCAGCTCATGTCCTGTTGGTCCCCCCATCCTCCTCCCCTACTTTCCTCCTCATCCCGAACCACCCCACCCCCACCTTTACCATACCCCCGCCCAATATATTTTTTACTATACCGGGCACGCAGATGCACAGATTTACAGATGTACAGATGTATATATGCAAACCACTCCTTCTGGGGGAACTCCACCAACGTTACCCTCACTACCCTCTGCCCTACTGTGCGAAGTGGAGGCTATCATATCTCCTCCGCCATACAACTGGAGACCCAGCTGATCTGGCAAACTGGATCCACCCTACCTCACCCCCTTCCTGACCCTATTTGGCCGCATCACCCCAACGCTGGAGGCACAGATCTCTCCCCCCCACTCCTGCTCAGACCAGGAATCCCGGCTCCTGCTATCCCCCTCTTTTTGGAAGGCCCAGGCCATTGACTTATCAACCCTTAATAGCTAGAAGGATGCATCACAACGTCGGGAGGGGTCACGCTTCATACCTCCCCTCTGCTCCTTTCTCCTCCCCCCTTCCCCTTCCCTGATTGACTTCTAGTGCATTCTTTTACCTGATGCTCTTCAATTGCATTATATTGTCGGCTACTCTCCAACTGTATACCTTACTGTGGACTTGTTATTTCAAGTTATTGCAATAAAAAATTACAACACACAAAAAAATAAATTCAATGTAAGAGAAAGTGGAATAGATGGGCACGCAAAACACCCTCATTCGACCAGTATAAACTCATGCTCTTGTAAGTACACCTGGCTACTCAACAGTAATCCAATGCAAATATAAACTCAGAACTATTTTGAAACCAGTATCTGCCTTTGCATGCATTTCTTCCGGAAACATATGTTATCTACAGGACGTACTAGCACTGCAGTGATGTGAACATAAGTTCCTAAGAGATCACAGAACCACACAGTTGCTTTCTGAGGTGGTGCTGCAGAGTAGAGTTGTTTCTCAACATGGCTGAGCACGAAAAGACTTGTGCTGGTGATGAGCAGGTACTCTTGATGAGATACTGCAAACGTGGGATTTTTTGGTGCCTCGTTGCCAGTGTATAATATTGTCCTTATCAAGCAACCACTATTCGTACCATGATAGAAGAGACAAAGTAGTTTATTATAAACAGGGCCACTTGAATTATGCAACATGGGAGGACCAAATTATGCTGTAGGGGTGACTAAATTATGGGGCAAGAAAAGGCGAATTATGTGGTGTAATGCAGCCCATTCTTGTGTTAGTATTACCTCCGAATTTTTACATGTTAACAATTTCTGGGCAAAGATTACACCCCACAAGTACCACTTTGACACACAAATGCAGAAATAAGCAACAGAAAGGTGACCAGTCACCCTTATGCGAATGAACCTCCACGGTGCAGCAACATATGTTACCATGTTTTCAGTAACTTTTGATATGTTTAAGCTAGAAACAGCACTTTTTTTTGCTGAAAACTGCACATTATGTAGCAGAGTTGGTTAGCATGTATTTTTAGGTCATGCTATAAAGGCAGGACTTTGCACACCCAGCCTTTCGGGGCTTGTACTGGGCCAGCCTGAGATTAACTGTCTCTGCATGCACCTGCTCACAAACTGCCCCAAAATGGCTCGAAATTTCCAGGGACCCAGGGCAGATATCCACCATGGACCTGAACATGGTCCTGGCACCATAGCTTGTTGACCTTCACCAGCTCAATTAGACCACAAATTGCCCCACAACCAGGGTATCCCAGGGGACCTACTGAGAGCACCTGGGCTGGCCAGTGTCTGTCATGGAAACACTTTGCGAGGCCCGTATAGTCACAGGTGTGATGGTGCCTTACAGTATATTTATAAGGAAGGGGGAGATGTGCTTGAGGTAGCTTACGAGCCTTTACAGCAGCTCTCCTGTAGTAGACCATCATGGTAGGCGACTGTGAGACTTATTAATTTAACCCACACTTCAGCTTGGATTTGAGACAAGGCAGGCCCTGTAAGGTAACAGATTTAGTTACGGTTTTAGGGAGGGAAGAGAAGCCAGGCCACCTTTGGTTCCCATAGTGAGGTAGTATAGGTGACATCACAGAGATAGCAAGGGAAGGGTCGACTCCCCCTGACAAAACCACATCCATTGCTGCAGGCTCATTCAGGGATTTTCTGGGGGATCCCTTCAGTCACCCTAAGAAGGGCTCCATTTACCCGCTCGTGAGGTGCCCAGGGGTCCAGGTCCGGGTTCCACAGGCTCACCAAGGGAATCCAGCTTCAATATGGAGGAAAGCTCTAACTGGCCCCAGTCAGAGCCTTGGAAGCCCCTCCTGCTGCTAGGGGCCATGGTTTTATGTCCAGTGTGTTGGCCCATGGTGCCCTAGGCGACAATTGCAGGCTTCCAAAAGCCTGGCTGGGATTCCTAGGGACCTCGGGCAAAAAGTTCTTACCAGACCCATCGGGCCGTGTCCCCATGCCCAGCTCCAGTCATCGGCCTTTGGGTGTCCCTCCTTGCCAGCCTGCCTCCTAAGTGGAACCAGAAAGTTGCACCCATTACCCATTGGAATAAATAGCATAACCTGGTGTCCAGACCAGTTCTAGGCCCTGGGCTCCAGGTACCAACTCTTGGTGCCCCAAAGTAGCCAAGACCCACTTGCACTGGTCCAATCATGGAGGCCCTGGTGCTCATGTAAGATGAAAAGCTCTGAGCGCTTCCAAGTCAGGACTGGGGTGTACTGGTTCAGTGCACCCCGACTGTCACGCTGCGGGGCAGGTAGGCTCATGCCATGATCCAGGGGTCTGCAGTGCTTTTGGCTACCCATCTGACCTATGTTGAAACACAGACCAAGGAGTCTAACACATGCGCTTGTCGGAAGGCTGATTGAAATCCTGTGGCACAATGAAGGTGAGGGCTGGCATATGCCGACTGAAGTGTGATCCCACTGCAGACTCACAGTGGGTAAACAACAAGTCCATCTCTTTCAGGGAAATGGAACATGTGTGTGTGGTAGGTTCCAAAAGATAATGAACTATGCCTAGGCAGGAATAAGGCAGAGGAAATGCTGGTGGAGGTCTGTGAAAATCCTGACATGCCATTCAGTTTTCTGTCCTGGGTATAGGGAGGAATGACTAGTCAAACTATCATGTAGCTGGTGGCCTCTGAAGTTTCCATTAGGATAGCTGGTGCTTAAAAATATGTTTTATGTGGTAAAGCAAATTAATAGAGATCTTGGCCCTGAAACTATCTCAGGCTATTCTGAAACTTTAAATGGGTAAGAAGACCGGCTGGCTGATGTGGAGCCGGACATTAAATGCAAGCGCCTAGTGGGCCACTTCTGGTAAGCAGAACTGGATGAACCAAACACTAGATTAAGACAACAATGCTCATCAGACCCCAGAAAAGCTTTTGGTTGATACAGACAGAAGTATGGTTGCCATAGAAGACAGAATCCACTAAAGAATGGGTAACAGAGCACCTGCTAAATCAACTAGTCTTGAAAATGGATGGATCTTGAGCATCACATCCATTCCCGGCCATCGCTAGTGCTGAGACCTTCAGGGCTAAGCTTCAATGAGTTGAAGGACAGCTGTTGTGCACAAGGAACCCCAAGGCAAGGTCCCAGGTGGGGCCGCCGCAGGAACACATCTTTTTGGTAGTAGCAAATATTCAAAAAGGACTTTGAAGGCCGAAGTGCAGAAGGGTTCATGTAAACGACAGTTTGACATGGGCTAGTAGGTCGTAAGATATGGGCGAGCGCCATTTGTAAGGTAGATTAGAAGGGAGTTGGGTTCAGACCCCGAAAAAGAGAGTGGTGGAGACAGGTGTCTTTGCAGCGCCCAGGGCAGTAACATAAACAATCCTGAAGATGCTGACAGGAGCCTCAGGAATTTGAATGAGATTGCTACAAGTGAGCAGCCACAATCTTGAAAAGGATCACTGTTCCAGCAACATCCAGTGGTCTCTCGCTAGTCCTTGAAAATCTTGGGGAGATGCTGTAAATCTCACGCTAGACCATACCCATATGCATAGCAAGTCTCCAAAGTGAATAGCCACTGGCATATTGGAACAAGGTAGTTAAAGGAAGTTGGCAAGTTAGATCCATAGCTTCAATATAATGATTGGCATTAGAAGCTGTGTTGGTCAGGGTATGGTGCAAAGCAGGACTGGGTGCATATCACAGCTGGAAGAAGTTTCTCCCTCGGAGCAGCAGCAACTCTGCATGTGAGCCAGACCCATCCTATGGTTTGCCCCTGCTGCGATGGTTACCTCTTCTCTGTGGTGTGGGGCTGATGTTCAGCCTTGACTTGCAACTGGCAGCTGACGTGGAACGTTTGTGGATCAGCAAAGCATCATGAAGGCCTGACATGAGTGTTGGCGAAATGGGATTTCTGCCCAGTGCTCTCAATGTCAAAGTTAAAAAGAAAAATAAAGCTCTGGTAAGCTTTCTTGGTTATAGCGAACCTTAACTCCTTGTGGTCCCACTGAAACCTATCCCTGTAAGGATGAGACTAGTAAAGGAGGTATCTATTAAGGGACAGCTAAAAAGGGTGTAACTTTGAGTACCACCTAGGCTGACACAAGATACAAAAATGCTAGATGAGTACAGAGAAATGGTGAAACTAAGGAAAACATTTCTAGATGGGGTTTTTCCTGTACAAACAAAACTTTTTTAGGAAGTTGGGATTACTTTCTTCCACAGAAACGAACCTCCCCACTGGACTGATAAACTGAATTTAAGCTATACCATCGAACAGAAGAACATGAACAGTAACAATTAATTTTGAAGCTGTAACCTTACACTTAAAAACTGGAGAAAAGCGATGTTTCCAATCTTTGTACAATATTTTCTAGCCTTGCTATGCAGGTATTGGTGGAATCTTTGCAGTTCCTTATGAACATGGTGAAGATAGCCTCTAGAAATTTTCATGATTGGTAATGTCATAGTCAACTATCAGATATGCTGCGTTCGATACCGTGGATCACACCATATTAGCGGACAGAATGGCAGCGGCGGGCCTGAGAGGTACGGCCCTGGATTGGATGATTTCATTCTTAGGGGAACGTACCCAGTCTGTCAGGCTGGCACCCTTCAACTCAGCCAGGGTCAATACCACTTGTGGTGTACCTCAGGGTTCATCCCTCTCCCCTCATTTGTTCAATATCTATATCTGTCCCCTGATCCACTTCCTCCAAAACAGGGGAGTGAAGGTATATAACTATGCAGATGATATGCAGCTGATTTTCCCGATTGACAAGACGGAGGAATCCAAGGATTTCTTCCAACATACCAGGCTCTTCATTCAAGAATGGATGAGTCACAACTATCTTAAATTAAACTCTGATAAAACAGAGATAGTTATTTCCAATAACAGACTCGATCAGTGGACGCCAGCACATTGGCCAGCTGCATTGGGTACTCCACCTATCCCTAAAAACTCGGTCAAAAGTCTGGGGATCAAAATCAATGCCAATCTATCCATGCATGAACAGATCAACCTGGTTACTTCATCTTGCGTCTACCATCTGAGGACCTTCAAGAAAATCAGGAAATGTTTTACTAGGGAGGCAAGCATGGTAATCATGCTGGCCTTGATCATGTCCAGGCTGGACTACGCCACCGCTATCTATTTAGGGCTCCCTGCCAATCAAACCCATAGGTTGCAACTGATTCAAAATCAAGCGGCTAGACTAGTGTTTCAGCAACCAAGACATTGTCATACTAAGCCACTTATGAAGCAGCTTCACTGGCTCCCTGTAACTCAGCGGTCCATGTTTAATACAGGCTGCATGATTTTTAACGCACTCTATGAGACGGGCCCCAAATTCATATCCGCAAAGATCTCACGGTACCTGCCCAAACGGAATCTTAGATCAGCCTCAATGAATATGCTGACTATTCCCAGATTCAAGCGCAAGAGAACGGGCGGCTCTCGCTTTTCTGTACTTGGCCCAATACTTTGGAATTCTCTGCAGATAGACATCAGACTAAAATCGGAGTACATCAGCTTTAGGAAAAAACTGAAAACTTGACTGTTCACCCTAGCCTACTGTTAGAGTTCCTCAGGACGGCTCTCCCATCTCCGATAGCGCCAAGAGACCTTTTGGTAAACGAGCGCTTAATAAATCCCCCAAACATAAACATAAACATATGAACTGGTGTTCTGTTCACATTATTCATTAGGGATCCAGAATGGACTCCAGCGTCCAGATGGAAAGCACAGCGAGGGAGCCAATAGCTCAGTTCCTTATGCTCTGGCACACTAGAGAGGAGGCAGTGCCAATATTTATTTCAGAATCCATACAAGATGGAGACAGAGTTCCAGTGCCTAGGCTTTGTATTTGCATGTTTAGTTTTTCTATTACTTTTTGTTCATATGTGTATTTCATTCAGGGAAGTTGGCTGGTCCTAAAGAAAGCCCCTGACACCTATTTAGGGCATAGAGACAGGCTGAAACATGTCAACCCCACAATAAAAGTTGAATAACTCCCCTTTATTTTAATCCTTCACACTGGAGGCCCAAATAAAATTTGTTAGTCTACCAGTAGGTAGTTTAAACAAATTTCCCTTCTGCAATCAACATTAGGTTCACTCCACACCAGAAATTCTAGGCCCCCCCAACCACACAGTAGCTGACAATTTCCTCCTCAAGAGCTACCCTATTCACCTGAGTTATATCCTACATTGGGTGAATCCTTCTACCAATGTGAGGAGGGGCCCCATGAAGAAGCACACCACCTCTGGGTGGTTGAGGGCTTTTGTCCTTTACACAAGTATAGAGATAAAATGTAAAAAAAATGTAGTTAACTCAAAAATAAATTCTAAAAATATTTGTATGTTACATATTAATGTAAATTAATTTGGTATATTTATTTTAAAGGTAGAACAAAATAAAAATGCTACAGCACTATTAACAATTTTCAATTAAAACTTTAACAAACAGACATATTAAATTAAAGAAAATTCTGAAGTTTAAATTGAAAAATAAATTCCCACCAAAAGAAAAAATATATTTTTAATATGTGTAGTTATTGAAAGTGATGTATAGAATTAATTCAAATTAATTTGGTTATAGTTTAATAAAAGGTATTGTTATATTAAATGTTTTAAACAAAATAGGGTATTAAAATATTGTATAAATGAATAAATAACTGTGTAGTATTTATATATATTTTTTATATTACATTATATTTATTTATGTTTTTAACTATTTTAAATAATATAATTTAATTTAACATTTCCATTAGGGTTTTATTTTAATTCCCTACATCCATTATTTTCTGTGCAATGGTGTTTCAGTACCAGAGGTTGGCCATGTGTGGTGCTGGACTTACTACTGTTTTTTATTTTTTTTAATAGCAACTTACACTCTGATTTTGTAAATAAGCAAAAAGTTGTAAACTTACTCAAAAGTGTGAATTACTGAAAAGTGTAAGTTACTTTTGTGAATGAGGCCCTTTGTTAATAGCCAAAACTAGTCAAGAAACTCACAAGTGTAAGTTACCTTTGTGAATCAGGTCCTTTTACTTCATACCAATGTCCGCTATCACTTGAGACGGTTACATACAATTTCCCCTGGATACTTTATGTTTTTCTTAACAATTTGAAGGGGAAACTGTGCCCTGGCTCTCCTGCACCCCTCCATTCCCCCATAGTAATATATAGGATGCAGAATGGCGTCATGAGGGTGACTGGGAAAAATTATGATACTCACCATCCGTTCTCAGATACAGGTTTCCTGCAAACTATTCATAGGAGAAAGCTGCCAAAAATCAAGAATCAGTTGAGTGCTCCAGAAAATGTCAAGGTATTCAGAATCTGTTGAGTATTCCTAAGTCTGGTTACACAAGCTGAAATTATGGAGGAAAAGCCTACTTGCATAAAACTATGATGTAATACCTACAGTGAAATGGGGAGAACTCTCAGGCTTCTCCGGGGCGTTGAGCTCAGACAAGACCACAAAGCAAGCAAACTCAGTGAAGCCCACATGAACGCCTAAGACCTGGTCCCTGCTGGCCAAGGCTCCAGGTGCTAGTTGCTTCGGACAGACAAACTCAAAGAAGCTCCATTGAGAGCTCTGTGAAGCCCACACGAATGCCTGGGGACTGACCCCACAGGCCTCCCTCCCTACCAAAGGGCAGAATGTCACTAGCGCTGTTAAAACTTGACAGCTTTAAAATTACATTTTGCCACAAATGTCTCCAGTGATATTTGCGCTACTTGTCATTCATTCCCAAAGCATATTAGGCCAATTGCCAAGTCAGAGTGTGCCTACATTGGGTACCAACCATGAACCAAAACATCACCAGCAACAGAGATGCAATACATTTCACACACCTCTATACCATACCACAGGGACGTTTGTTCACACACACAAGTGTCTCACCCTGGGCACTTCAGGGGTTGTTGTATCGAAGCTACAGGGGTTTTCTTGCTTTGCCTTTTCCTCTATGCACCAACAGGCATATAGTATTTCAGGCAGTTTGTGGTCTAGACCATGGAGCTGACACGGGGTGGGTCAGGCAGTTTCCGGGTGAGGAGAAGGAACAAGTTGACGTGGGCTGGTGGCAGATGTGAGTCAGAGCTGAGGAACGGAATCTTGGACTGGGTGATATACCGGGGTGGGGTTTTAGTAGGAGAGTAGGTGACAACAGTGTGCAGTAGGGGATAGCTGAGTGGCAATGGGAGAAGAGTATGTCCACAGGCAGGTTGAGGGGGTTACAGTGGAATGAATAGTGTGGGGAATAATGTGGTGGTGGTGGTGGATATGGTCACAGCACAGCAGACGAGGGATGAAGGACCTTCTGATAGCAGGTGTAATGGAGGAGGACTGAGTAGAAAGAAGTGTGTGGCTAAGTGGCAAGCCGGGTGATGGCAGCGGTTTTCACTATGCTCCGCACATGGGCTACGGCCTGATCAGCACAGCAACTATCTTCACAGCAGCCCCACCTGACCAACCTGACCAACTTCAGCCTGCACTCTGGCCATGGCCCAATTTGTGCAGGAAAGCTCAGGGCTCCCTTTTGGGCAGTCCTCCTCAGACATACGGGGGTCACTGACTTTAACCGGCTCATGGGCCACAACCAGATCGGTAATGTTGCTGTCTCCTCATAACTTGCTACAGGGATCCAATCACCAGGATCCCCCACTGGACCTCACTCCTGCCAATGTTCTCCTCTTCTTCACAGGTCACACTTGCATTGGCAAGCAGGCAGGCACTGGTGCTCCAAGCTCCAGAGCAGGTGATCTTGGATTCCCTGGGTGATGTCTCCTCACCCAGACGGGAGACTGGCAGGCCTTGGTCCCTAGTCCTAGTCACAAGCAGTAGTCTTGCAGAGCTTCTCCTCCTCATACAGCCTGACGTGCTGCTTGACGGTTGACAATTTTTGGGTTCCATGAGCTTTCCTTCTTATAGTCCATTTCCAGACACCAAATGTGATATAGAATGTGATAAAGGCTACCAGATGCTCTCTACCTTTGTCATCCAGTTGAGCTAACACCGCTCCAACTCCCTTGTCAGATGCATCCATCTGTAAACTGAAAGTCTGACTATAGTTAGAAGTCTTTTAAGCTTATGTTGGGGATTTGCTTCATTTTGAAGTGCTCTCTCCCCTGCCCTTCCTCCAGAAAGCATTCTGTCACAACAGGAGCGACTCCAAATCTGATAGCCCTATAGCACAGGCAATGGAAGAAAATAGAGGTGCACACCTGGATGTCAGCCACAGTGATATGCGTATCAAAAGGTTACCCCAGGGCTTCAGCCCTACTCTTTAGGATTCCCTTATCCGCCCCATCTCCTTCCTGAGATGTGCCCAGGCTCCGTCCCAGTGACCTCTCTGTGAATCTAAGAGCACCCTTTGAAGTGTACCGAAGAGCCCTTCTCTCCCTTCCTCCAATGTTTCCCCAGCTCACAGGAATGCAGCAATCCTCAAATCCGTCTAGGGAGATTCCTGTTATGGAGTCAGTTCAGGCAGCCAACACGTTGGAGGTAAGGAGTAAGAACTTTTATTAAGCCATGTGCAAGCGGGCAGCTATGCAGCTCCGTATTCCCTCTCATCCCTCAGCTTGCTCACTGCTGTCTGACAAGCTAACACGCTCACATTCTCGAATCTTGACATTTCACCCGGGAACCAGGAACGTCGACCACATAACACACATTTCCCCTTTCAATTTTGGAACAAAATTGATTACCTAAAACATCCATAACAGTTACAATATAAACAAAATAATTAAATAACTAACAAAAAGAATACATTTAAGTTTCAGACTAAACTTAGTGACTATATATCGTTCAACAAATTATTAAATAATACTGATGAACTGGAATATAATAAATATCTTCTATGAAATAACTGTTACTACAAGATAGTCTAAATGTTCATTTTTAAATGTAATCACCAAATTTGGAAGGATGTTTCCTTTTCCTTTTGCTGTGATCATTGTAATTATCAGTGACCGGCCATTCCACAGCAGAATTGTTACAATCACCTGTGACAGTACATTCCATAATAAAATTGTTGTTGTTTTCACTAACTTTAACCACACCTGCAGAATTCCACCTTTGCCCATTTTTTAGTTTGCTAGCCCAATAATCATTACTAACCTATTTTATTAAGTAAGGAGGACTGAATCTCAGCCTTCCTTTCATCCCTTTTGAATCTGGTAATTTTACACAGACCCAATCACCTTTTTCAAAATATACTTGTTTGGTTCTCTTATATAATCCTATCTACTTTTACTTTTTCATGACTTACCCCAACTTTCCTGTGAGCATGACTTAATAATTCCTTTGGCAGATGTCACACTCCTGAACTTATTGTATTGAACAATGCTGGTATTAAAAAATGACAGAAAATTCTACCTCTCAAAAGTTTGAAAGGAGAAATCCCTGTGACGGAATGAGGTCTGTTACGTTATGACCAAAGCATGGCTCGTACAGCATCATTTACCCTCTGCCTTCACTCCTCTGACATATTCAGTAATTACTCTATCCGCTTTTTGTACTTGACCATTAGCTGGTGGGTTATATAAGCTACATCTCTTGTGTTTGATCCCTGCATCCTCCAAGATTTTTTTCATCTCTATAGATTTGAATTGCACAGCATTATCAGACTCTAGTTCTGATGGAAATCCTTCTCTTGCAAAAACATCATTAAGGAATGTTATAACTGATTTGGTGTTGGCCTCTCTTACAAATCCGACCTGTAACCATTTTGACAGACTATCATTACAATGACAATCTGCTGATTGGGAGGTAAAAGCTGGTCAAGAAGGTCTATACACAATTTCTCTTACACTCCTCTTGTGGCTTCAACTCCTCCCATGGGAGGTGTGTGCACTTGAGACTTTTATCATTCTGTGCACATGTCCCACACTTACGGTTCCTTTCTTCAACATCTTTGTCCATACCCGGCCACCAGTACGTTTCCTTCAAACATTTTTTATTAAGTATCATCCCCAAATGGCATCAATGATTAAACTCAAGCAGGGAATTCCTGATTATGTAAAGCTGATCAAGTTTGTCACCTCGAAAAAGTAATCCATCTTCCACACTAAGGGTCATAGTTTGCGTCGCTCTTGCACCACGCAAGGTGTTGTAAGAGCAACGCAAGCCTAAAGTCATATTTTTGAAGCCATGCAAAGCCACTTTGCATGGCATAAAAAATATGGAGTAATGCAACACAGTGCAAATCGCTGTGTTGCATTACTCTGCACAAAGAAGGCGTGCCATGGGCATTGTACGGGTGTTCCCATGCAACTCCCATAGTTTTTGACGTATTCCCAGATTTACCAAACCTGGTAATGCGCCAAAAAGATACGCCTCCTCAGGTGAGGCGTAATAAGGAGAAATACCTTTATTTCTCCTCGTTTTTTCCTCTTTCTCTGTGTGCTGAATTGTGCACCACACAAAGAAAGAAGAGAAAGCCTCTCAGGACTGTTTTTGTTCAGGAAGGTGTTCCTTCCTGCACAAAAGCAATCCTGCCTACAACACAGGTACCCTTGCACCATGGTGCAAAAGTGCCTGCGTTGGCGCTAGGCTGCCAAAACGGCACCAGTGTAAGTAGAAAGGACAGGAATGCTCTGTATTGGATAAATACGGCGCATTCCTGCCCTTTCCTTGTGACTAAGGGCAGTACAGAAATGTGACATGCTGTGCTGCCCTGCGCCACAAGGGTCATAAATAAGGCTCTTAGTTCAGTTTGAATGTTACTGTACAGTTGTAATTCTATAGGAAGACCACCTTCCCTGGGCCACCCCTTGATGGAATACTCTATAGCCTTGTTTAACACTAAGGGCCTTATGACTGTGGTGGTGTGGCAACAGGTCGCCACGCCAGTGCCCCACTGCCACACCACCGAAGCTATAATGCGCCCGCCTGTCGGATTCTGACAGGAATCCAGGTCAGGCAGTCCTGCGGTGGCTGGCCATGGCGGTGCAGTGCGAAGGCTCATATGTGAGCCTTAGCAAGGCACAGCAATAAGAATGCCATTTCACGTGGAATGTATTCAGTATCAAAATGATGTTCAAAAAGTTTCACGCTCAATCTGATTAGTCTGACAGTAGCTTTGGTTGAATGTACATTAGCGCCATATAAAATGAGACTCAGAGGTTCGTGGTCTGTAGGTAAGAGAAATCTGGTTCCCCAAACATTAGCTTTAAAACGCTAAACAGCCTAGGTGCAGGCAAGCATTTCCCATTCAATGACTGAGTACGATCGTTCTTAACTCTTAAGAGTACATGGAGCAAATGACACAACATGTTCTGAGACACTTTTAGCTTGAGACAGAACAGACCCCAAACCCACACCATGGGCATCAACTGAAATACACAAAGGTTTACCAGGGGAAACTGGACATAAAAGTGGAGCAGTGGTCAATTCGGTTTTCAGTTTCTTGAAAGCTAAATCTTGTTTCTCACCCTACATGAAATTCACATTCTTCAAGTAATGAATGAAGTGTTTCCAGTTTCCTTGCAAAATTCTCAATGATTTTCATGTAATACTCACACATCTCTTAATACGCCTGAAATTGCTTGTGATGTTTTGCAACTTTCCTCTATCTCCTTGCGCGCCGTCAGTAAGCTCTGGGTCTCCAAAAATTGAAACCAGAATCTTCCATGTATTGTACCATTCACAGGCACACATACACCCAGCACATGCATATAACATACACGCACTACACAGAACCATTCACAGGCACACACTCATCCAGCACATGTATATGACACACATGCACTGCCCAGAACTGCATCATCCCTGTATTGTACCAGTCACAGGCATACATACACCTAGGACATATATATATAACAAACATGCCCTGCGGTGTGCACAGTGCCTTCTTTAGTTCAGTTCCTCAAGTGCTTTGTGACCCTCCACAGTTCATATCGCAATCCTGGAGTGCTTCTTGTAGGTCAGAGCAGTCAGTGGGACAACTATACTTTCATAGTTCGCCACAAAGTTCCTATAATACCCATTGAGTCTTAAAAAGGCCCTCACCTCATTCTGGGTAGTAGGCACCTACCACTCTGTCACAGACAAAATCTTGGCATCCAACAGTCGAATCTTCCCCTTCCCTACCTCATGCCCAAGGTAGACTACAGAGGACTGCCCCACCTGGCACTTGGTCACCTTGACGGTCAGTTTGCTTCCTGTATCCTAGCCAACACCTGTTCTAGGTTTCTCAGGTGGTCCTGCCATTAATTACTGAACATCGCAATGTCATGCAGGTAGGCCATACAGAACTCTTCCAGCCCTGAGAAATCATGGTTCACCATGCGTTGCAAAGTGGCAGGAGCATTCTTCAACCCAAAGGGCATCACCTTGAAATGGTATAGCCCCTCTGGCATGGAAAATGCAGTCTTCTCTGTGGCATCTGGTGCCAAAGCAACATGCCACTATCCACTGGTCAGATCCAAGGTGCTCAAGTTCTTTGCAGTACCTAACTGATCCCCACGCTCATTCGCTCTTAGGATTGGATGGGTATCGGTCTTGGATACTTCATTGAGGGCTTGGTGGTCCACACAGAAAAACAAGTCAGTAGGCCCTTGCTTTGGTTCTAACCCACAGGACTAGACCACAGGCTTCAATATCTCTCAATGACCCTCAGGCCTAACATTTTGGCAACTTCCGCCTTAATGCATCCATGAACCTGATCAAACATACTGTACATCCTGTACTTCACTGTCAGACTGTCTCCTGTTTCTGTGTCATGCACATAGACAGTGTAAACACGGGCGCTAACAAGAAAAGGTTGGCAAACCATCCCAACACCTCTCTACACTCTCTCCGCTGCTCAGGCATTAACTCAGGGGCTAGCTGAGCCCCTTCCTCAGTGCTATCACTCATGTCACTATGCAGCAAGTCAGGAAGAGGCTCACTGCCTTCCTCAACTTCCTCTGCCATAGCCATGGCATTCACTGTTTAATCTCTCCCTTGTGACACCTGTATCCACCACGTAGCTAACCTCAGAAACATTCTGAACTACCTGTATGACCCACACCATTTGTCCTCCAAAGCCCAAGGACAAATAGGTTTTAGCACCAACACCTCCTGACCTTCCTGATACCCAGGCAGTGTAGCTTTCTGGTCGTACGACTCCTTAATCGGCGCTTGGCTAGCCTGAAGGTTTCCCTTTGCCTGACATATATATGAGTCTTTCTATAGGAACAGTGGTCCTTTACAGTTTAGGTAAAAGATAATGATCCACACAGAGATACAATGAAGGCTGTGTTATAGGCGTCCCAATAGGAAAGAATATATTTTAATTCACAACATAAATAGAGAAAACATAAAACATAAAAAGTGGGACAGTGTTCAAGAGGAGCGTTTCAAATCCTCAGGCATTACAGTGTGTGGCCAACAACATGCTCAACAATTGGACCACAGGCATATGAAAAGCACCATTGCATGTTTATAATAATCAGTTGAATAAATCTGTGTCAAGGTGCTGAAGTCGACGGCGTTTCGATCGCTAACATAATAATGGGATCATCATCAGGACATGGTAATTAAGGCCTGAGAAGGATGCTTCCTAGGAAACTACAGAAGGAGGAGAAGGAGGGAAAAAATGGAAAAAGAGAAAGTAAAAAGAAGGGTTTAAGAATATGTACATAACAAATATTAGTGAGGGGGGGTGCGTGATGAGTGGAAGGTCAAAGTTCACTCAAGCTGATGAATGCCGATTGTGGAACTAGTGGTGGGACTGTGGAGTTAATAATATCAGACGGATAACCACCTTATCGTCAGAAAAATACTCAAGAATTGGCTCTTCCCCACATAGCCACCATACGGAAACAGAAATATTCCGCATATCCCTCTGTATATAAGCATTTATTTGGAGTATAGATATGTACCTCTATATGTGTATTGCTTTGTATAAACGTGTATAATAATTATGTTTTTAAAAATATAGATTTTCGTTAGTTCTGCTTAACAAATGTACATATTACTGATAGTTACATTATTCTATGTTTTTAACATGTATATAAGTGACTGCATAAATAAGTAAATCTTTTATCATAATTATTTATCTACAATTGCTTCACTATAGATTTACAAAAATAAAAAAACAAATAAATTAAAGTACAACAACACTTGAAAGGCAGAGTTTATTAAATGCATCTTTAATCTACATATACCACCTTCTATATGCATATATATACCTTCCATGTACTATATTTACTACTTTTCTTCTAATTCAGCATATCCAATGCCCTACCCTATTTCTCATCCTACACCACTCTCAATATATCCTCTACCTCAACTCTCTGACTCATCTCAAACCTCATTCTATTACTCTTTCCAATGCACTACCATATTTCTCACCCTATACCTCTATCAATATATCCTCTACCTCCACTCTCTCATTCATCCCAGGCCCCATGCCACTACTATGATCTACAGATAACCCTTTCTAAACTCTTCCCTCCTCTGCCCCTCCTTGCATCATCACATACCTCTTTTACTCTTCATATCTCCCAAACAGGCCTTTCTAAACCCTTACCTCTGGCTCTCCCCCCTCTACCTCCCCTTTACCCATCCCAGGCCCCCTCCTACTGCTATGAACTAAAAAAAAAAAAAACAGATTCTAGACCCTTCCCTCTTCTATCCCTCCTTCCTTCTATTATCCCTCCACTATTCCTTCTCAATCCAAAAAACAGAATAACATGTCCTCCACTCAAATTAATTTCATATTTCCCTATACTAACTCCCCTCCACCTCCCCTTTACTCATCCCAAACCCCCCCCCTCCTACTGCTATAAACTAAAAAAAAAAAGACACTTCCCTCTTTTATCCCGCCACTATTCCTTTTCAATCCAAATAACAGACTAACATATCCACCACTCAAATTACTTTCATATTTCACTATAATAATTCACCACTAATCCTTTATGGGTTCCGGAGTAGCATGCTACTCGCTGAAAAAGCACTTTGCCGCCTCGTCAGGGATAGTAAGCCCTATATAATTGCAATTACATTTACAATAAGCGCAGCAAGTGAAGGAGTACAATTTACAGCTTCTGACCTAATGATATGGTGGCAAATTGCATCAAGAGCCGGGGCCGGAAGGACAACTTGCGCAGATAGGGCAGTGATTTCCACGCTGCCTGGGCCATCTAAATTTAATCTTCTCATCCTGGACACATGCTACGTACCCAAGGTACACTTGCGGCATGCTTCCTCAGACTTACTGACCATCTCCTTGACCACCTCATGGTCCAGGCACCTGACCCGTTCTGTCTTGATTTTAAGTCGCATGAGCTGCATCAGGTTCTGACCTGTTCCTCACCACCCTGTGTTGATCTCCACAATTTTTCATTTTGGACACACAAAGTGTTCTTTAGGTACATGCATCATTTATCCATGCATGACTCTCAAGGTTATGTGACGGTTTAAGTAATCTATAACTCAGTGCTCTGTCTAATTGAGTCAGATTCTGCATTGGCCCTATTCGTTCCAGTTGTCCTTCTGGTTCCGGCTCTTGATGCAGTTTGCCACCATATCATTAGGTCAGTAGCTGTAAATTGTACTCCTTCACTTGTTCCCCCTATATAATTAACTCCACTGTCCTGCCACTAGTTCCACTATCAGCACTCATCAGCATGTGCACACTTTGACCTACCACTCATCACGCACCCCCCTCACTATTATCTGTTATGTACATATTCTTAAACCCTTCTTTTTACTTTCTCTTTTTCCATTTTTTTCCCTCCTTCTCCCTCTGTCATTTACCAGCAGGCATCCTTCTCAGGCCTTAATTACCATGTCCTGATGATGATCCCATTATTATGTTACGGATCGAAACTCCGTCGACTTCAGCCCCTTGACACTGATTTATTCAACTGATTATTGTAAACATGTGCAATGGTGCTTTTCATATGCCTGTGGTCCAATTGTTGTTCATGTTGTTGACCACGCACTGTAATGCCGGAGGATTTAAAACGCTCCTCTTGAACACTGTCCCACTTTTTATGTTTTCTCTATTTATGTTGTGAATTAAAGTATATTCTTTCCTATTGGGATGCCTATAACACAGCCTTCATTGTATCTCTGTGTAAATCATTATCTTTTTCCTAAACTGTAAGGGACCACTGTTCTTATAGAATTACTTGTACCCCAGGTCCCTCTCAGATTACTTGGGTTCCCTTATTTTTTTGCAATATAAATATGAGTCGTGCAAAGGAAAACAGCACTTATTTTTGAATGCTATTACTCCAACTTACTGAGGCCAATCACATAGTCCACAACATCTTTCTGTGGGGACTATGAGGTTCCTTCCCACCCTTCTCTGACTAAGGTGAGTGGACCCTGCATCAGGTGTCCATACAAAAGCTCAAAGGGACTGAACCCTACACCTTTCTACGGAATCTCATGGTAGGTAAACAAGAGACATGGCAAGCGAGGTCCTACTTCTTCAATGTCTTGTCAAACAGCTCTATCAAACCATTGGTCTGTGTGTGGTGAGCCATGGAGAAGTGGTATGTCACACCAGCTTGCTCCCACATCTCTCTCATATAAGAGTATATGAAATAGGTCCCTCTGTCAAAAATTACCGATCCTGGAAATCCGACCCTAGAAAAGATCCCAAGGAGAGCTCTTGCTACCATCTCTGCAGTCCTGCTCCTCAGGGGTACATTTTCTGGGTAGCTGGTGGCATGATCCACCACAACCAAGATATACTTGTTGCCTGACTGTAAGGGGGGTCAAATGGACAAATTGTATCTATTCCCACCCACTCAAATAGAACACCTACAACTGGTAGATGTATTAAGGGTACCTTTGTCCTCCCTCATGTCATACCACTCCTCTGCCAAGTGGGACAAGTTCTACAGAACCACTCTGTGTCTCTGAGCATCCCTGGTCATTGGAACGGAGGGTCCAACCTTTCCTGGGTTTTTCTAATGCCCAAGTGTCCTTCCAAGGGTACGTCATAGGCCAGTGACAACAGTACACTGTGCACTAATACAACCACTAGCTTCCTGCTAGCTCCTGGATCAGGATTCACAGACTCACTATAAATTAGGCCACCCTCCCAGCCAACATAGTGTTTCCCCACCACTCCTTTGCTGACCTGTTCCTGGGTTTCCTTCCAAAGTCCCATAAGCGTAGGGCACTCTTCCTGTGCCTTGCGGAAATCTTCTTGCGTAGGGCCTCCAGCAGCTAGCAAACCCTGCAGCTCTGGAAGCGTCCCAGACTCCATCACCTGATGCGCTTCAGGAGCCCCATCTTCCCCTCCCTCTGGAGACAAAGCGATGACCTCCATAGACATTGTCTGCCCGGAGTCTGCCCTTTTCTGCAAACTACCTTGTGCTGGTCCATGCAAATCAGGTATGATCCCAGTCCCACTCTGAACTGATGTGCAGCTTGTGCTCGGGTCAACACAGCTGACGTGGTCCAAGCTATAAAGGCTTTCTGTCTTGGCACCATGCCATGGGCAATCAAATCATTGCCCAAGAGACATACATCCTTGCTTTTCTCTTATCCCAGCATCATTCATGGCGCCTTACCTTTGAGCTCAGTCTCAATCCTGGCAAGCAAATACCCCATGCCCTCTCCACTGGCTACCAAACCTGTATCCTTGGCACCAGGGAGTATCTCCCCAGGCTTAAGGTACTTCCTCTCAACCATGATGCGGAAGGCTCCAGTATCCCCCAGGACAGGCACTTTCCTCCCATTGATACTACCTTCCTGCACAAACCCCATCATGTTAGGAATCATGTGCTTAGGAGCATCTGGATCCCTTTCTCAGATCTACACAACTACTAGGTTGAGCGAACAGGGCACTCTCAGGTCCCTTCAACCACATGTAACATGCTTGCTATCATGAGTGCTGCTAGGTCAGGGTCTTTTGCCTGACAATCCCTCTGGAAGTGTCCCATCTGGCGGCACTTATAGCAAGTCACCACCTTGGACTTGTAAGAACTTCCTTGTCCTCCCTTCTCATGATGCTCCTTCAAGTACACACCATTACCATTTCGCATGAGCCCTCCTCGAGTCCCATGGGAATTACCCTGGCCCCTACCTCTCGGTTGGAACCAATCTATGGAGGGTTCCTCTCCCTATTTGGCATAGAGCCGCGCTGCTCTAGTCCTTTGGGAACCCTGTTAGCTAACCACTTGTCAGCCACCACTGCAAGCTTCTCTGGATCCCTCTGTCAAATCAGACAGGTATTGCCTAAGTGGGGTTGAGCACTCCTCCTAGAGTCGCTCTGTCACCATCAGCTGGTTAAGGGACTGAAAGTCCTTGGCCTCCATTTCTCTCACCCACTCATTCCAATCCCGCAATACACCATGAATCCAAACTCAAACAGAACTCCATTCACTCTACTGCAGTCCCAGAATCTCTGAAGGCACTTAACTGATTTCAGCCCAAACCGTCTAATCAGTCTCCTTCATTCGTTCATAGGCCACCTGGTCTGCCACAGGAATCCTTCCTTTGACGGCTGTCCCTTTCAATGGCATATGCCTCATTATATGCCCTAGACACCTCATTCAAGGCCTGCACCTTAAAAGCGACCTCAAAGCATAAACCATATCTCCAAGATGTCCTGACCTTCCACATACATATCCACAAGATCTCTTGGAACCTTGGCCACAACCAAGCCTGGACTGGATGTAGAGTCACTTATCCCAGATTAACTTTTCATTGCTGCCATCTAAGTTTCTCTCTCTTTCAAGGGGTAGGCTTCCCCTCTCTAGATCTCTTTCCTTTTCCTTCTGTTTCTCCTCCCACTCTCTCTGTGTTTCCTCCTATTTTCTCTGTTTCTCTTCCCTCTCTCGCAATTTCTCTTCCCGGGCCCATTCTTCCTGTCTCTCCTGCCTCTTCTCTTCTTATTTTCGGTGAGCTAGTCTTAGCTTCTCCCTCTCAAATTCTATGGCCTTCTCCTCTTACTCAGCCTTTGCCTTCTGAAGAGCCAGCTGCAAGCTCATGCTAGACTCAACCCACCCAAGGAGTTTACTTCTGGAATTGGTGACAGCAGTACCCTAGAAATTCAAAAAGGTTTACACACCTTGGGCATTTTTTAGAAACTAAAGTTGGTGAGTGTTTTGGTGAAACTGTGGAAAATACATTAGGGGACACACTCTGCCTGTGTCTGGTGTAGATCTGTCCTAAGGGGATCCTAGAGCATAAATCCATACTGCTCTCTTCCTGAGTCCCTAACATGCTTCCCTCCCCAGAGTCAACTACAGCCTCATCCCTTTCACCCAGTATCTCAAACTGGTCCCTAATGAAGTTAGTAAGGACCTCTCTGTCCTTAATTCAGGGAACCCTCCAACCTTCTGTCCTTACATAAATTCTTCGTCTGAAATATGGGCATGGTGCTGGAGTTTACCCGTACTCCTGTGTTTTCCATTGTCTATGTGTGCCAAATTTGTACGCACAAATTGGACTTATTGTATTACTGGTGAAATTGGAAATGACCATTGGCACACCTGTATCCAAGGCTTCTAAACGTTAAGCACCCCACTGCATGCTGCCAATTGTCAGAACCCCGTTCAGAGAGCCAATGGGCAAGTAGGAGTTACTGGACCCTGTAGGAAAGTGGGATCTGCTTCTTATGGTTACCCCCACTTTTTGCTTGATGTTGCACTGTTTTTGACTAGTCTGACTAAGATCCTGCTAAACAGGACCCCAGTCTATCTGCTTTCTCCTCTCAATTGTCACACATGTACTTTGGTACACGCCAGATTGGATACTGGGGTAACCTTATAAGTCCCTAGTATATGGTACCCATGTACCCAGGGCATTGGTACCCCAGAGGCCTCCCATGGGCTGAAGCATGTATTATGCCACCCATGAGAGGCCATGCAAAATGGAACTCCAGGTCTGCTACAGCAGCCGGTGTAAGTTGGTGCTTGCACCACTTACTTTAGATATAGGTTCACTATATCTATAGGTCACTGCACTTAAAACTTATAAGTCACCCCTATAGCAGGCCTTATCAATCCTGAAGGCAGGGTGCTGGGTTTTTAGTGAGAGGGTGCCCCTGCATGAGCAGAGCCTCTGTGCAGCCTTCGGAGACCATTCTCCTGGGTTGTCTGTGACTCAGCCGGACATATAGGTAGAGGTATTATAACCTCGCGGTAAATGCTATCTCGAAAATGGCTGCATAGAAACATATCGTGTTTGGTATCAAACACCTTGGAATCGTACCTCCACACCGGTATGATTCCACCCTTCTGAAGCGAGCTTCGTGGAGTCACTGGTCTATCCGGTGCCAGCCTTCTCGACCCGGTCAGCACAAAATGGATGCTGCCGACCAGAGACACACTTCTGCCCTTCCTGGTGCTGAGCCAAGCTCGAGCAGGGGAAGGCAGCACAATAGGCATCCTGTCACAGGGAGGTGTGACCACCTCCCAGATAGGATTTAGTGTATTGGGGCTGGGTGGGTGCACTCTGAGAGTGCCTGAAAGTCTGCACCCGGGGCACATTTGGTGTCCCTGTACATAGTCCAGTTCAAACCAGTTCTGGGAGCCATTGACTCCTGCTCTGGCGCGAACCTGGACAAAGGACATGGGTGTAACCACCCCTCTGTCCTGACTCTCCCCTAGGAGGGTCCCCCAAATCTGTCCAACCCTCTCCCGTGGGTACATAAGGGCTTACCTGGCTGTAAGACTTTAGATTTTATGTGGACAAGATTCTACAAGAAGAAACCACTGACCTTCGACCGTCTGGACACTCTGGACTTCGCTGGACTTCGACTAGGCCCGACTTCGTCTCCCTCTCCGTCCAAAGCTTTGTCTGTGCCCTTGCTCCATACAGGCTCCGTGCAGGACCTGTGGTGCACTAAGGACAACTGAAGAATCTCCCTTGGATTGAAGGAGTCACTCCCCTGCTGTAGTAGGCACCTTAATGCAACTGACTGGTCTGCTGCTCCTGAGCTCCTGCGGACTC
This sequence comes from Calotriton arnoldi, assembly GCA_963921515.1. Lineage (NCBI taxonomy): Eukaryota > Metazoa > Chordata > Amphibia > Caudata > Salamandridae > Calotriton > Calotriton arnoldi. The sequence continues at coordinate 35,565 of CAWUFW010013329.1, forward strand.
CGAATAATTCAGCAACACAGGAGATGGGTCGATCTGCCCTCTCAGCAGGTTTGAGGCCAGTTTCCCTCGTGTGGACTGCATAACCCGAACCCCTGTGCACCGCGTCCATTTGCAGTTGCATATGCTTGTTGGCGATTCCCGAGCTTGTGCATTGGACTTCGTGTAGTCCTGACCCTGAGCAGTATTTGCACCAAAGAACTCCGGCCTCCTCACACCGAGTGCTCCGTGGGCTGGTACTGTGCAATCTTGCCCGAGGTCCCCTCGCGACTCCTGGTCCTTCGGCCTGTGGGTCTCTCTGAGGGTCATCTTGATTTCTGTTGGGCTTTCCTGGTTGCTCCAGACGTGCCCTGACTCTCCATTGCTTGGTGAGTCCCCTGGACCTTGCTGGTCCACACCGTAACCTGCTTGACCTTCCTTTGTGGGTTGCTTTTGCCAAGGCTTGTTGGTGCTCCAGCCGGACACCGACCCCTCAGCACTCGACGTCCTTCGTGGGACAGCTCACCTCTGGCTCCTGGTGATCCTCGATGTCTCCTGGTCCTCGTGGCTGCAGAGTCAAGCATCCCTTCTTCGCACCTGAAGCACCTGACATCGGTGGGCATTCGTCTACCGAGCCCCTGGTCACTCTGAAGTGACCCAGACTCTGTCCCCTCTGCTTTCAGGTTCCTTCCTTCCCGAATCCAGGCTTGGATTCCACCGGACCTTTTTCACCTTCACGGCAGCAGTACTTCTTCACAGCCCTCCATTGAGAACGACAGCAGTTTCCGACGCCACTCCAGACCTATGCACCCGGCTCCCCTGGGATAGGTAACTCGGGTACCACGGTATCCACGGGTGGGGTGGCTCTTCAAACTCTTAAGTTCCAAAGGGTTTGCTCGAAGTCCTCCTAGAAGGGTCCTTAAACTTTAAAAGTGTAACCGCGACTTCCCCATAGAATTGTACGGAGCCCGCGGTCGTGTTCACACACTGCACCCGTCCTCCATGGGGTCCCTATCTACTCACCTTGTGTGGTTCCTTGGGGTCCCAACAATTCTACATGCTCCAGACCTTGTCTTGATCTCAGTCGTGACTGTTATACCACTATTTTAGTATATGGTTTGGTCTCCCCCGGGAGCCCACTGTGTATTGTGCTACTAACACCTGTTCTATTGATCTTGTATTGTGTGCTTTGGGTTCTATCCTCGTGTAGAGGATAGTAGAGAGTGTTATATTAATAAATACATATTTTTATATAACTACTGTGTGGTTCTCCTTTCATTTAGTCAATATAGGAGGTGATGTTCTGGTAAAACAAGCTGCTTTACATTCCTTCAAGATTAAGCCTGAAGGCTGCTCTCCACAGCTACCACTAGGATAGCTTTCTAAAGGTTATCTTTGACCTCATACCTCATAAGGGTCGTTTGGACTGGTGCAAGGTGCCCACTTTAATTAGTGGACAGCATATACCAGGCCAACTTCTCACAGACCCAATAGTGGAGGTTGAGGTCTTTTCCCCCTGATGTCCAGGGGTCCGATCTACTATGGATCCTGAGCAACTGGGGCAAGTACACCTTCACCACTTGACTCTCAGTGGAAGCGCAGGTCGAGCAGACCAAGGCTTTGTGGTGGGGGAGGTAGACACGGGGTGAACACAGGCTCACAACTCACAATACATGCAGCAGCAGCAATAAATGATTGTTCAATCAAAATTTTGCAATTATGAAAAAAAGTAATACTTATATACCAACTCAAAGTAAACAAGCATTTGCAATGCAATCGGTCTCGCCTTTGGGACCTTATATGTATTTAGCTATGCAGCACATTAGCCTGGGTGCTGAAACATCTACTGTTCTTTAACATGGAGGGAAAGTAAGCACCAAACTGCGTGACACACCAGGTATGGGAACACATGGAGAGAAATTTTTCCTTTCAGCGGGAAATGGTATAGTCCAAAGCTCTGGTTTTAATAAAAAATCAGGGCCTTCGGTGGTCATATCACTGAAAATACAAGATTTGAAAAAAATATTATTGTCTACGTGTGCTCGTGGAAAACAATTTCTATGGACTGGAATCTAGAGAATGCTAAAGTGATTCTGGTATTTTACTGACCTCTGCTGGTCGTTTTCTATCAAGAAAGTTAAATAGAGGCAGTTTCCAGAAAAATAAAAAAAATAAAGTTCCTCAGCAGAAAGCAATTCTGCTATTTTATTGACCTCTACTGGTCGTTTTCTATCAAGACAGTTAAATAGAGGCAGTTGAACAAGCAGAAAGCAATTCTGGTATTTTACTGACCTCTACTGGTCGTTTTCTATCAAGACAGTTAAATAGAGGCAGTTGAACAGAAAAAAAAGTCCCTAAGCTGAAGCAGACAAGTCCTAGGGCTGATCTCCAGGGCCCACAAAGTACATACACATATAAGTATATACTAAAGTATATACAAGAGGTCTCGAATGCTCGACCAAAAAATGGCATTCACAAACAATAAACACAATCTCCTGAGGTCAGGGCTCTTGTATTTTAGCAGGCTTGTTCCTGAGTCCCACTCACTCTCGCTAGCAGTAGTGATTATTCCCCATTCACTATAGGTGACATTCAGGTTAACACCCACCAGTAGTCCGAGTCTCAGGAGTCGCACTCCGACTCCTATTAAGTCAAAAGTGTCCCAGTGCTGTAACTCTATATGGCAGGCAAGCTGTGCCCAGGCTGTCTAGCCCGTAAATATTTCTTACCCGCATCAGCAGGACCTGCACGACCAGAGTCTTCAAGTGTGCCACGTTTACAGGTGCTGAAGCTGCAGGGGCTGTCTCCGGTGAGTTCCTCACACGTGGCCCTGCAGGGGCAGCGGTTGGTTGTCCTAGAGTTCCTCACATGCTCTCTTGTGGAGGAAGCACTGGGGGGGGGTGCTTGACGCTCCTCCAATGCTGGTAAGTTTCCTTGGATCATCCCGACAAGTGGGGAAGGGGGGGATCAACACTCCTGGTGCTGGTCCTCAGTCGGGGCCTTGGCCTACACGGGTCTCCACAGAAGCCTGTTCCTCTTGTTGACGGTCTCGACCAGCCACACTCCTTGCCTTTTCCCGGTGGTGCCACATGGCATATGAGATCACCGTCCTCACTATGTACACAAGCTATGGCCTGTTGGGCACAGCACACTCTTCATGACGGCCCCACTTGGTATACAGGGTCATCGACTTCACTCTGCACACGAGCAATGGTCCGATTGGCATGGCAGCAGTTTTCCTTGCGGCCCCATTTGGCATACAGAGTCAGCAGTTTCACTACACAAACGTGCTACGGCCCTATTGGCACTGCAGTAATCTTCACAGCGGCCCCACCTAGCACACGGGGTCGCAACTTCAACCTGCACACTGGCTACGACCCGGTGCAGCAAAGTTCATGGCTCACTTCATGGTGGCCCTCCTCTGACATACAGGGATTGCTGACTTTAACCTGCACAAGGGCCACAACCCGATTGGTGCAGCAGCTGTCTCCTGACACCTTGCTACAGGGATCCAATCGCCAGGCTCCCCCACTTGACCTCGCTCCCTCCAACGCTCTCCTCTTCCTCACAGGGGACACTGGTCTTGACAAGCAGACAGGCACTGGTGCTCCAGGCTCCACGGGAAGATGATCTAGGATTCCCTGGGTGATGTCCCTTTATCCAGCTGGGAAACTGGCAGGTCTTGGTCCTCAGTCCTCGTCACAGGCAGAATTCGTGCAGAGATTCTCCACCTCACACAGCCCGACCTGCTCCTTAACAGTTGACAATTTGGGAGCCTCGAGCTCCTTTTCTTATAGTCCATTTCCAGATGCCGAATGTGATTTAGAGTCTGAGTTTTTGAAGTTTATGTTGGAGGTCTGATTCCTTTTAAAATGACCTCTCCTCTGCCCTGCCCTTCCTCCAGAAAGCTGTCTGTCAAAGCAGCAGTGACTCCAAATATGATAGCCCCACAACACAGGCCATGGGAGTGGCTAGAGGTTCACATCTGGATGTCAGCCACAGTAACGTGTATCAAAAGCTTACCCCAGGGCCTCAGCCCTACTCTTTATAATTCCCTTATCACCCCCATCTCCTTCCTGAGATTTCTCATGCACCTTCCTTATGGCCTCCCTGTGAATCAAAGAGCACACTTTGAAGTACACTGAATAACCTGGCTGTCCCTTCTTCCAGTGTGTCCCACCCAGCTCACAGGAATACAGCAATCAACAAATCTGTCTGGGAGGATTCCTCTACTCCCTCATGCTCCTCCGGTTAGCCCTGAGTCTCCCAAAATGGAACTCATAATCTTTCATGTACTGTACCATTCACAGGCATGCATACACCCAGCACATGCATGTGACATACACGCACTGGACAACACTACATCTTCCACTTTCTGTACCATCCACAGGCCCACTTAACACCCAGCACACACACACATATATATATATATATATATATAACACACATGCACTGTGCAGCACTGTATACCACTCCGATGTAGATAGGAACCTTTCTCTTGTTGATAACCTACCTCTGATGAAACTGGACTGGCTGCTGCTCAATCCCCCTAATCATTCCCTTATCTGTCTGATTGTTATTATTTGTGATTCAAACTTTGCACCTTACATACAATCTCTGAATTATGGAACCACCGCAAAATGTCAGTGCTTGGACCATAAATGAGAATCTATTCTTTGGGTACATTAATGGTGGATTCCTTTGACTAAGAGGGGAGTCACTACTCCCAGATCTAACCACTTTTTCCACTGCCGTCCTAAACCTCTTTTTCCTGGGTCTATATGCTCCTTTTACAATTCCCTAGCTCTCCTCTTTTGCTTTTCCTTTTCCTTTTTTCTCTTCCTAGGTCAACTGATCCTGTCTATCTCTTCACCTCTCTTGTTCCTGGCAGACTAACCTGAATTTTTCAAAATCTCTAGACTTTTCCTCCAGCTCTTTTTCAGCTTTCTGATAGCAAGCTCAAGTAATATCTGTGAGGGAGAACAGGGGAACCCTAGAGATGGGTGGAATATACTGTTTAGGGGAAATTCTAGAACACAATCTAGGGGATACTGTGGTAGACAGTCTATGGGAAATCTGCACTCTGAGACTCTGTGTCCATAATGTTATCCTTTGGGTATCATCCACCGAATTTACCCATGAGCTTCCTACAACCTTCTCATTTACCGAAAGGGCCTGGAGGAAAGGAGACGAAAATATGGTGAAAAAGGGGAGAAAGAAAGGAAATCAGGAGGGAAGGAAAAAGGATAGAAAGAAGGAATGAAGTAAGGAAGGACAGAATGAGAAGAAGAATAAAGAAAGGTTGGCTAGAAAGAAAGGAAGTATGAACATAAAGGAAAGAACAGGGGAGAAAGATAAAAATGAAAAGGGGGCTTAAAGAAAGAAGGCTATAGGATTCCCCCATAGGCCTACTGTGTTTTCCATTCTAGCTTGGCTGCCATCACACACAGGTTTAAAAGGAAGCTCTACTGGAAAAGCGAATAAAGAAGCCACACAGCTTAAAGTGTTGTGGTCGAAAGTAAACAGGAACTTGAAAAAACAAGCAATAATTGTAAGAATATCAATCCCAACACTGGGCATGGTGCCCCATGATACACCCTCAGTTCCAGACGAGAAACCCCGAGGTGCTCATGAAGGAGTAAACAAGCGGATAGCAGTAACAGTACCCACTTCGAACAATAAACAGCAAAACAACCTGCCTACTCTGTTACTTCACAATGGCATAACTCATATGTATTTTTGTGCTTCCAAAATCACATTTGAACCCTGCAGTTCAATAACTCATTCGACTCCATGGATATCATATGAAAAACATTAATTTATTCCATGATATATTTATTTTTATATTAGTTTAAAAAAAAAATCTATTTAACATATGTTAATATTAAACTTCACATGTACATATATTTGAAACAAAAATTCTGAGTATTTTGCATACAGAACAGATACAAAATCCACAATATATATGAATAATCTCTCTCAAGGTAACTGCAACTGCACCCCGCACACACTAGAGTCTGGGCATACACACAATCACATATCATTCATACTTAATTTGTTCTAACGATACATTTATTGTTCTTGACCATATGTTTGGTCATTTTTAAATAAAATATTTTTACATTTGTGAACACTTGGCCTTTGATGGTGGTGGTGTTATGTTCTGGTGATAAATTGGGTGTGATGAGTGTTTTTGCTTTGTTGTATCAAGCCTACCCAAAGGGGATCTTTTCTTGACTACGGTCTATTCGGTGCCCTACTCCTTTGGTGTCCAAGGGGCCCCTCTCACTGCCTTTGTGTAATATTGGTACAGCCGTTTGGCTGGAGAGTCTCCGGTTCCGGAGTTGTGTTTTGCTAGAGCTTCAGACCAATGGATCATTTTAAGACCTTTGGTTTTAGTGATGACCAATTAAATAAAATCATAAATGCCAAGAATGGGAATAAAATCACAGTAATAACTGGAAGAGGAGAAAATTGGGGTAAACTGGTTAATCTAAAAAAGAAGTTGATTTGCACAGAAGCCCATGCAGACTTTTTAATAGAGTATGTGAAGTCTGGAACAATCCCTATCGGACTACAGGTTCGCAATGAACCAGGTTTGTTTGTGGAGAATAAGAGATTCTTAGAGATATGGACTCAGATCTCCAATAGATGTAGTAGGGATTGGATGCTCCTCATAATTGAGACAGCGCATGAATTGATCGTAATAGAAAAAGAAGCCATTGATAAATTAGAGGCAGAACTTAGGTAGAACACAGCTGTGGAAGATGCAAAAAGAAAACTTGAGGAAATCAATAGGGACATTGAGGGGTATAGGGATTACCTTCTTAACAAAAAGACCAACAAACTTAAAAGAGATATAGAAAGATTTAGTACTGAGTCTACTTATCCGTATCTTAATGAGAATTATTACCAACAAAAAAGTGATCAGGGCTGGGAAAGACCTACAAATAGACCAGTTTATAGGAGGGGAGGTAGGAAGCAGGTAACCTCCGATACATCAGGATCAAGCAGCGAGGATGAGACCGCCCCTAGAGAAGAAAACAGTAACAGAGGGAACCCCAAGGATTTAGGGTTTTTTTTAGAACAAAGACCGAGATGAGGGGAGAGATACAATGGGAACCAGGGGAGAAGACAACAGACTCGGGGCCCTCCTCCTCCACAACAGGAGTACTTGCGGACAAGGAACCAACGCTACTGGCGCCAGAAGGAGCACCAGTAATTAATTTGTCCAATAGGGAACTGACGCAGACAGAAATTAGGGTCTTAAGTAAAGGTTTCAGTTTCATCCCCTCTACAGGCATTAATAAATATCAATTAGAAAAGGACCTGCGAGCTTTCTTTAGGAAAGTCAGACTAAAAAGGTTCTTTGAAGATCATCCCACCAGTGAGAATACTAACAAGTCAGGCCTTAAACCAAGGTCCACTTTTACCCCTACACTGGCAATGGTAGGAAAGAACCTTGAGGTCTTTGAGAAAGCTGTTGAAATTGGTGTGCAAAAGATTTTGTCTGAGAACCCAAGGTACTCCACAGAGAATATGAGCAGAGAAGAGAGGTCGGCCTTGAAGTCCCTTAAAGAAGACGTGTGTTTGACAATCAAGCCTGCTGATAAGGGCGGAGGGGTAGTTGTTTTTAATACCAATGATTATGAATATAGAATGCAGGAAGTGCTTAAGGTTGAGGAGCATTATGACTCCGTCCCAAGAAGTAAACTAGTGACATTGGCTAGGGATTGTCATGCGCTACTAACTGAGGCCAAAGAAAAAAGTTGGATTTGTGAGCAGGAATTCAAATTCTTAAACAATGTAGAACCTAGAATTCCTGCCCTGTATGGCTTACCAAAGATACATAAGAGCTGTGATAATCCTCCAGTGAGGCCAATAGTAAGTAGTATTAACTCTCTCACAGAGCCCCGAAGCAAATATTTACGTCCACTAGTGATGGGCCTGAAATCTTATGTCAGGGACTCATCACATATAATTTCCATGTTGGAAGGCAAAGTGTTTTGTGGAGAGACTCAGTGTCTGGTAACACTGGACATTGAGTCTCTCTACACAAACCTTCCACAAGAAGCCACAGTTGAGGTTGTCCGCAGGGCTATGAATAATGTTGAATTAGATGGAGTGAATAAGGACTTTTGCACTAGGATGGTTCTGATGAACAACATTTTTTTGTTCAAAGAGCAACTCTTTAAGCAAAAGAAAGGGACTAGCATGGGGGCTACCTGTGCCCCAAGTCTAGCATTCTCTATGTTGGGGAGTTCGAGAACCAACACATTTACAACGAACTCGCACCTTTCTATGAGAATGTAGCGGGCTGGTACCGCTACATTGATGACATTTTCTTTATTTGGGAGGGCGAGGTTGAGCAGCTAGATGAGTTTTTACTTTGGCTAAACATGGGAGACCCTAATCTGAAATTCACGTCCCAATACAGCAGGTCCAGAGTGGACTTTTCTTGACATCTCCATTAAAGAGAAGGACGGGTTCCTGGCTGTGGAACTTTATACTAAGCCTATGGCAAAGAACACCTTGTTACACTATTCTAGTTTCCACCCAAAGTCCCAAAGGGACAACATCCCCTTCAGTCAATTTCTCCGCTTGCGGAGAAATTGTTCTGATATAAATGATTTTTACAAACATGCAGAGACTCTAAAAAAGAAGTTTAAAGACAGGGGTTACCCCAAAAAATTAATCTCTCATTCATGTAAAGGAGCGCGATTCTACGATAGAGAGGCTATGATAAACAAGACTGGACAAAAAAAGAAGGAACTAGACAAAGTGGTATTTGTAAGTAATTTCTCCCATATTAGTAACCGGATTAAAAATGTAATCAACAGTAATTGGCATATTGTCAATAGTGAAGAAGAGAAGAAGTTAGACAGACCTATCTTTGCCTTCAAAAAGAACAGAAATCTGAAAAATGAGTTGGTACACACCTATAGGGAAGGTCAAGGAAGTACACAGAGTACATTAGATAGAAGGCCAGCAATTGGAAACGTAAGATGCGGTACATGTAATGTCTGTGCTTTATGTATTGAGTCGAAAAGCCTGCAACATAATGGCTGTCACGTTAATTCCAGGACCCTGAATAATTGTAGGAGCAAAAATATAGTGCATTTCCTGCGGTGCCCGTGTGGCAAGGGCTACGTGGGGGAAACAAGTAGGGAATTACGGACTAGACTCCAAGAACACCGCTCAGCTATCAGAACCAAAAAAGTCAATGCCCTTTTGGTAGGCCATTTCTCTGAAATGGGACATAGTGATTCAGATATAGAATGGTTTATTTTAGAGAAAATTATGATGGGGGCACGAGGAGGTAATATTGAATTGAAACGAAAAGCCAGAGAACAGTGGTTTATCTTGCGGTTTAATACAGTCCGGAATGGCCTTAACTCAAAAGAGGAATGGGAACGTCTAATTGGGGGAATCTAATTCAGTTTGTATCTCACCTACCTGTACCACTGTTATAACTAAATATGAGAAGATGTTTATGGGATTTAATAACTAGAAGTAGGGGGCAATTGCATGACTAATTAATTATGAGAACTAAGGCGTTATTGTAGTATTTAGTAAAAGGGAAGTCGTAGAATGCCGTTAAAATTAAGTACAGGTGGCAATAAGGATTTGTCTCTAGTTGTCAAAATGAATATTTCAGAAGACTAATATGGCCGCCATAGTTACAAGAGGGGGTACATAGTTATGAATCATGGCCGGTTATGTGTATGGCCCGTTATGTTTAAGGACTGGCTAGATTGAATCCAGCTATCAGGGTGTAGGAGTATGATTTGTAGTTGTGTATTTAGTTGCAGGGAGTGTGTTTTTTATTTTAGAGTATGGGATCCTGATTGAAACCCATATACAAATAGGTAGACTAAGATGGCCGCCATAGTTACAAGAAGGGGTACATAGTGATGCATCATGGCCGGTTAAGTTTAAACGACTGGCTAGATTGAATCTATCTATTAAGGAATATGATTTGCAGTCGAGTATTTAGTTGCAGGGAGTGCGTTTTTTATCTTAAAGTATGGGATCCTTATGGGACACATGTACAAATAGGTAGACTAAGATGGCCGCCAGAGTTAAGAGGGTTTCTGCTTAGACTTGCAAGTGTGCTCAGCTGATCCTCGTTGTGGAAGCAGGTCACAAGGGAGAACAAGATGTATTTAAATCTCAGGCGCCACTGTGGAGCCAAGAGGTTCTATCGGTTCCGGAGGCGTTTTATCCCCGGTATAAGGCTGTATCGGTGTTGTGAAGGTAAGATAAACCGCACGGTAGTTATTCTAAGTTGGGCGGGTGGTTTTTCTGTACTAAGCTTAGGCCGTTAACTTTGTAATAGTAAGATGGCGCCCTGTTTGTGCAATGCTCGTAATCATGGCGTTTTTGAAGCTGTACTGGGCTTTGTTGATTTTAACTGCCCTGGGATTGTTTTGCGGGAACATTGCAGCGCTTTTTGAGGCATATGACGGATATCCGGTCTTTTACGGGATCCTTTATTATTTGGGATAATGACAAACGGGAAATAGAATTTTTTTAGGGGAATAGGTGAGATTTTATAAAAAGTCCTTTTTGAAAGAATATTGGCGGATTTCCACAGCGAATGAGTAATGAAACCGCATTGTGATGTAGAATTTAAGATGACTATCAGGGAACTACTACCCAAGTTGTGTATGTCAATGTTTTTCAGACTTAACATGAACCGTCTGAAGAAGTGATATCTCTGGTATTTGCACAGAGAGAGGTTTCAAAACTCGGATAAATTGAATATCCATTACTGCAGAAGAAACACGCCCAATACGAATTTAAGGTAACAATGACTTTGGGAGTGTTTTTAGCCTGTGATCTATAAATATAGTTATAGGCAGAATTGTAGTTTGATGCCTTACTTTCTCCTATTGCAGTGGCAGATAGCGGCTTTTCGTCAATTTTATACCTTTTTCCAAGAAATACCAAGAGTAGAAAAGTGGAAGGTACGTCCTGCTTGCGTTTTTAAAATTTACCCCTTAATCGGAAGAATTAGTTTTGACCATTCCAGTAATAAGGGTCCTTATTTTCACAGATTTATCCTAAAATATAAGAGAGATGCCCAAATGAGAGAATAGTCAATCCTCTGACACGGGCCTGCAAGTAATTTGTACTGCAGTTGAAATTGGATGTGTATCCTGATATCCTGACAGGTATATACCATATTACATCTAGGATTGTCTATCTATGTGAGCTTTGACAAACCTAAAGGTGTATGAATCTAGGTTCTCTAACAAAAAGAATATAAAAAAGTAGGGATGCACAAGCACCCACTACTCAGGTTGGATGGAGAAAGATTTTTCCCTCTTCTTTTATTCTATCCTATTTTTTTAACTTTATTTGTATGTATATTGAATGAAAGAGGTTTATGTTGTGGTGTGCATGCGGAAATGTGTGGTTGGATGTATCACCAGGATATAAACACTGTTGTTATTGATTCACATTTCAAAGGCTAACTGATTGTTTTTTTATATATATCTTTTTTTGTGAATATGTATAGATCCAAAAATCCATGTGGGAGATATTATTTCTTGTCCTGAGGAAGGTGGTGTCTTAAGCAGTGATACCCACCGAAACGCGTCGACGCAAACTGTGTAAAGGCATACTGTAGATTGTGGTGACATTTGTTACTTTCATTGCTCAAGCTCCATGTATAACAATTATATGCTAAACAAATGATCTGGATCTAATGTATGTGCCTTTTTGATGATTAGAGACTATCTTTCTTGCAGATTCTCCCTATAATTAATTGTGTATAATAATTGTCAGTATGTTTTTAACTTTTTTTAACACTGTATGATGATTTATTGTTCTTGACCATATGTTTGGTAATTTTTAAATAAAATATTTTTACATTTGTGAACACTTGGCCTTTGATGGTGGTGGTGTTATGTTCTGGTGATAAATTGGTTGTGATGAGTGATTTTGCTTTGTAGTATCAAGCCTACCCAAAGGGGATCTTTTCTTGACTACGGTCTATTCGGTGCCCTACTCCTTTGGTGTCCAAGGGGCCCCTCTCACTGCCTTTGTGCAAACGATACATCATACAAACAGAACAGGGTAAAACATACAAATTACAGACCCAAGACCAACAACAATAATGTATACACAGAAGCTTTTGTCAGGTAATGATTGTACACTAAATTAATACAAAGAGATAATTAGCCCTTAAAATATGTATGCATATGTGTGCTTCCTGTTGTCTGTATACAATTTAAATAAACACTGGTATAATTTCCAATTAGTTTAGGTTTTCATAGACCTCCAGATAGCAATTTATCACATTGGGTATCGTCTTCTGATTTTCTTTATAGTGTCCCAGAAATACTGTTGTCTTTAGGTTCAAGTTTAGTAAGCTCCGATGCACGTTTCGGTGCCAAACCCAAAATGCGGTCACCACCTTCTTCAGGGCGCTAACATACAAAAAACAGACCCTAGGGGCCAGGAAGGAGTGCCCAAAGATAATACTCTGAAAGGGAAATAAATATATATATATATATATATAAGGCTCAAATAACAAAATATCACAGCCACCCTTATTAAATAGAGTTGGTGTACGCAGACCCAGTACCAAAAGTTGAAACAGAGTCGAGAAAAAACTAACAGTGTGCATGCACCATGCTCATATACCAAACATCAATGGGTGCCATAGATACCAACCACTTATAAAGTAACAAAAGTAAAACAAAGAAGAACATATGTAGACTCCATACTCAATAGAACCAGATTGTGCTCTCAAACCAGATATAGATGCTGTAGTCACAAGCTGTGCAACCAGTCTCCAGCTCCTATTAGGATCAGTCTACATACCTTCAAGCAGCAGCATCGAACTATCAAAGTGGTCCAAACAATAGGTAAGTAAGAAACAGTGGGGAAATCCCCATGGTCCCACTAGATCCAAGGTGGAACCACTAATAAAATGAAAAAACTATGTCAGCAGAGCCTTACCCAAGATGACAGAATCCAAAGGCCGCTGTACAACTGTTCATACATAGCTAAGGTGACCGACCGGTCACTCAAACCGATTTTATTCTGTTTAGCTATAGAAGATATATGGCCCACACAAGCGGTAAACAAACATGGAGTCTCTTCAAGGTCGAGAGGAGTCTTTCCTGCAAATGTTCGACAAACGGGCCCAAAATGGTTCTCTGTATATCTAGTCTAAATTGAGACAAGTAAGCATGAATGGAAACATCTGACCCTAGTTTTGACATGCCAGTGTGTCCAAGCAATGGTCACAACTATGATGACCTATTCATATGTGCTAAAATCCGCCCTATCATACAAGAGTGGAATTCCGTAATATATGAATTCAACACCAAGACAAACTACTTCAAGTATTCTTATATACAAACCGATGGCCAGAAACATACGCGTACACTTTGACTGTTTTCAGTGCCAAAAGCAAGGGATCCCCTTTAGCCAGTTCCTTTAATTACCTAGAAACTGTACTAATATCCAAGATTTTTAAAAACATGCTGAAACTCTTAAAAACAAGCTTTTGATCTAGGGTTACCTTAGATCCCTGGTCCTTGACTACCTTAAAAGAGCGTGATACTATAACGGAGAGCATGTTCGAAAACAGAAGGAGGGACAATGAGGAGAAATTGGTGTGTGTGGTACGCCCCTCTAACCTTGACCAGAAAGTTAAGCAAATTGTTAACTCTCAATGGCACATCCTCAATAATAACACAGAGGAATGTATTCTACCCAAACCTACCTTTGCGTTCAGAAGGAACCAAAATTTGAGGCATATCCTTGTGAAGTCCAATTTGGATAGTAAACATAGTTTTTGTCAGAAATCCATCACAGGACAGAACCAAATAAGTGGCATCCACAGATGTGGATCATGCCACACGTGTGAAGGAACTATTGTCTTTAATCAAATTACAGTTGGAGAAAGGAGAGTTACTTTGACTAGTATGACAAATTGCAGACCATCTAATGTGATATACCTTATTCTGCGTCCATTCAGACTGGAATACATTGGAGAGACAAGCCGTGAATTTAGAGTAAGATACAGAAAGCATAAACCAGCTATTTGAAACAACAGGAATACAGCACCGCTGGTCCAACTTTGGATGCAGTCTGGCCACACAGAAAGAGACCTGACATTAACTGTCATTGAGAAGATACAATCTAGTCATCCTATCGAATTTGAGCCAGGGAGGGTATGTACTTCAGTAGGTGAAGTATGTTGCCTCTGTTCAGAATATCGTGATGTTTTAATATGATATCTGGGAGTTAGCACTACCTCGTGGGTCAACATCATGGAGCTTTGCTCCAGGGGTTGAGTGCTGTTAGCCAGCTGGATGCATGTTAAGATGGGGCCCTCAACATTCTCTGGATTTCGAGCATTTGAAGGGTGTCCAGTGGTTGGAGTGCCATTGGGCGCATAAAGGGTCGGGGGAGCAAATTTATGGAGTCACAGGTGATCCTCCCACCAGTTTTGGTACAGGGCTTCACTGTGGAAGAGGCCTGGGTGCTTGCATCTGTCTTCCCCTTTTTTGCCATTGAAACTAATATGGTCTCGGGAGCCGAGCTCCTCAATACATCCACTTCTTCTTTTGGAGATTCTACCTGGGGCGCGGTTTTATTATCCTGTTCCTTGACCGCTATGGCTGTGGGATGATAAGTGACAGGCTTTGCAGAAAAAAATTGGGTAAGTCTGAGCAGAACCGTTTCCTACTTGGGGGAGCGGGTTGGTTCTGGGTGGTTAACAGGGAAGCCACTCTTTTAGTTATTGTGACTCTTTTGTATTTTTCCTTCATTTTTTCTTGGCCCTCCTTGAGAGGGGCGCGCCTGACTGCTTGGGGCTGGGTAAAGTTTCTGTCACGTCCTCAGCTGTTGACCGAGAAGTGGTGCTGGAGCTTGGCTCTGTTAGATGGAGAGAAGTAAAGTTGTGGTGGAAAGATATACCTTGATTACTAGGTTTAGTTCGAGGACTTTCTGTTAGGTAAATTATTGAATTTGAAGGGGGGCTGGTCAATTTGTCCGCCACCAAACTTGTGTTACTGTGGGCTGTAGGCCAACTAACTGCTGGGGACTCGGCTCTGCCCCTAATTGTGTCAACCAGGTCGGATAGCACTTCGGAAAGGGTGGCCACTGATCAATGATGGCTGCACATCAGCAAGAGCAGGACCACGTGTTTTTGATTGCTTAAAATATTGTTCTCTATGAGGTCCACCTTGTTGCTCAGATCCACCAAATGCTGTTCTATGGATTGGAGGAGGTCTATTTGTAGCTCCATTTTGTAGGATTGCCATAGTAGAGCTTTAGTCAAGGAATGTTGTGCGCCACTGAGTGTTGTCGGCTGTGGGACTGCCATTATTAGAGTTTTTTTCTGTGTTATGGGAGCAGGGGGAGAGCTGCCTGGTTCCCTTGGGCGTTCTAAATAACTTTGGAGTGAGCTCCAGTGTTCTTTCAATTTTGAATACCAGATTTTTCTAGAAGGATGCTGATAGATTCCCCAGTTCTTGCTCAAGGGCAGATGCCCCCGTCCTGCTCAAGCTGACTTTAGGTAAATCTGAGGGACTAGCCTGAGTGGAGGTCTGGGGGGGTATGTTGTTGGTGATGATGTATTTGTGCTGTGACTACTAGCGCCTTTCTTGGGGCCTTCTCAGTAGCCGGTGCTCCTTCTGTGGCAGTTGAAGACTGCGCCGCAGAGTCAGGGATCTGGAAGTAGTTGGAGGCATTGTGTGGGTGCCGAAGGTTAGTGGTTTCAGATCTTGGTGCACTTCCTGACCATGGGCAGGGTTAAGACCTACGTTAAGACCCTAATGTGCACTGATCTCGGAAGGCAGGAAGCTTGCTGCAAGAGAGGCTACCTAGGAGAGGGGCCCCCTCTTTACTAGTCGGGTCACTTGTAAGATGCGCAGCCAGTGCGTGTGAAGAGCTGCCATTTGGGGTTAATACTTGCGGACGTTCATAATGCGGCCGGCTTCCTTTTGGTCATGCTGCTAATGCGGAGGTAATCCATCTGGCCTCAGCAATCCACCTTGCTCATTGTTGTTACTCCCTCGGTTATATTGTGGGGTCCCTTTCTCTGTGTATGAGTGGGGTGTAGTAGAGGATAGTTTATAGTTATGGGGAGATCCTGGGCGGGCTTGCGGAGAAAGAAACCCAGAGGGGATGTAAGTCCTAGATGGCTGTGAGCTATGGCAAGTGAGGTGTGGGCCCTCCGGGCGGGGGAGAGAAAGGTGGATCGAGACAAGGGAAGCTCACCCGATCTGCTAGCTGCATCTGGTTCTGATTCAGGCCGCTTCTACGGACTTGGAGCTCAACCGGCGTGCAGTGGCTGCCTAACTGCTACAGGCCTCTGCCCTTACCCTTACCGTTTCTCTCTCCCCTACCCCCGGCTCTCACCAAGAAAGCAAGACACCCGGCACTCTGGCTCTGTCTTCACCTTACCGAGGACGATATTCGTTCCAGAAGTGCCAGAAGCTCCTAGGAGTGCTGGGAATGCCGCCACGAGGACTGGAGCTAAAGCTGAAGACAGGTTGGCTGGTCAAAAAAAATGGCTGGGAGCATCTTGGCTGTGGTCTTAGCTGTCGCGGAGGAGTTGATTGTAGAGAGGTGAGATGGTGGAGGCGAGCAGGGCACACCAGGCTCACCCCCAAGCCGCACCCAGTTCTAACCAGACCGCTTCTGCGGGGCCCTAAGGCACACACTTGCAGCAGCCAACTGAGGCCGTTGCACTCGCTCTTTGAGGGAAGCAACGCAGTCACCGGTCACTAGGCTCGTGGTCAAAGGGGCCCGGTGATCCCAGAGGACGAGCCGAGGTTTGGATAATCTGCAGTGGGGGCCCCCACAGCCGTGGACAGCGGGTTTCCCTTCCTTTTTAGGTCTCGCCTACGCAGCGCGCATGCGCTGCATAGGAGGACCTTTAGCCGTCGCTCTGCTCTTTTTGGAAGCACATACTCGTGCTTGTGGCGGCATCCACCTTGCGGGTGAGGCAGGGTCCGTTTTTATCATATAAGACCCCCCCAGGCGCGCTCTGCCCACACCTAAGGTATGAGACCCTTACACAGGCCCTGCGCGCCTCAATCTGTAGGCCTTTTGCTAAATTGACCAAATGAGAGAGGGTCCGGTTTTACCATATAACAAATGCCCTGGGCCATCCTAGTCACTCAGTCAGTATGAACCCCTAGGTAGGCCCTGCGGTCTTTCTGCAGGCCTTTTGTTAAATTGACCAGAGTTCTGCCATTTTTCTGAACAGCAGGCTCTAAGCCTGTCTGACTAAAAATCTCAGCCAGCTTCTCTCTGCGAGGCTCTTCTGCTCCAGGCTGGATAGCCCCCACCCTACCCGTGTGTCTCAAAGTTCACTGTCTCTTCCTCTGTCCTGTCGACAAATAGCACACCACATCCTGGGTCTGAACATGAGAACGAATCAGTTCCCAGCACACGAACGTCAGACCGGGGTGATGAATGTGGCAACCAGGATATTGCTATATATTTTATTCCTTACATTACATATTTTCTGCCGTGACGTAGGTGGGACTGATGCTGCAATAAGCACTTCTGCTTCAGTTCCCAGCACTAAAAGGTATAAAAGACGAGTCCACAGAGTTCTCGTCGGACTACCCCACCCGTCTGTTGGTAGGATGGCAGGCGGGTGTGGGTTTTCCCCAAGAGCTCTTGTTTTTGTTTTATTAAGATACAATTTGACTTGCCAATATAATTGCTGTATGTTCTATTTTGTCTCTAAATTGGTGTTTTCTTATTGAGAATTTAATGCTTATATTACATTTGCAAGGCTGCTTTCTTTTAGGTTTAAACGTGAGTACTCTCTGCATTTTAGATCAAATGTGTTGTGCATTCTGAGAACATTTTCCTTGATTTAAATTATGTTTTTCATAATGCATTTATTAATGTGTCTTTGAGGTTTTCTGTAGTGTCTCTCTTCAAACGATTTCAATGCCTTCTGAGTCCTATTGAGAATTATGTAATAATGCCTTCTGTTTGGTAAGACTCTCTATGAATGCAAGGTCACTATATTTTGTATTCTGTATTTTAAATGCCTTTTTCTTGAAGTTGCACCTTCTAAATAAATCTGTTAAACCTTTTGGCTTGGTTTCCATGGCTCACACATCTGTTTCCTTCATTTTAGTATGAGCGTTCCTGCGCACCCTGCCTCAAGTTAAGCTGCCCTTTTGTCCCTAAACCACCCCCTCGAACAGCTGGCAAGGGTGCCCCCTAACCCCCCCATACCCCCTAAAACGCTCCCTCCAACATCTTGGCGCCGTGACTCGGATCAGCAGTGCCAGCTGACAGGAGACCACTGGGACCCCGGACGCAGACCACCCTTCGTGCCTCTTTCCTGACTGAACCACAGAGAACAGCACTCGGGTAAGTTATTTTTGCTGCCTGATGTGCTGTCTTTCTGGGAGCAGCGGGTAAGGGCGACCGTGGGACATCTGTGTTCCTTGTTTCAAGTTGTCCTGTCTAACTGGTCTCGCTTATTAAAAGAACATTCCCAAAATGAGGAAAGGTGTACGTGGTGAACCCTAAGCCAAAGGGTGACGTTAGGAAGTTGTTTGAATTATATGTTTTTCTTTTTATAAATAGACATACGTTGTTACGGTGCCTCTCTGAGAGCCAGAGAGGAGTCTCCGTCTAGGATTGACGAGGTAGGGAGAATTGCGTCTAGCATCTTCCAATCTTTCAGTGATTATTTTGTTTTATCAATGTTATGAGTGGGGTTTTTGTTTTTCGTGCCTCTCTGAGAGCCTCTGTCTAAGGGTTGACAGGGCAGGGAAGATTGCGTCTGGCAACTTTCAGTGTTCAGTTGTATGGTTTTATAAATAAATGTATGGAATTCCTCTGTCCAGTTGCTGGAATGAGCAGGGACAGGAGGATTGCTCTCAGTCAATAGTCCTGAGAAAGAAGACGAATCCCGTAGCTGTCTAGCTAACAGATTTACGATTTCCTCTTGTGTGAAAAGGAAGGTGGTGGTTTCCCCGGGATGTATTGGGTATTGTATTTTCGCTGGTTATAAGCATTTTTCTGTGTTTTCCTTTTCTTGTGAAGCAGTAAGGTAGAAAGCGCTTTTATCGCCCTCAAATGGCCAGAAATACGCAATTGTTGTTTAAGAGTTCCAAGCATTAAAGGATATGCATTGTTTTCTTTTTAAAGTACATGTATAAAATGTTCATTACTTGCTATGCACCTTTAGGACTTTGTGTTATTCGCTAGTGTTTACCTATGTATATATATATAGGGTTTTGTTCTTTTTGCATTGACTAAGTGTTGCAGCAAAACATTTTGTGATCATTGGAGGCCACTGCCTGGTGCAGTGGCTGATCCATTAGTGAGACTATAATATTTAGGTGCATATTGATTTTCCTGTTAGATTCCTTTTTATTATATATGCATATATTGTTTGTATGAGCACATTTGTCAATTTTAAATTGACTGGCCTTACACCAACTCAGTCAGTAAAGGGTAAAGGCCCGCTAGGTAGGGTGTTGCTGTGGTCTGTAAAACACCTGACAATAGCCTTACAGACTCCCGCTAGTTATTGATGCTGTGGTCTGTAGTAATACACCAGCCCCCCAACCACCAGCTCTACAGACCCCGCTAGGAAGAAGTAAGTGCACATTTTGGGAAGTACTAGGAGTCACCTTCACTCCAACAACTGAAGTAAGAAGTATCTGCATTACCACTTGTAGAATTACGTTCCCCAGGATCAGCCAATACCTCCTGACCCATGTGGCGCAGCACCACATTTAATTAGCACAAGTCACTTTCAGATAACTGACAATGTAATGCACAACAACATACACCGAATTGTTGAAATACATCCTCACATTTATATTTTGAAGTCTGTACTTTGCGACGGGAGGTTGTGTCTGGCGTCACCCACTTTGTGCCGCAAATACGTGTGTATGGGACTGCGTCTGGCAGCTCACATTTGTTTTGAATTTTGATTACCCATTTGGTGTAAATTGTATTGTTTGAACGTTTATTTCTGCAAGGAATGGGAGGCATCTTATCGCATTGAGATTAACAGTGTCAGCCACCGCCTTTCAAACCTCTTTCTCTTCATTGTAAAAAAAGTGTCCTTTGTTCTCCGCCTTTCTTAGTTGCATGCAGTGTACTCTAATAGCCATACTCTATTTCCTTCTCTCGGTCTGCATTTTGCGTCTCTCCCTCTCTTATCTGGCTTATGGGCCATTCTCATCTCTTTCTCTCACAGTGTTACCACAGGTTTTCACTACTGTGTAGCGAGATCTTATATATAGGTGTACTTCTCTCTTGTGCACTGCAGTGAGAGGTGATTAGCAGGAACATCTGGGTATGTGCCAAGCACACCCACTTTAACTGAGACAGGTTCAATTAGAGACCACGCAACTGGTGCGCGGTGCATCCAGTGAATACTGTGTCTAGCTTCCAAGTAGCTGCCTTCATGACTCTTAGTTATATCTTTTTTAGCACGTTTTAAATAGGCTCCCCTATGTTAACTCCTTATACCCTGAATGAAGTACATTCAGTTCCTTGACAGTCACACCTCACGCTTCACATCTCACCTTTCTGGCATGCTTGGACTATTAGTAATGAAGGCTCCCACTTGAATATTCAGTCAAGTGGTAGAAAGATGGGGAGGAAGGCTTTCGCATGCATTTCTCGCCGCAACACACAGCAACCTTTTTACGTTTTCTGGTTGCTATTACGCCCTAGACTTGGCCCAGCGTCAAATGATAGACAAGCCACACAAAAGAAAAAGTGACATAATAAGGTGAGGTCAAGGACTGCCATCCCTTACCGCCCAGAGCCCAATGATAGAAAATGTACTACCAGGTAAAATGGAGCTATTCCCTTTGAAATTTTTGGATCATAAGCTTAACATAGTACATACAATGTTCTGTGGCCCACAATGTTAAAAGACTAAAAATGCCATCAATATAAGTAATATAGTCCTGGCAGAGGGAAAATACTTTCAGTTTCAAATGCACATGAATATCTCTCTATTTAGATGACCAATTATAATTCATAAAAGAATTTCTCATTATAGACCTGATGAATATCTTTACGCATCCATATTTCAATGCACAGAATGCAAAGGCCGACCAGGTCAGCTAGATTCACACTGAAGATTACACCAAATATTGCAGTACTGAGCAACTAAGTACAGAATAATTTACTCCTACCTGCGTCCAATTTAACGATAGAGCAAGCAGTAAAAAGTGCTACCCGTCCAGGCACAAGCAGTAGCCCGAATGCAAGCTCCAATCCAGGAAGTACAGCTACAAAGCACGGAGTTAGGTAATAGAAAAGATTTTGAAAGTGTGTATCGTGGTAAAGGAAGTTAGTGACACTAGACTTAGAGTAACGTAAATGTCAGAGCAGATGGTGAACATTAGACAGAAGATTGGAAGTAGCAAGTTAAGACTGATCTCTTCCGATTTCTTGTGCACAAGGGGGGAGATAAAATGATGGAGTGGAATGCATGGTTTGACTTCATGGTCACACGTCAAATGCTGCAGGGTCTGATCAGCCCTTCATCATTCTGAGGTGAATGAAATGAGTCCCATTGAGTTGGTGAACAATGGAGATCTGTTGTTTAGTGTCATAATATAATTCTGAGTGAACGTGCGCTTTACAAGAAAGCTATGTTATTTTAAAATAAGCTATATATGTTTTGCATATTACAATTCAAGACAACGCATGTTTTTAGATATTAAGTGGTGCTGAAGGGTTAATAGATTTTTTCTTGGGCTGCCTTCAGAAGTGGCATTCCTGGCCGACCACAGATTCTGGGCGTTGAGCCAGGCTGGAAAGGGACTTCCTGTGGTAGGCAACGAACATAAGATTTAGATGAAAGATATGTATGTGTAGGATTACGTTGGTCTGTGGAAGTGAACAAGAGAGATAAGGTGCATGGAATCACACATTTTGGTAACGGGGTAGCCGAGATTTAAAAAAAAAAAAAAAAGGTGTGAAACGTGTTTCAGGTTTCACGATTGTGCAGTTTAGTGACGGAATATGTATGTGTCTATGTGAGAGGAGGTAAGGGATAAGTTTTTGGATATGCACAGCTGTGAGCAGCCTTCAAAATATGAAACAACCAGAGATTCGTAGGAATAGATTACCACAGGCAGCCACCACACCAATTTCAATGTTAAAGGACGGTATGCATGGAGTAAGCAATGCTCAGTATTTCAGTGTTGTCAGAATAATAGGTGTGGATTTAAAGAGGCCTTTTAAAAGTACAGTTGCAGCCTTTAGAGGTGGTTGCATATATTTGTCAGTTCCAATACCATGAGTTTTTGTGTCCATCATGATATTAAAGCAGCAACAACTTTCAGCAAAGACTGCTTAAAAATAAAATAGGCAAAATAAGCGCCACAATTGAGGGAAATACATAAATAAATAATTTAAAGAAAGCAAAAATAGTTTATTGCCCATGGATCACTTTGTTTTCACTCAAAAATATTACAATGTTCTGACAGCCACCTAATGCCCCATATCCTCCTCACTGAACAATTAATATATGTATAAGTCACATCAACTAGACCTAACAGTGACATTCACGTTATGAAAGAAGACATATATTTGCATAAGTTAACACGCACTACGAAGTTTCTGTCTTCTCAAGCATTCAGGTGGAAGAAGAAGTGCCCCATCATTCCTGAGCTCCGACATATCAGTCCTGGAACACAGATTTTATTGTGTTTCCATTGACTGTCCAAAGAGGAAGAAGACGGTGATCAGCCGCAACAGGAACACCGCCATCTTCACAAGCAGATGTATATATAGAATGGCACTAGGTATATTGCATTCTTGAAGGGTTTTGACTATTTGAATGGCGCAAGGAGAAGTGCTGTTTTAATATGTGTATCTAAAGGAAATAATGTGTATGTATATTAATGTTTTTCATTCCTAGGTTCTTCAGAGTTGGAGAGAATATTGTTGTAACAAATTAAATTGTAAGGTGGAATGTGCTAAAATGCATTCTAATGCAGTGCATTCGCCAGGGACTACAAAGGATAGGAGTAATAGGAAAAGTAGTAATGTTGTGTTTATATTATGTTTATGTATTGATCATTAGTAATGAGTATATGCCAATACAGAAGGATAGTGTGCATTGAATAACAGTGCTTCATATTGTAATGTCTCAAGGATACAATGTGTACAGATTTAAATATGTCTTTTAATATATAGGTGCAATCTTTCAGGGTGTTTGAAAACAGGTTTCAAGGTATAAAGGATTGGCGCAAAGAGATGTGGAATTTAACGAAATATCTACTTGTCCATGGGCCTGGATGCTTCTTAAAATTACTTGTTCTGTAACAAAATCCACTTGTCCCTTTTGTGCCATGTAATGCAGCAACAAATTATGGCAGCAATATTCATTATATAAGAGCTCTGAAATAGCCTCTCTGATTATGCTAGGGCTCCTTCCATAGTAGGCTTTGAATGTTAACAATTCCCTTATGTGGCCACATTTCCACAGATCTACATACTGGGGCTGAGGGTATTTTCGCTTGAGCAAATGTACACCTGCATGTTTGCTCATGCTTAAATGCAGTTCACAAATATTTTCTAGGAGTACTATTTCTTGGCCTACTTCTGTAGTCTTGTGAATTCACAAAAGTTGTATATCTGCACATAATCCAAGGACATGGGTGCACTTTATTTAATAATTGGGCCCCTAATTAGGTATGGCGTTAACAATGAACTTGTATGTTTAATAAAATGTTGTCTCTCTCTCTCTCTCTTGGCTAGCTTCACTGTGAGTGACTTCATTCTGTTCTCTCACAAGGAGCATATCGACACACAGTTGCTTTATTCAGTGCCAGGAACTACTGTGCAATGTGTGATTTTTTGAGATCAAAACAATTTTTGCTTTTTGCCAATGCTTGTTTATTTTTATGTTGCAAAGAAATGGTACCTACCATATTCCAGTAGCTTAGCGAACTGTTTTTGCATTTTATTTTTATTTTGAAAGCAAAGAATTATCAGTCTTGCTTTCAAGCTTCTGCAAATATTTGCATCTAATGGGAGAGCATTCTGAGAGCAGTATACATAGCCTCACATTGCTAAATATTGAAAAAGTGTTTACACATTTTTATACTCTAACCACTGTCAGTAGTGCAGTCTGAGCTTACAACATTTACTTAGAGCACTCACCCTAATAATAAAGCCTTTGCATTAATGGACAATAAATACAAGTTTGAACAGCATTAGCACATGGATACAAATATTACCTTTATTGCAGACTATGCCTTTCCCTGAGCCATGATGTGGTACTGTGGACTGGCAGCCAAAGGGTTTGTGCTGTAGGGGGTTGGGCCTACTTGTCCCAAGGATGAAATACGCGAGAAAACTTGTTACCATTGACCTCAAACAATATGTCCTGGGCGTGGGGCTATAGGAATTCCACATCCCTGGGCAACGTTTGACAACTATGACTGTTTTGATTCCTAGAGGTGTTACTGTGACAGAGATTTTCATCTGTGTTTGCTGTTGGGACAAGCTATAGTACAATGTTTTAATTCTTCTTTTGCTTCTAGAGATAAATGAATTTCCTTTTAAAGTCTTGTACAGGGACGCCAATATAATTTTTAGGTTCTTTCCTCCATTTGGAGTTCCCTCCTTACCTCAGCTGGCCAACAAATGCAGCGTGCACCATTAATAGCTCAACTATTGCTAGACATGTTGCTACCAAAGTTTCAATTGTAGAATGTGTTGCACACACCTCCTCCAAGGACTTTGATGCAGATGCACAAAAAGGAATAGCATTAACTGGTTGTGAGTACACAATGGTTCAGATTGCTTCTACTACACATGATATCATGATATAACGATATAGGATGATGATATGTACTATGACCCTAAGTATATTATTGAAAGGGCTGGGTGGAAGAAAAGGAAGAAGGGAACAGGGGAGGATGTATGCAAAAAGAAAAGGAATACGGTTAGGCCCAAATGGAAAGATATGTTTACCAACGATAATGATGGCTCCCATGGCCCGTCTTTTTCATGGTTCATCACTTGTGGGACGTGATGGGAAGATCAGACTGTTTTCCTAATGCTGTATTTCCACTGCCCCAGGCCATTTCATTCCCCACATTAAATGGATTTCATCAACATACCCCCCTACTCAAACTACTCAAACTACAAGTATGTGTTGGTTATTGTGTGCATGATCAGCAAATGGACTAAGGAATGCCAATTCAAGAACAGCAATACACAAACTATTGCCAAATGCCTCCTGAAAGAGTTCATACCGCACTTTTGAGTACCTATGCTTTTGGCTTCTGACAATGGACCGGCGTTCATCTCACATGTGATTGAGGGGTTGTGCAAGGGGCAAGGAGCCACACAGAAACTACATGTGTTCCACGGAAACCACCAAGTGGGAATGGTATCCCAAGCTTGTCCTGAAGGGTTGCAAGTGCTGCACAGCAGAGAAAGGAAGAGTGTGTAAGCGGATACCAACGATACATCAACTAAAGACGTCTGGAAAAATCTATGCCCCAACCCCTCAGTCTACAACCTGTGACAACGAGACATCTATACCTTCCTCATCACTTTGTTTTCTTCATATTGAATGTGCCTAAGTAATAGAAGTGCTTGTAACCTCTCAAATTACTTGAAGACAGGCACCAACGGTTACTTTTTCTATTTACAGGTATCATGTCTGAGGCTCTTCATTATTCCACAACTGACCTTTTTGAAAAGAGTAAAAGTACAGCAGAAGATAAGGCATTCTTCCAACTAGTCACACTAGCCACACGTACCGACGATTGGAACAATGCCTCAAGACTTGCTCAAAACTTTCAGAACAATTACAGAAAATGACCATGAGTGCTACTAGCAGCATTGACCCCCATTGCTATAGTGACTAAGCTCCTTATAGTGTATTGTGATCCAGTGTTATACCTGAGATACTGCTAAAATGACAGAGATATTGTACCAAATTGAATAAATAGCCATTGATAAAGGGACAGGGGGACAGTTGACAGGGCAGGATGTTATGTTTGCACACACCGGCCTACCGACACAGAAAACAGCATGTGTTACAATGTCATACCTGTCACTAAATAAGTGGGTTGTGTCCTAATGTACAATATGCTCTTCAGTCAGCACACCATGTCCGCAGCAGATGCACCTCCTGAGAAAAGCATAATTGGCAAAGGGAGAGCAAGGATAGAACAGGGAACGTGAATAACTTAGGACTTACAGAAGTTGTAGAAGTAACAACAGCAGGACTACACTAAATGCAGCCCGCTACCATTACCAAATACCTGAAAAGCCTGAAAGGTATGCTGTAAGGATTTTGTTCAAAGAATGAACAAGAGGAGGGAATGAGGCAGGGTCCGTTTTTATCATATAAGACCCCCCAGGCGCGCTCTGCCCACACCTAAGGTATGAGACCCTTACACAGGCCCTGCGCGCCTCAATCTGTAGGCCTTTTGCTAAATTGACCAAATGAGAGAGGGTCCGGTTTTACCATATAACAAATGCCCTGGGCCATCCTAGTCACTCAGTCAGTATGAACCCCTAGGTAGGCCCTGCGGTCTTTCTGCAGGCCTTTTGTTAAATTGACCAGAGTTCTGCCATTTTTCTGAACAGCAGGCTCTAAGCCTGTCTGACTAAAAATCTCAGCCAGCTTCTCTCTGCGAGGCTCTTCTGCTCCAGGCTGGATAGCCCCCACCCTACCCGTGTGTCTCAAAGTTCACTGTCTCTTCCTCTGTCCTGTCGACAAATAGCACACCACATCCTGGGTCTGAACATGAGAACGAATCAGTTCCCAGCACACGAACGTCAGACCGGGGTGATGAATGTGGCAACCAGGATATTGCTATATATTTTATTCCTTACATTACATATTTTCTGCCGTGACGTAGGTGGGACTGATGCTGCAATAAGCACTTCTGCTTCAGTTCCCAGCACTAAAAGGTATAAAAGACGAGTCCACAGAGTTCTCGTCGGACTACCCCACCCGTCTGTTGGTAGGATGGCAGGCGGGTGTGGGTTTTCCCCAAGAGCTCTTGTTTTTGTTTTATTAAGATACAATTTGACTTGCCAATATAATTGCTGTATGTTCTATTTTGTCTCTAAATTGGTGTTTTCTTATTGAGAATTTAATGCTTATATTACATTTGCAAGGCTGCTTTCTTTTAGGTTTAAACGTGAGTACTCTCTGCATTTTAGATCAAATGTGTTGTGCATTCTGAGAACATTTTCCTTGATTTAAATTATGTTTTTCATAATGCATTTATTAATGTGTCTTTGAGGTTTTCTGTAGTGTCTCTCTTCAAACGATTTCAATGCCTTCTGAGTCCTATTGAGAATTATGTAATAATGCCTTCTGTTTGGTAAGACTCTCTATGAATGCAAGGTCACTATATTTTGTATTCTGTATTTTAAATGCCTTTTTCTTGAAGTTGCACCTTCTAAATAAATCTGTTAAACCTTTTGGCTTGGTTTCCATGGCTCACACATCTGTTTCCTTCATTTTAGTATGAGCGTTCCTGCGCACCCTGCCTCAAGTTAAGCTGCCCTTTTGTCCCTAAACCACCCCCTCGAACAGCTGGCAAGGGTGCCCCCTAACCCCCCCCCATACCCCCTAAAACGCTCCCTCCAACACGGGAGCGAGCAGCGGCGCGCATGCTAATTGGCCGCTGCTCGCTCCCGCAAGGCGGATGCCGCCACAAGCACGAGTGTGCTTGAAAACAGCTGCTGCTTCGCGCGCGCGTTTGGAAGCATTCCCAGGGCGTCTCTTCTATTCTGTGCACTCCCCCCACCCCTCCCACTTGTTTAAAGAATGATTGCAGTGTCCTGTATTTAAATTTGGCAACACAAGAGAAGATGTATGCTGTTATTTTATATTAACTTTCTTTTGTGTATTCTGGTACTGTCTGGTTCAAACATTTGTCGGTTGACTGTATTGTTTGTCTGCTTTTCTGTTTAATTGGCGTTTTATGGACACTCAATGCATTCTGCTTTGGATTTTCAAGTCCCTTTTCAGTGTCCAATCATTCTTGCATGGCGTGCACTCAATGGCTGAGTCACCCTGATTTTAAAGCTTTCAATAGGTAGCAGCTTAGTGAGGCTGCCTCCTTGTCCATTGGAATTGCCTCATTTAAAGGAGCATGCAAAGCCGACCCTTTGCCACTATCAAAGCGCCGCGACTTGTATACTTTTTTAATTTACGACGGTCACCGTGTATGTTTGAATTGCACATCGTTAATTGGAGCTTGTCATTGTATGTTTTTGCATTCACTTCTTTAATTGAAAGCCACGCAGTGTAATGTTTAGCATATATTGCTTTAATTGCAGCCTGTCCTAGTGTTTTACATGCATTTCTTCAATTGAGGCCTGTTGTGGTGCACTTTTCCATGCACATTTCTTTAATTGGCGGTTCCCACAGTTCGTTTGGCATGCATTTCTCTGATTGTCTAATGGTAACTAATTGTCATACTGTAAACTTTGCAAGCCTTTTTTAATTGATGAAATTTGTGGCGCGTGTGTGGCAGGCATTTATTTTATCGAGGCACGAGCGAGTGTTTGCTTGGCAAGTATTCGTTTTACATATGGTCGGTTACGTTTCTTTGATTGAAGCCAATCATAGTTTATGCTTGGCACGCATACATTTAATTGAGACTGTCGGACATGTTGTAATGTGCGTTTGCACATATTCATTTATTTGAGTGTGTGCTTAGAATGCCAGACTGAAGTCTTTTATAACCATTGTTTGGTTGCATTTCTTTCACTGAAGTGTGTTGCATTTCTTTAATTGAGGCTTCCCTCGGTGTATTAATGGCCTGCATGTCTTAGTGCATGGCACGAAGGCTTTACATTGTTTGCGAGGAACACAAAGGCTGTGGAACACAATTGTCAGCAGGCTTTAAAGCATTGACTGCTTAGCTAATCTGGTGAATGCCAGTGAGAAAGGAGACATGCACAGCCCCTATCACTGTGTGCCCTACTACTGTGACTTTGAGCCAGAGCAGAGCACTGCTGGCATTGCAGGACCAGAGGAGGCTGTCACACGAGCAGAGAAAACAAACAAGTATTATTAGAACCTTCACCTAAGAGAACTGCCAGACAGCTACCATGCTCTGAAGTAGAGGGGCTTGCTGACAGAGTTCACCTCTGCTGTGGGGCTTCTTTGGTCATGGGGAACTATTCTGCAAAGGTTGTTCAACCATCTTGACTATAAACACACATCTACGTTTTATTTAATAGGCTTGCCACTGTGTAAAAGCAGTGCCGGATCAAACCCTGTGGAGGGCCCCAGGCAGTCGAAACATCGGCTTGACCGAAACCTGCCTCATTTGCGCACAAATATCCCAATTTCTGTAACAGAGCAGATTGAGAAATTGAACTACTTTCTCCTGGTTAACACACTAGCAGCTATTCGCTTGGGATACGACTCACGGCGCCTCTGTAGAATAGCACAAATGTAATGAAAACCCTTAAGGGCCAAGCAGGGTTCTCCTGCACAGAGCTCGTGCCATCACACAGAGCGCAACGAAGCCTACTGAAAGCTTGTTTATTAGAGCCTTTGAAGTAATGAGCAAGGTAGAGACAGAACTGTGATACAGGATTAGTCTAGCACACTTAGGGTTCAGAGCCGCAGGAATCACAAGTGGACTTTGATGGCAGCTCCCTGCATGGCAGCGCACTGCATAAGAGAGAAGGTACATTTGGCTTAGAACAGTTAATTATTTAGGGGCATATTATCAAGGGCTGGCGATATAATTATCGCCGCTTTAGCGTCCGTTTTCGGGCGAAAAGCGGCGATAATTATATCGCAATATCATCAAGGACACGCTAGCGCGTGTTTCCTTGATGTAGAGCCCGTTTTTTCACAGCCTCGCCTTGCATCGCTAATGAGATGCAAAGAAGGCGTGGCTGTGAAAACAACACAAGTTAATATCGCGAAGGCAGCTTCGCGATATTAACAAGGAGGTGCAGCGATAAAAGAAATCGCGCTACCTCAGCTTTAACTCAGGAATTTAACGTCTGTTAAATTCCTGACTTAAGCATACTTTACATGGGAGATGGATTCTGCTGATACGACCACAGGGTCGTATCAGCAAGGTTATCGCCGTTTTCCATGGAACATCGCTGGAAAACCAGCGATGTTCCATGGAAAACAAGCTATCGCAGGAATAATTATCGCCATTGCGCTATGCGTTGTTAATACAGCGCTAGCATGGCGATAATTATCTGCGGTAGCCGGCGATAACTATTCTCACGCTGTGAACGGCCAGCGATAATTATCGCTGGCCGTTGATAATATGCCCCTAAGTTACACAAAAATCTCTATTGTACCGCCGTTTAAAAGGAAAACAGCAGGCTATGTAGAAGTCCAGAAATGGCAAACAATGGCTTATTGATCCTGACACAGCTGTCCAAATGTCAGCTAATTGGCAGGTGATAAATATATGCTTTTCCAATGCAGTGTTTTTTTTAATGCACGACTTTGCACAGCACTTCACCATCTCGGTGCACTTTGAACAAGCTTTGGCATAGCCAATAGGTCTCGCCTTTGGGACCTTATAAGTGTTTAGTTATCCAGCACAATATCCTTGGTGCAACAACATCAACTGTTGCATGGCTAAACACTTATAAGGTCCCAAAGGCGAGACCTATTGGCTATGCCAATGCTTGTTTCTTCTATGGTTCTGCGGCAAGGCATAAAGCAGCACGAGTCCACAGCGAGGCGGTGCTGACAATGAGGGCTGGCGGCTCGGGAGCTGGTCAGCAGCAGCAGCGCTTGGAGAGTGCGGGCTGAGCACCAGTGCCCCTTGATAGCCTCTGGTTCGCCGGTGGATGATATCCCAGCCTTTCCGGCCTCCGCCCCCCAGGCTCCGACGCCCAGTGCCTCAACCTCATGCTTGCTGCTTGCTCTGCCCTTTGTGACGCTATTCAGTTGAAACTAAGGGGCATATTAGCAAGACCCACGTTAAAATTATCGCCGTTTTAGCGGCAGGAAACTGCCGCTAAAGCGGCGATAATGGGCTTGCTAATATGCGTTATAGAATTCCAATAGAAGCCCAGGTTAGATGTGCAGGACATCTAACCTGGGCTTCTATTGGAATTCTATAACGCATATTAGCAAGCCCATTATCGCCGTTTTAGCGGCAGTTTCCTGCCGCTAAAACGGCGATAATTTTAACGTGGGTCTTGCTAATATGCCCCTAAATAATCAATTCATGGGATCAAATGGCCACAGTGAAGGAGAGAAAGAAAATGAAGAAGCAGGTGGGGGGTTCATTTAGACAGTGGCTTGAAGGCAAGTGGGACCGTTAGGAGAGATACTCGAGACAGGATAAAGTTGAGGAACATTAGTTTTTCTTGCAATAGTCAAAGAAATGACAGACAAAAAGAAAGACAAAGAGAGAGACAAAGAGAAGTAGAGCTGGAAACAGGATTCGCTTGAGGAGGATAACTTTTTTAATGATTTTTGAATTCAAGATGTCCTCCATGCACTGATGAGATGCAGAAACAAGAGCAGGGTTCCACAGTACTTGGAGTGGTTGCAGCGGGAGAGCGTACCAGAGCACAGGCACTGGGATTGACTGCGCTTGTGGTTACAAGTTAATCAGTGAGTGCCCTACCTGAGAATACATTTAAAACTTTGCCGAGTACTTGTAGAGATACTAATGTTGTCACTCCGGTTTCAAATAACATGCCTGCTACTGTTCCTGCTGAGCCTCCTAAAGAGAGAAATATCATCATTGAGCTTTTAAAAATTAAATTTGGAGACATTTTACAGGGAATAATTGATTTAAATAGATGGTTGTCTTGTGGATGAAATGAGATATTTTATCAATGAAGCAGCGAGGTGTGCAAATTAAGCAAACATGAAGCTTCAGGAACTAGCTGACGAGCGCGAAGTTGACATCGGTAGAATGAGGAATGTACAGAGAAATTATAAAATTGATTTGATATATGAGGAAGTAAAAGAGTTGGGCTTGGTGACTTTACAGGCTCACATTAAATATCTAGTTGAAAAGACGAAGGACTGGAGGGATTTGAAGAAGTGGAAGAAGAAACTTACTACTAAAACAAAGCTACAGGGGAAGGAAAGAAAACCAAGTGGTCGGTTAGTGATTCTGAATTAGAGGCAGTTTCAGAATTTCCCCTAAGAGAAGTGCATGGAGGGAATGATGTGCCTGTGACATGTACGAGGGGTGATCATTACAACTTTATGATGAATTTTCCTAAATTTGAAGAGGAACCTGAGAAATTATAGAAATAGATTCATAGATAGGGCGACAATTTTGAAAATGCTTTGGACTTATTTAGATGACCTATTTGAGATTGCTGTTACTAGTGATTTATGGTCTAAATGTAAGGTTGCTGTCGCTTGACTGACTAAAGAACCAGCTAGAGTTACAATTATTAATGCTCCATCAGGGTGGGGGGGGGGTGGCCAAGCACCGATCAAGATGGCCATACTCTGCAGCCGCAAATAGCCTGATCCCCCATCCGATCCCATCTCCACCAATGCTACCTGCTTAGATGACACCCGCAAGGGCAGGAAGCTGCGGAGACCTGCCGGGGCTCGTTTACATGCCCTGAGAGCAGGCGAAAGGAATGAATCGCGCCTCATGTCGCTGTTGGCGCGGGCCCTGGTGCATTGACCCGGAGTGCCCAGAACGTGCTGGCAGACATTGGCAATCTCCCCCACTTCCATCTGGCAGATAGTTAAACGGGTCCTGGGACTGATCTCGGGGAAGCCCAACTGTCAGAGCAGTGTCCGGGAAGCTAGCTGAGGGACCAGAAGCAGCGGAGCAGCCCAGGGCCCCCTGACTGTGCAGAGGCGCCAGGCCGAACCCCTCGGAGGCGTGGGGAGCAGGTGCTGGGCCCGGAGGCAGTAGTGAGGCCCCGTAGGGAGCGGTCTGGCTCCTGTCTTGAGGCTGTGATAGGCCTAAGCCATGCACTCAGCGGACCCCACTAATGAATGAATGAATGAAGCAGCATTTATAGAGCGCATAGCTACCCGTAGGCATCTCAGCGCTGGAGAATAACTAAAGCTTCAGCGAATCACTTAGGGAAGAGCCATGTTTTCAGCAGCTTGCGGAAGGCCAGGTGAGTGGGTTCCCTTCGTAGCTGAAGAAGAAGGGAGTTCCAAAGTTTGGCAGCATTATATGAGAATAGCCGACCACCACTTCTAACTCTCTTAATTCTGGGGACGACTGCCAGGTGTTGCTCATCCGAGCGTAGTCGCCTGTTAGCTCGATAGGGCTTGACCATTGAGGAGATAATTTCTGGTCCTTTCCCTCCTATCAGCTTATGGGTAATGCATAAGGCCTTAAAGTGGACTCTCTCCCGGACGGGGAGCCAATGGAGAGCTTTAATGGCAGGCTTTGCAGACTGCCGATTCTGAGTCCCCATGAGGATCCTTGCGGCGCAGTTCTGTACTGTTTGAAGTTTGGCGAGGACCGAACTCGGGGCTCCAAGGTATAAGGCGTTGCCGTAGTCCAGGCATGAAAGAATAAGCGCCTGGACCATAAGCTTTCTTGCCTGAGAGGGGAGCAGAGGAAGCACTTTACGAAGCATCCTTATGATGCCAAAGCAAGAGGCCACCACCTTTCTGGCCTGGACTTTAAAGCTGAGATCTGAGTCCAGCCAGAAGCCCAGGCTTTTTATCTCTGACTTCGGGACAGGTGCCGAGCCCATCGAGGCTGGCCACATAGTATCTGCCTTAAAAAGAGAAGGATTGCCAAGGAGCATAAGCTCGGTTTTGTCACTATTTAATTTTAGATAGGAGTGTTTCATCCACTTGGCTACTTCTTCAAGGCAGGTACAGAGGCAGGTGGAGGCCCTATCTGAGTGGTTAAGTGCAACAACCAGTTGGGTGTCATCAGCATAGGTCACAATGTGCACCCCATAGGGAAGAACAATGTCCGCAAGGGGGGGCCAAGTAGGCATTAAAAAGTGTGGTACTCAGGGAAGATCCCTGTGGAACCCCGCAGTGGAGGGGCCAGGATTTAGAATCATCCGGCCCACTGTATATGGTGAGCCTTCCATGGACCCTGGACTTGGAATATCCTGAAGGCAGCTGACGGACCCGTGATGGTCCTGATGCCCTGCACGTTCCTCGCTCTGGCTGGGGCCTCGAGCGGAGACAGGGAATGATTGTGGGGTGGATAGAGGCCAGGATTCTTGTTGAGACAGCAACAGAGAGGCAAAACTGCTCGCTAGGCAGCAGTTGCAGAGCGGAGGGCGGTTGGGGCAGTTCAAGGCTCCTGCCTCTGAGGACCCACACATGATGGGGGGAGGCAGTGCATAGTTGGGCCATCTGTGGTAATCCAGCCCTTCTCCCTTCACTTAATGCCCCCCTGCATACGACAACTGGAGGTGAACCAGTGAGTACCTGCGACCTCACTAACTGCTAAGACTGGTGGTGCTGGGGTACAGGGGTAGCAGACACGGAGGGTGGCTGTACCCACCCACCTGAACAAAATGGACAAGTATGCAGTGGTTGTGGCTGACCTGGGAACAGAGGTGTGCGCAACGGCCATGCTGTAGCCAGAGCTACCATCTCCTCTGGAGCCCTCCCTGAGCAATCATGGCTGCAATACAGAACCTGAAAGGAACCAATGAGCCTAAGTTGGATGCCGTCAAAGTTGACGTCACCCTATGTGCCGATTTCAAGAAAATAACTGAAAACATGGCAGAAGCGGAAACAAACATTATTTCACTCCAGTCTACAACCAAGAGGATGGGGGATCAAGTGCAGCACCTCACAAAACAGAACAGGATCATCGAAGCCAAACTCGAAGATCAAGAGGGGACAGCTAGAAGGAACAATATACAAGTTGTGGGGGCCCCCAAGGGAGTGGAGGGCCCCAGGGTTGAATTGTTTCTTGAGTACCTTATCACAAAAACCCTCTGACCAAAGCACCTATCGAACTTCTTCACCATCGAAAGGGCGCACAGGGTGCCGGTCCCTCTGCCGAGTCTGGTACTCCCTCCAGGACAATCGTAGCAAAGTGTTTAACTACAGAGACCGCAACGCTATATTGTAAGCTGCCTGCACGCATGATGACCTAAAATTTGAAAACGCCACAATCATATTCTTTTCTGACTTCCCCCTTGACGTGCAAAGACAAATATGCAGTTTTGAGGAAGTCAAGAAGGCACTGAGGGAAAGGGAACTAAAGTACATGATGCTGTTTCGGGCTAGACTCCTGGTGGTAGCAGAGAGCAAATCTTGGCATTTCACCATACCAGAGGACACTTGGGAATTTCTTGAGGACTGGCGTGTGGTGAACCGGCAGCGACGGCTGGCGTGCGGAGGACCGTCAGCGACACAGTGGTGACTGGGGGATGCAGTGACTACAAGTGGGGAGAGCAGTGAACAGCTCTTCCAGACAAGCAGCAGGGGCAAGAGGTTTCCTAAAAACATGCACGAGTCCCGCACCGATGATTGACTTGAGGATGGGGACTACCAAGCCACTGGGGGCACGAATCTTACATCCTTGTGGGACATTATTCCAGCTGATAGCGAGGACCACCACAGGAGGTGCAGGCTGCAAGCCCATCTCCATGGACTGACATCTTGGGGTGCAGGGACTGGCGGACTAAAAGAGTCATGCACTCAGAAGCTGAGGCATTGGTACTTCATTGCTTGAAATGGGTTGCTTTGCTTCGTTAATATCTTTCTTACTCAGGCAAGGCGGCTTTAGCCACAACAGTGTTACAACCTTTGAAATGTTGGGGCAACAAGCACTCCGCATATTGGGGTGGTGGGCAGTTCTAAGCCTGCGTTGCAGGGTAGCTGGGAGGGGGTAGTTGGATTGTTGTGGAGGAATGGTATTGTTTTTTTTTTTTGTGTTCCTTTGCAAATGTTGCTTAAGTACAATAGTACGATGGGGGAATAGAGGGTAAAAACGAGGGCAGAGAAGGGATTGGATATCCCCATCACTGAACACAGTGGGGCCAACCTGTCAGGCACACGTTCATTACACATACAAATGGATATGCCACGTGAGAAAACTTTGAGCAGACTCTCCTGCAACATCAATGGGCTGGGTAGTAGGATAAAGAAGAATGTGGTACTGCAATGCTTGCGGAGGCAGGACCCGGATGCCGTCCTCCTGCAGGAGATCCATCTTAAGGGTAAACATTACAAAGCAATAGACAGGTTTGGCTATATACTACTGGTGCATGCAGGTTACACGACAGACTCTAGAGGGACCGGGATACTAATCGAGAAATCAAGACCCTTCATTCAACAACAAATGTGGAGCGACCCTTCTGGCGGATTTGTGGCACAGTTTGGGAGCTGGGAGGGTCATACCCTAAATGTTTGCTCAGTATACATCCCACCGACCATTCACCGGTAGGAATGGTGCTGTGCCCCCAGACAAGGATTACTATAGCAAACCCGAGATTAGATCCCTTGTGTTTGCAGGATAAGGCCCTGAGGGTCAAACTGGGGGGTAATGGCGGATCACTACTTTCAAGAAAACATGGTCTTGGTGGAATTGTCCTGTTTAAGGCGTTCAAGACAACGGATACAGTTTGCTACACTCGAACAAGAAATTTAGCGACTGGAGCCTCATCTCCTTACAGGGGGCATGCTGGCCCAAACACCAGCTCCTCCTCAAGCAACAAGAACTGTGTGAACTGGTGGAAAACAGGGCTCGTACCTACGCCCTGGCCACCCAGCGCCGACTCGAAACTGTGGTTGATGATGGGAGCTGGGTGGCCAAATGAAATGCGGCATGTACATGGGGCGTTGTGCTGCCCCCTTGGGTCTGGGACTAGGAAACGGACATGGATTGGTACCACCAGGTAGAGAAGGTGGAGTATCAGAGTAAAGGTTGCCCACAGAAGTGGGAGAAGGCATGGGGTAGCTGGCGCGCCTATCACAGCTATTAAAACTGACAGAATGGAGGCGGGTGGAGATGCTGGGCCAGTGCAACACTGTGTTTCGCATAAATGGTGATGCTGTAACTTTCATTTGCTTTGCCTTAACATTGAATGTACTGTATTTACTGATGCTATCCTATCAAGCACCCTACTAATCATGAAGAATGTATGGTTAATTTTGTTTGTTTCCGATGTGCAAAAAACGGAATAAAAAAAGTTTAAAAAAAATAATCCTCCATCTGAGGTGGTTGCTGGCAATTACAAAGCAGTGATATAGCATTTGAAAAAGAAGATGCCAGAGAAGTAAATTAACTGGTCAAAGATGAGTAAAGCTGCACAAAGGCCTAAGGAGTCAGTGCATGCTTTCTATGAGAGGCTTATGCAGATGTTTTAGAAACACAGCTGACTTGAAGATCTGGAGAAAGGTGGTGTGAGAGGTTTGTGTCTTCCTTTGTTATGGGTTTGCATCCCAGGCTTAGTTCACACATTCATCAAAGCGTGATGTGTTTGCAGACTAAGGACATTGATTAGATTTTGCGGTATGACAAGTACAGTATTGATTGCTTTGACGCGAAGTAGAAAAGGATTAAAGAGAAATTGATGACTGCCCAGACAAAGCAGTTTCAGAGAAATGGTAAGAATCAGATGATGGGTTCTCATGTGGGTTTTGTGTTGCATGACAATTCTGAAATGAATGGAGTGCATCGGATGCACAGTGTGAGAATAGTAAATGAGAAGATGCTGATGCAAGGCTGTGGAAGATGAGTTGGGAATAATTCTGGGGTGTATTCAAATATTGATATGCTGAGGAGGAGCACTGCTTGTCATTTCTGTGGTAAAATCGGGTGTTGTATTGTAATGCAATATATGCTGCATAGTAATGCAATTACTTACAGTAAGGCACTCACTTATTGTGATAATGTTTTCCATTGTTCCTGTGTTTCCCCTGCCCCAGTGATCACATTGATTCCTCCTAGAACGTTAGGGTTGGAAGGATTCTAAGCTGAGCGTCTGTTCATTGGGAGTGATCCCGACCAGCGAGATGAAGTAAATTAAGTGTCCTCTTCAGCAGAAAAATGCTGTTTGTTTAATTGCCTGCATTATAACACTTTTTGGCATCAAGTGAAGGGATGCTGTACCTCCCACTTTCAACTTCGGCTTGGCTGCTGTCGTCGTTTCTGGTCGGATATGCTGTCGTCGAGAACTGTCTGCAGAGTCTGGGTGCATTGATGCGAGTCCGATGACAGCGAGGCAAAGTGTGTGTTTACGTGGCTGCTGACTTCGGCCCCCTCAACCTTGAAGGAGGAGCCAGGGATCACGAGGTGAGAGGCGGGCTTGTAAAGGAAAGATTTTGGCTAGGCCGGCCCTCGAGCTCTTATTTGCCAGGCGCTCAATGATCTTTAGGGCAGCTCAAGCCTCGTTTTCGCACGGAGGCTGCCATTTTAATTCCCAGTGCTTGGCCTTCGATCTATGCGTTCTAGTCGTATCAAGGCCATTTTGAATTATTTATTTACATCAACAATGCCAGATCTGCTTGAGACTGTTGCTTACAGACCTGCCTTATTCCAATAGGCAGTGGAGATAATTACATTAGGAGAAAACATTGACACTGCTAATATACGCTGGATCAAACAGAATGGTTGTCACTTTATACCGTGAGTCACAATGCCTGCTTCAGATTTTCTATGAATAAGGGGTTCCGTCCAATTTCATGGTCAGATAGGACGTGTGAAACGTTTTATGAACAAAGAGATCTGACCACCTAATTTCAAACCCTGCTATTTATTTTTAGCAGTGGAAGGACCAATGGAAGTACTTTATCTTGGTCCTGGCTATTTAATTGCCAATACTTAGATTTTTTTAGCATAACTCTTTAAACATTTAAATGCATGTCAAAAACATAAGTAGATACACCAAATAATCATATAAATCAAAACAAATGCAAGACATTCAAAATTACATTAATCAAATAAGTGTACAGCATCACATTACACCAAAGTGTACAAAATCACATTACACCTTCAATCTGTCAAAGACCATGTGAAATGGGAACTCGATTTATAGCAACTGATTCACTGGCTTTTTTAGAGTTCCTGGGACAATTTCTAACAGCCTTGAGAAGCCTTCCCACCACTTGCAACTTTGGTACAAAGACCGATGAAATGATCAGGGATCAACTGATATTGAATACCAATATAAGGAAAATTCAAGAAAATCTGTGAGTTATGGGCGACCCGTTTCTAGAAGAAGTGGTGAAATCAGCGAAGGCAACAGAGCAATCTATGTCCTGGATGAAGGAAGTTAATGAAGTCAAAGAACAGAAGAAGGATTTAGAAGTATGTTTCATGAAGGAGAGGAAATTTGGCAACAAAAGCCATCTACACAGAGAAAAGAGAGCAGGAGCTAAAATGGAATGTTACAGATGTGGCAGCCTATCTCATCTTGGTAACGTCAAAGGATGCGCTGCTGTGAACAAAGAGTGCAGGGTCTGTCATTGACTGGGCCACTTCATAAAGGTGTGCAGGGAAGCAAAACAGGGCTGCAGTGCGACAGTTGCACAAATATCTGAAGAAGGAATCAGTGAAATCAATGCAAGAAGTGAGGAAGAAAACACTAATCTAGTATTGATGATTAGACCAGATGGAAACGATGACTCCTTAGTCTTGAAACCTCCCAAATGCGTACTCCAACTGATGGAGGCAGAGGCAACTTAGTAAACAGATCACATATCATTGCTCCCAGCTGATATATAAGCGGTGACGTTCGATGGGAACAGGATAAGTGTGATTGGATACTTCAGCACCAAAGTGTCCTTCAAGAATAGATTCACAGAGGTAAAAATATACATTGCCCATACACGAGTCTGTGTGTTGGGTTGGATAGACCACAGACTCTAAAAGATAATATTAAATACTTGTGCTGCAGGAACCAGCCATTGACATCAAAGAAGCTGATCCAGGAGTGCGATTTCATGCTTGTTCTCAGAAGTTTTCTGTGATAGGATTGGAAAACATAAAGAATTTACCCATCACATTAGAGTAAAAGAGAATTCTAAACCTGTGAAACAAAAAATGAGAAATTTACTATTTAGCTCAAGAAACGACCTACAAAAATTGTTGGAAAAACTTCATAAGGATGATACCATTGAAGAAATAGAATCCTCTGACTGGATATCTCCAGTAGTACTAACCAAGAAATCGGACTGAAAGATGAGGTTATGTGTGGACCTCACAGCTGTCAATGCATGTATCGTAGCAGATAGCCATCCCCTGCCTAGGATCAATGACCTCCTTTCGATGTTGAATGGAGCAACAGTCTTCTCCACTCTGGGCTAACATTATGGATATATCATCAGATTGAATTGTCAAAGCAATCCAGCCACTTGGCAGCTTTCATTACTCCTTTCGGGGTATATCAGTAGAAAAGATTTCCCTTCAGCCTATCTTCCGCCATTTCCTTGTTCCAAAGGATGTTGTTTTATCTTTTCAAAGATATGGAGGCCAAGGTATGTTGCTTCCAGGATGATATGCTGATCTTCACAAAGACTGAAAAGGAACACAAAGAAATGCTCAGCGAAGTGTGCAGAAGGCTGAGAGAGGTGGCGTTAGTTCTAAGCTCTCACAATTGTGAACTTCTAAAACCAGAGGTGGAATATCTAGGCCACTCAATTTCGGGAAGTGGAGTAAAACCAAATAAATCACTAGTTGATGTTATACACCATGCCCCTCCACCTGATGACAAGGATAAACTGAGATCCATTGCTGGATTATGCATATTCTATAGTAAATTTGGTGTAGGGTAACAAACAAAACAAGACTTTTATCAACATCAAGGAACAGATAACAGAGGATCCAACACTCCAACCTTTCATTGAAGTAAAATGGAGCATTATCTCAGTGGATGCCAGTGCTTATGGGTTAGGCAGCATTCTCTCACAAAACGCTGGCAACAAACCATGGACAGTAGCATATGCATCCAAAGCTTTCAGCGAGACTGAAAGGAGATACTGTGTAATTGAAAGAAAGCTACTTGCATGTGTTTGGGCCATAGATTGGTTTAGGCACTACATATGAGATAGCAGATTTGCACTACACACATATCACAAGCCCCTTGTTAAGATTTTGTCACCAGGGGGTGGAGTGAAGTAAACAGCACGGGTCACAAGATTATGTTCGAAGTTGCAAGAATACAGTTTTGAGGTCTTCCATGTACCTGGTAAATGCAGCCAACCTGCAGACTGCCTTTTCCGGCTTCCTGTAGATCATGGATACTCACAAACTTTCTCTCGGGGGCCAAATTTACAGTGTGGTTTGTGGCCGAGGGCCGCACCGGTGGGGGCGGGGTCAGTGGGGGAGGGGGCGGGGCTAGAGCAAAAAAAATAACTATGACCATGAGGTTGAACACAGGCCCCTGCAGCGGACGCCTTCGTCCACTGAGCCACCAGACCCGGCATACACACATCTCTCTCTCTCTATCTATCTATCTCTCTCTCTCTATCTATCTATCTCTCTCTCACTCTGTCTCCTTCCCTCTCTCTATCTCTCCCTCCCTCTCTCTCTCCGTCTCCCTCCCTCTCTCTCCGTCTCCCTCCCTCTCTCTCTCTCCCTCCCTCTCTCTCTATCTCTCTCTCTCGCTCTCTCTCTCTCCCTCTCTCTCCCTCCCTCTCTCTGTCTCACTCACTCTGTTTGTCTCCCTCTCTCTCTTTCTGTCTCCCTCTCTCTGTCTCCCTCCCTCTCTCTGTCTCCCTCCCTCTCTCTCTCCCCCTCCCTCTGTATCCCTCCCTCTGTATCCCTCCCTCTGTCTCCCTCTCTGTCTCCCTCCCTCTCTCCCCCTCCCTCTCTCTCTCTCCCTCCCTCTGTCTCCCTCTCTGTCTCCCTCCCTCTCTCTCTCCCTCTGTCTCCCTCTCTGTCTCCCTCTCTGTCTCCCTCCCTCTGTCTCCCTCCCTCTGTCTCCCCCTCTCTCTGTCTCCCTCTCTCTGTCTCCCTCTCTCTGTCTCCCTCTCTCTGTCTCCCTCTCTCTGTCTCCCTCCCTCTGTCTGTCTCCCTCTGTCTCCCTCCCTCTCTCTCTGTCTCCCTCCCTCTCTCTCTGTCTCCCTCCCTCTAGCTGTCTCCCTCCCTCCCTCTCTCTCTGTCTGTCTCCCTCCCTCTGTCTCCCTCTGTCTGTCTCCCTCTCCCTCCCCCTGTCTCCCTCTCTCTCCGTCTCCCTCTGTCTGTCTCCCTCTGTCTGTCTCCCTCCGTCTTTCTCCCTCCCTCTGTCTGTCTCCCTCCCTCTGTCTCCCTCCCTCTGTCTCCCTCTGTTTCCCTCTCTGTCTCCCTCCCTCTCCCTCTCCCCCTCCCTCTCTCTCTCCTTCCCTCTGTATCCCTCCCTCTGTATCCCTCCCTCTGTCTCCCTCTGTTTCCCTCTCTGTCTCCCTCCCTCTCTCTCTCCCTCTGTCTCCCTCTCTGTCTCTGTCTCCCTCTCTGTCTCCCTCTGTCTCCCTCCCTCTGTCTCCCCCTCTCTCTGTCTCCCTCTGTCTCCCTCTCTCTGTCTCCCTCCCTCTGTCTCCCTCCCTCTGTCTCCCTCCCTCTGTCTCCCTCCCTCTGTCTCCCTCCCTCTCTCTCGGTCTCCCTCTAGCTCTGTCTCCCTCCCTCCCTCCCTCTCTCTCTGTCTGTCTCCCTCCCTCTGTCTCCCTCTGTCTGTCTCCCTCCCTCTATCTCCCTCCCTCCCTCTATCTCCCTCCGTCTGTCTCCCTCTATCTGTCTCCCTCTCCCTCCCCCTGACTCCCTCCCTCTGTCTCCCTCTCTCTCTGCCTCCCTCTGTCTCCCTCTCCCTCTGTCTCCCTCTCTCTCTGTCTCCCTCTGTCTGTCTCCCTCTGTCTGTCTCCCTCTGTCTGTCTCCCTCTGTCTGTCTCCCTCTGTCTGTCTCCCACCGTCTGTCTCCCTCTGTCTGTCTCCCTCCCTCTGTCTCCCTCTGTTTCCCTCTGTCTCCCTCCCTCTGTCTCCCTCCCTCTGTCTCCCCCTCTCTGTCTCCC
Source organism: Calotriton arnoldi (assembly GCA_963921515.1). Taxonomy (NCBI): domain Eukaryota; kingdom Metazoa; phylum Chordata; class Amphibia; order Caudata; family Salamandridae; genus Calotriton; species Calotriton arnoldi. Next base: position 78,424 of record CAWUFW010013329.1, read on the forward strand.
TCTCTGTCTCCCCCTCTCTGTCTCCCTCTCTCTGTCTCCCTCTCTCTGTCTCCCTCTCTCTGTCTCCCTCTCTCTGTCTCCCTCTCTCTGTCTCCCTCTGTCTCCCTCTTTCTCCCTCTCTGTCTCCCTCTCTCTGTCTCCCTCTCTCTGTCTCTCTCTGTCTCCCCCTCTCTGTCTCCCTCTCTCTGTCTCCTTCCCTCTGTCTCCCTCTGTCTGTCTCCCTCTCCCTCCCTCTGTCTCCCTCTCCTTCCCTCTGTCTCCCTCTCTCTGTCTCCCTCCCTCTGTCTGTCTCCCTCTCTCTCCCTTCCTCTGTCTCCCTTCCTCTGTCTGTCTCCCTCGCTCTGTCACCTCACCCCGCGTGTGTGTCAGCCCGGGCTGAGACAGCTTCCCGGCGCACACACAGCCGCACCCGAGTACTTCACAGCCTCAGGTCTTTAAAAGACCATTCACTTGTTAATGAGGCTTTGTTGTATTTCACCTCTTCTTAGCGCCCCTGCATGGAGATGCAGGGGCGCTAAGAAGAGGTGAGATACAACAAAGCCTCATTAACAAGTGAATGGTTTTTTAAAGAATCGCCCGGCCCCCATTGAGCGCTGCTGCAACCGGCGGTGTTTGCTGGCACTTTAAAAAAAAAAAAAAGAAGAAAAAACACAGGTAGGATATCTGCAAGGTCCGCGGGCCGCCAAGGAAGGCTTGCTGGGCCGCCGGCGGCCCGCGGGCCGTACTATGAGTACCCGTGCTGTAGATGAACCCCTTGAGTCAAGCCTCTGCATAGATGAGAGTGACATGGTGGCATGTATGGCTGTTGCAGGGATTCTGCGCAACACAGAACTATGCTTAGGATTATGGGACCTTGGTATATAGGGACTGAGTCATCCTACCACCTTAGAACCCATGAGCCCAGGACTTACTAGCTATAGTGCCTATCTTGCCCTCCTACTCACTCACAGAGGAACAAATGATTAGACACCCCAGTACACAACACTCCCGACTCTCTCAGGAATCGCGGTTACAAGACACACCCTTTCGCTCACACTCCTGTACTCGTCCACAATAAGATCTGACAAAGACACGAACAAGTTTAAAATATTTATTTTAACTAACGTGTCCTAGTATGCAGTTTATGTGCCACAATAAGCAGAAAAATGCCTCACACAAATACGGTCAGCACAGCCAGTAGTCTGTAAATCATAAACAGGGCTGTCTTTATTATACAACAGAATAGCCCAACCTCCCTCCCCTCGTATAGAAGCCAGATGATTATGTATTAGAATATCTCTGGGCATTATCTTCAGACCCCGTACCTCAGTCTATAGATGGTAGATCTACATCATAGGTGCTGTCATGCTCTTCTCCCTGGAAAGGTCCCTCTCCAAGTGTGTCCTACCTATCCGTGTATTCCAATAAGACCAAAGTATGTATTCCCAAACAACAGCTGCATCTGTATGTTTTGTCTAGGTACTAAAGCCTGACCAGAACAGAATAACAAGGGGCATTGTTGTTCGACCTTGTACACAATGTTCAGACTAAATACCAGGAACCTGCAAAGCGTGAAAATAACTGTAGGTTCTTGTGTGAAAGTTTCAAAAGAGGCATTTGAAAAATAAACTCATGTAGTAATGTGCGCAAAGCAGCGGACAGTCTGCAGCATGCTCATGCTAACGTATAGAAGATGACAATGTCCCCATGGGCCATGTGACACCCACCCCTTGGTCAGGACGTTAGCCCTGGACTAATACAGAAGTCACAGGTAAGCAGAGCCAAAGTATCTCATCCAAATGCAACGAGCATTCAAACTCCAAAATAGAGCCATAATGAACTATATTGATACAAAAAGGTAGCCAATCACAGCGTATCTTCCGGGCCAAGAACTTCGCGTGACAAGTGGAATGCCATAAGCTCCAATAAGGCGTCAGAACCTTCAATAGTGAAAAGGGATGCCATCTAATTAAGCAACTCAAATGAACAGACATGCTCCTTATATCCAGAGGCCGTTAGAAGCATTCCAGGGCAACCTGTGTCGACTTCGATGAAACTCAGATCCAAGAGGCGCTGTGCACGAGCACAGGGACTCACTTCAGCTGCTGGCCCCAGTGAAGGATTGTACACAAGCCGCTTACCAACGGAACAGTCCTGGTTATGGGACAGCAATGGACTCATCAACAGTTCATAATCCAGGGCAGCGTGTGACGTGGTGGACCGGCAGACGTCAAGGGCCCATTGAAAAGGGCACTCGATGCAGTAGAACACAGGTTGCACACAGGTAAAGTAGCTATAACAGAAGGTCAGCCAATAATCGATGTCAAGAGCCTCCAATGGCATCAAACCAAAAAGCTGCCGCATCCGATCACGGTACAGCTGCAACTGTTCCTGGCTTGGCAGTACCACAGATTGAGCAGCCATTGCAGAATAGCAACAGAAGTACAAGAACGCCACAAACCAGGAGGATCAGCAGGGGAAACCCTCCGAATACGCTGGAAAAATTAGAATGAATAAAGGCAGGGATTACTCCAAAAATAGTCTGAAATGAGGTTACAAGGCCGGATCCCACAACTTTAAAAATGTGGGCTAGGCCCGCCGTATGAGACGCATTAAAGATTTGGTGAATTAATTCCCCAAAGTGTAGGGGGAGATTCGTGTTTAGCAATGACTGAATCTCACTCGATGTTCTCGCCACCTGCAATTCGAAGGTCTCACGAGATAACGTGAGAGCCACGTCTTGTTGAAACAATAGCGCTTTGAGTCTGCTTAGCTTACTGAAATCTGTTGTCAAAGTCGGAATGGAAAGCCACATCGAACTATCTACACTCCCGTGTGTGGGGGGGGAGGACATTACTGCAACAAGTAACTCGTTGTCAAACTGTTACTATGTACGGGATGCCTGCCCATAAACTGCAGCAATTTTGATTGTTGAGAACGATATAACTGCCGTTAGAAAGCGAAGTAAGGGTTGGAATAATAGCAAGACCGGGGCTCCTGTAAAAAAACATGCCAAATTTGGGGCTGAAACGTTGCAGGCGCTGTGGTGTTTTACATGCTTACACACAAGGGAGTGGTCGGCAGTGGAGTCACAATCCTTCCCTGTCAGGAAAACTTTCATTTCTGCACACTGACAACAGAATGCGAATGGCAGGGACCACAATTCATGGATGTAACTGCTCCCAAGTGGTTCATATCTACCCACGGGATAGTGTTTCTTGGAAGCTGGTGATGTGTGCAGAAGTTTTTGGGAAGTAATAGAAGAAAGTGTGGGGATCGCAGAGAATGCTAAAGATGAAAAACGAAAGAAATTGAAGGAAATAATACTTAAAGGGTGGTCACCCTCCAAATCTTTGAAAGATTCCCTGCATTCTTTCTCCCAAATTGCTCCAGAACTAAGTGTGGTGGATGATATGGTATTTAGGAATGATAAATGAGTTCCTCCTAAGGGCGTTTGTGAAGGTGTAGTAAAAGTAGGTGTAGGAAGCTGGCTCTGTATATACTATACCAAAGTGAGGTATAGTGTGCACAGAGTCCAGTGGAACCCCAAAGGTAGGCAGAGGTAAAAGTAGATAGCACCTTACTCTCTATTTGTGGTAGTGTGGTCGAGCAGTAAGGCTTTATCAGAGGACAGTGTTAAGCATTTGTTGTACACACTCAATCAGCAAATGATGTCACACACTCAAAGACTGAACTCAGACCAATTTTGTTTGTATAAAAAAATATTCTTTTAGTTATTTTATTTTCTAGAACCAAGCAAGCCTGGCACAGGTAAGCAATACATACTTTACAGTAGTAATGCAGTTTGTAAACAGTTTGAATTGGAATTGTATATGCACTTTGATTTGATTACAGTAGAGCTACTAGTAATGCAATGCTTTTGATATACTGTACATATACTTTGTTTTGGCTTTTTAGTAGAATGTCAAGTAGATTACTTTACAGATTACTTTTCTTACACAGTGCAGTATACCTGGATGTTGCACTGGGACATTTCCTGTAAACAGGTGAGTAAAAGCGTTTTTGTTATTTAGTTACAGTTTTAAAGGGTTTCTTAGATTTTCCAACTCCACACTTAGAAACTTTTCACAGAAAAACAGTCAATGTTATCCTATGGAGGAAAATAGGGTTATCGGTTCAAAGGTAAGTATTCGGTTGTGGGAGTTGGTATTCTGGGGGTAGACTCAGGGGTCCCCAATGGTCAAGGATGCACTCTTGTTACACCCACAGCGGCACTAGGGCGGATGGGTGCAGAGTGTTGAGGCCCAATGTAATCCAATAGGGGATAGGGGGCCTCCGGTTGGTGGCTGCTTACGAGCAGGCCACTGGGTTGTGGGAGCAAAGCTCCTGGATTTAAGCTCAGGGCAAATGGGGGTTCAAGCCAGCATGAAAGGTGCACCCTCAGCGGCACTGGGGCTGCCGGGTGCAGAGTGCTGTTTTGGCGTTGGGCGCCCTGTAGCTTTCAATGGGGAGTCTCCAGTTTGCAAACACACTGTAGGCTCGGGGACGAAGGTCTTCTGGGTGCGACCACCACTTGGAGAGGTAAGTTGGGTGCTGGGGGTTGGTTAGGCACCATCGGTTGGGCCACCCAAGGCCGTGGGGTGCCTTTTAGGGTCGGATCTTCTTACCAGCTCCTGGTCGCGGTTGGGGGGACCTTCCGGTTTGAGGCTGCAGGTGTCGGCTGGAGGCTTGAGGCAGGTCAGGGGTCACCGGATCTCGGGTCAGGATCGCCGGGGAGACCTCCTCTTGGTGTTGGGCCACTCGAACTCGGGCCGTGGGCGTCTGCTGCAGAGTGGTGCAGACTCGCGGACTTTGCCGGACCTGGAGTCTGTTGGTGAACAAATCCGGTGTTCACGGGAGACAGAGTCTTTTCTTTTGAAGGCAGGGCAGGTCCTTGGGGTTCTTGAGGCTACTGGCTGCAGAACACACCGAGTTTCGCTTCTGCAGGTTCAAGGTGGGGATAGGCCGGTAGGGCTGGGGCCAAGTCAGTGGGCGCCTCCTCTTGTTAGCTTCGGCACGGCTGTTCAGTCCTTCTTCTTCTTTTCTTCTTCTGGTTTCTTGTCTGAAGTCTTGGTTCAGGGCTGCCCCCTAAATTCTGTATTTAGGGGGCGTTTTAGGGGTCTCTAGGTCAGTAGCCAATGGGCTACTGACCTTAGGGTGACTACACCCTTGGTGTGTTCACCCCACGTGGGGGAGTGAGCACAACCCCTACTCCTGATTGGGGGGTGGGCACTGAAGAGTGGGCTTCACCTCACCTCCCCCACCTGAGGGGTGGGGTTGGCAGAGGTGGGCAAACCTTCTGGGCTGGCTAATTTTTCCCACCTGTCTTCCCGCCGAAAAGGAGGGGAGACCGGAAGGGGCCCTGCTCCTGATAGCAGGAGAGGCTGGGGGTCACATTACAAAGGCTGCAAGGCCTTTGAAGCTTCCCTGCCACAGATGGCTCTTCCTGGCCTGAGGGAGGTGTGAACACCTCACCCAGAAAAGGCTTTGTTTCTGGGCTCAGGGAGCGAAGGCTCCCATCCTACGGGTCCATGTCTCGTGGTGGCTGGCTGGTGTGTACCAGTCAGGGAACCCACCAGAGGCTGGTCGTTTTTCAGGGGGCATCTCTAAGATGCCCTCTGAGTGCATTTTTCATTACATCCCACACTGGCATCAGTGTGGGTTTAATGTGCTGAGAAGTTTCATACCAAACTTCCCAGTTTTCAGTAAAGCCATTATGGTGCTGTGGAGTTCGTAATGACAAACTCCCTGCACCATATACTCCTAATGGCATTACTGCACTTACAATGTCTAAGAATTGGCTTAGACACTGTAGGGATTCAGGGCTCATGCACCTGTATCCTCACCACTGGTATAGTGCACCCAGCTAGAGGGGTGGCTGACCTATGCCAGGGCAGTGGGTTGTAGGCATGGCACACGGATGTGTTCCATGTCGACTCTTCACTTTGTTCTGCACCAAAACACGCAGCCTGCAAAGGCAGTGTGTGAGTGTAGAGGTACAGGGCCTCTAAGGGTGGCACAATAGGTGCTGCAGCCTTTGGAGGCCTTCCCTGGCCACCGTGCCCTTGGTACCCATGGTACCTTTTACAAGGGGCTGACATGAGGCCAGAGAGGTGCCAATTGGGGGTACAATGTACAGTTCAGTAGTCTGGCAAAAAGTGGGGGGGTTACTGCAACAGAAACCCAGCTTCCTACAGTAGGTCACCAGGGACACATGGCAATGTCGGCCTTAAACAATATTTTAAAACAATACTATTGATGGCTAGGCATTGACGCCGAGGCTGAATGCGTTATAAGGTCTTGTAAAGTGTGCGCCACCAATGACAAGAGTTGTAAAACATAGGTCCTCCCTATGATAACTTTAGCCTGGCCCACTATGGCTTGGCGGAAATGAGGATTCAATATTTCTGGCCCATTTAAAGGTCTACCATTGCCCAAATACGTGTTAACTACCACTCCAAGTGAAAGGCACACAAATGATGGAAGGACTGCAGAACAAATCAAAACATTCATCCCCAGTCAAGAGATTTGGGTTAAATCCATCGTTCTTTTGCTCACCGTGCCTCCCCAGTTTAGACCCAGCCATATGCAAATCAGTCTTGACCCTGTTCCTCATGGGAACAGTCCAGCCCGAACTGCCAAGCCAGGTCCTCCCTGGACCGGAAACAAGCATCAGAATGTCAGTATGAGAAATGAAAACATAGAACATGGCTGCATTAGAATCTGAGATGGAAGTAAGGCCTAGTTCGGCCCTAGTTCTGTCAAGTGCAGTGATTTTTTTTCATTGCAGAAATGTTCATAATGTTTAGCGCATATTTTTATTAAATCAACTCAGCGTCATCACTAGAATAAACTTGTAATGCGTGTGTTAAAGACCTTGCATGTCAGGAAATGGTGGCATATGAAGGAGAAAAAATTCCAATTTGGATTGATTCTTCCCGGTGGTGCTGGGATTGCACAGAGTAAGTGTGCGTATTCAGACTGTATAGTAGAACAAAACAACATACAATCTCATTTTAATTGCCCTTTCTCATCGACAAATTCATTTCCATTTCTCAGTGCGATTGAAAGTCCATTTTTGTTTCTGTGACAGATGGTGTCCACCTTCAAAAGCACCTGGTACACTCCGAAAACCCCTGGAACATGTCTGGTGAAACAACAGCTGCAAAAGAATTACAGGTGGTATTCATTTAGAATATTTCCAGACATTGCTTAGAAGACAGTTAATCATGTGCACGTGATTATTTTATTTTTACATGAAACATCTTTCTAGGAGGTATTTGCTGAATCATACTATCGTCTAGACTAGAGCATGTGACCATTTTACACAACCGAACAAGAACATTTTATGGAAGCGCGATGCCAAAAAGCATGACTTTGTTTGTGGACAAAGACCAAGCTGCAAAGATTATGCGAGAACCCTCTAATGAAATGTAGCTTGGCTATTCCAGCTCTAGGCATGATCAGTGGCAAAGCCTGGGTGTCGTGGGCCTTGATACAAGCAAGGAAAATGGGACCCATGACCACCCATTACAGAGTTAATTGGGGTACTGTGGATCCCTCCCACTCCTGCAACATGGTGTCACTACTAATACTGCACCAACATTAGCCGCATCCCTGCTTAGGGGTCTCCATGTTCTACCTTTCCTTCCTTTTCACTTCTCATCTCCTAAATCCCTTTCATTCTCTCCTCCCTATCCCCTTCCTCTATCTCTTTTTCAATCCTTTGTGTCTCCCTCCCTATTCTTCCTTATTCCCTTCTCTCCCTGACATCCTAATTTCTGACTGTGAAAAAGTGATCATTAGGCGGGGTGGATGGTAGTCCACCGCAAGTACTAATGGCACTATTCTTTTTAGGTCCACTACAGGTTTCAGTAATTTAACCCTGAGCTCATTCCCTGGTAACGATGGCACAGAGCAGACAGGCTTAACTTAAGAAAATGTGTAAAGCATTTAGAAGTACCAAAACAGTTAAAAAGTTGAAAACACAACACAACCCCCTCCCCCAATCCAATTTAGAAAAATAGAGCATATGAATAAAATGACACCAAAACAGCAATAATCCAATGAGGGGAACCAGAGATATGAATTTTTAAAGTTTTAAATAAAAATAGTGCCAAAAAGCACAAAGTGCCAACCACAGGCAACTGGTCGTGCCATACTGGGACAAGGGTAAAGTTTAAGGCTGACTGCGAGGGAGCGTGGCTGGATAGAAGGAGAAGGTTCGTCCTAGTGGAAAAGTTACCTTCCGGTGTCAAGAAGAGGTTTGGTGCAGATGGGTTCCAGCAACGAGATGAAGCCTCGGTGAAACGGTGGTTTTAAGTGGGGAAAGCTCAAGAGGGAGAAGTTTGAGTTTTCGCTCCTTGAATGTCTTCAGCGTCGTTCGGGTCCTCATTGCCAGCGTTGTTGAGGGAGCTGCGGGATGGAGTCGAAGAGGCCTTGCCGTCAACGGAGTTCAATATTGAGAGGAGACTGTAGTGGGAGGTTCTGTAAAGTCAGGCCCAGCGGCGATGCATCATTGTAGGATCGGCTTGCATGCTGATCCTGGTCCCTCAATGGTTCTCCAGGTGAAAGGTTTGTAGAAAGTTTCTAAGTCTCTGGTTTTAGGGTTAGGCAGAAGGAGTCCACTCTGTCACCAGCCAAGGGTTCCAAGATCTCAGGAACAGGCCTTGGGGGTCAAAACTCACTCCTGCAGACGCCACCAGCAGGGTCCAGGCAGGTCCAGTTGTGAATGATCAACTGGGTTCTTTCAAGAAAGAGGGCTTTTTGCAGCTTTTGTGTCCCTGTAGCTTAACAGGAGGTCAGCCAACTGACCTATGAAGTCCACCTCTTTGTCCTTTGTACAAGTGGGAACAGTCCCATCCCTTAGGGTTCTTCTCACAGGTCTCAACAGCAGGCACAGTCCTTCTTCTATCTTCAACAGGTCCAGTAGTGTTCTGATGAGGGTGCCTGACACCAGCCAGGTGGGTGTGACTCCTGGCCCCTCCCTAACCAATAGGGAAAAAGTTATTGGGGTAACGCTACTCAGTTTTGCAGCGGTTCCTTTGTGCCTTACTGCAAACAATCCCCCAGTGCACCCCTCTACCTAAAACCAAGATGGCAGAGCTCCTGTTTCTACCCTAGAGATGTGGTCTGGGAAACGAGCAAACCCTCCTCTGTACAAAACCGGTTCTAGTGGAAGCTCCTCTTCCTCTAAAATTGATACCTGACTGGCTGGAAGGACAAAAGAGGTGCAGACCACCAAGGTATTAGCTTTATCTATCTGTGCACTGCCCAGGTGGTCATCCTGTCAGAGGAACAGAGCACCTCCCACGCCTTTGTCTCTGCTCTGGGAGCAGGTTCACACCTCATCAAAGAGCCATTCAGCTTCTGGTTAACAGTTGGAAAAGTACCTTTTTTAAAATATTTAGTACAAATTTGACTTTATGAATTAATTGGGTTTGTAATAAATATTTTTAAAAGTACAGAAATGAACTTTGTAGCTGGTTCCTAGATGGAGAAAGCCTTATTTCATTTTAATATTAATTCCCAATGCTTTCCTCTGAAAAAGATTCCCTACCACATTGAAAATAGCTTTTGGTGTCTATATCTAAAAGCAGGGTTTTTCGTCAATCAGGGAGAATGGCGCACAGACAAAACGCGTAGTGTAACTGTATCACAATGTTGACGGTGCTACCAGGTCGGGGGAACTACCCTGTAACCCCGTGGGTGTATGAGTAGGAGACCCACACTAGATTTGAGAACAAAGTCCCGGGCACACGTATTGAAGGTGTAATAGAACCAGAAGTCTCGTATGAGTTCCAAATTGTTTGAGTCAACACCAGAGTAAATATTGAAAGTTATTTAATGAGGCAACGACAAAAGAAAGCAACCAGCCGACACGTGTTTCGTCATACGGGAATGCTCCCGTGACTCATCAGGGCTGTAATAACAGTAGCGGATTGAGTGTCAGTATCCGGTTTACTCACGAGACCTTTCCAGTTTGTCATCTACCACGCTGCCATCTGATCGGCGCACCCGCCTCCTCGTTTCGACCTCCAAGTTACTTTTTCCTCAGATTTTCTCAAGGGCTTATCCGCCTCCCCCGCCTACTACACGGACACTGGATGGTCCTATTGAGCTGGCATTCTGGGCGCATCCGCCCTTGTTCGTTCTACCATCTTTACACCTCCGGGTCATGTCCCTTCCTAGGGCTTGACCTTCCCTCACGATTCTTCCCACCGGCTTTCCCGGTCTACTGGCTCTGCGGAACCCCATCCCTCGTACCTCATCCTACTGACACTCAATCCGCTACTGTTATTACAGCCCTGATGAGTCACGGGAGCATTCCCGTATGACGAAACACGTGTCGGCTGGTTGCTTTCTTTTTGTCGTTGCCTCATTAAATAACTTTCAATATTTACTCTGGTGTTGACTCAAGCAATTTGGAACTCATACAAGACTTCTGGTTCTATTACACCTTCAATACGTGTGCCCGGGACTTTGTTCTCAGCTTTTGGTGTCTTGTCACTGTAAAGACATGGTTTCCATTAAACCTTTACATGGCCTACTTTTAAATACTATGCACCCTGCCTTATTGAGCATTAGGGCCTAATTAGGGGTGACCTATGTATATTTAAAAGTTGAGTTTAGGCCTGTCAAAAGGGGTTATCTTGACAGGTCGAATTAGCAGTTTAAACCTGCACAGCCAGGTTACTGGTGGAAGGCCTGCAGCCATGTTTTGCGCTGTCACTTTAGTGGTGACACAATGTACACTGCAGTCCACTAGTGACATTTAACTGACAGGCCCGTGTACACTTTTTACCATATACTACGGACTTACAGGTAAGTTAAATATGCCAATTAGGAGCATAGCCAGTTTCAGCATGTTTTAGAGATAAGAGCTGATGCACTGGAGCCTCGTTTGCAAGGTCCCAATGCACAGAGTCAAAAAACAAGCATCACCAGTCCAAGAAAATGATGGTGATTATGCAAAAAGAGACACTTCCTACACTGTCCCTTTCTTACCCTTTGCCATTTTTACTCATCCTTACCGCCTTTCTCTTTCTCATCATTATTTCCTTCTCCTATTCTGTCACTTTTTCCTTCCCTCCCCTTGTTTCTATTTTTCACAGTCTTGTTTTCTTTCATCCCTTTTCTTTCATTTCTCAATTTCCCTCTATCCTCTATTCCCACTGCATTGCACCCACCCTCCCTGAAGAGTAAACACAGAGCTATGGCACAGACAAGCTGGGCCCCCGCCGGGCCCCAGTACCACTGCACCTGCTGCACCACTGATTGCTATGCCCCTGGGCTTGAATTCATTATTTGTTTGCCTTATGGTGGAGTTAGTATTATGCCACCATACAGAAAAAACTACAGACATGTTCCTAAGCACTAAAATGCATTGAATATTATAATAACTGGCCCATGCTCAACTTCAGCAGTGGTGGAAGGACAGGTTTTCTGGGCCCAAATGTACAAGAGGTTGAGTCATTGCATACTGATTGCACAGTTTCTGTGATGTAATCAGGCAGTTTTCTGCACTGTACCAGAAGGACTAATCTGGGACAGCACAAACCAGCTGTTCACAAGGGCTCATTAATATTAATAAGACAGGATTACCTTTGCTAATCACTGCAAAAGTTTGCAAAAGCAGAGACTGGGGTACTTCATCTAATACCTGAGAACTAATATGTAGCTGACTACATCCTGGGGGGGTTCCTTGGAGCTTGCTCCCACCCCTCCTTTACAAGGCTGAAAGGCTTTCAGACAGGGTGGCTGTACAGAAGTTCAAAGGGACTGAACATTAGTCCCTTCGGAGGCACCTCCCTGTAAGCAAACAGCAGGCATGGCAAGAAGATGTCTAACTTCCACCTCAAGGGCACTGACAGGCCCATGATCATGCCTTTGAGGGTCTTGTTGAACCACTCAACAAGCCCATTGGTCTGAGGATGACAGGCTGTGGAGGACTTGTAGGTTTCTCCCCACTCGTCCCAAATTGACTTAATGCACGCTGACATGAAGTTGGTACCTTGGTCTGACACTACTTCTTTGGGGAAACCTACCTGGGTAAAGACCCCCATCAGTGGCCCTGCCACTTCAGGCACAGTCACTCTCCTCAGAGGTATGGCCTCTGGGTCCCTAGAAGCATGGCCCTGCAAGACCAAGATTAACCTGTTGCCTAGGGCAGTTTAGGAATCCAGGGGCCCAACAATGTTGATGCCCACCATCTCAAAGTGGGTGCCTACAACATGAAGGGGAACCAGGGGAAGCTTCTGCTTCCCCCTGACTTCTCAATGACCTGGCAAGTAGGACAAGACCTGCAGTATACATCTGAAGTCCATCTGATCCTGGGCCAAAAGAATTGGGTGGCCCCAGATGTCCTGCTAGGCGTACATCATGAGCCAGTCCCAGTAGGAAGGCTCTGTAGCACTGGAGTACCACCAACACAGGGGCTGCCCCAGGATCAGGAACCTTAGGCTCGCTATACAGGAGATCATTCTCCCCGTAAATCAGGTGATCACCAGAGGTGTCATCAGCAGCCTGGGCCTCGGCTTGCCGCCATAGGCCCTCGAGAACAGAGCACTCCTTAGGGCTTTGAAGAGTTCTGCTCAGGATGGCCTCCATCCAGCTTACCAGCCAGACAGCTAAAATAATTCCCCCAGTACAGCAATCTCCACCCCCCTGGGTTCTGGGGCATTACACGCAGGGCCCGCCTCTCCCGGACTGTGCGAGTCTCAGAGGTGGGTTTCCACACACTCAGCCCTTTCTCTATAAGTGCCTAGGCCTTTCGTCCAGGCTCCAGATCCTCATGACCTTCCTCTTAGGCTACCATGAACTGTGTAGTCAGGCACACCCACTAAGGCAGCCCTAACATCTCCAGGTGGGACCGGCGCTCCACCTCCTTCCAGATGGTGTGCTCCATGTCGTTACCAAGCAGACAATCCACAGGCATGTGGACTCACAGCTACCCCTAAGGAACCTGAGACTACTCCCACCCGCATTCAACCAGAACCTGAGACTCCCCCTCCCTTGTTCAACCAGAAACCCAGGATAGTGACTATTGTGATCATCAGCTACTACAACTGGTGGAATACATTAGGAATTACTTACTCTGAGGACACCTGGCAGTAGTTATACTGGCTCCTGTGTCACTCAGAGCCTCCATCCGCTGTCCTTTGATAGTGACCCACTGCCTATACTTTTTAGTATTACTAGGCTTATGGCCCTTTGGCACCATCTCTATGTCACCCAGGGACACCAGGGAAACCTCTGCACATCCCCCCATACTAACTGGGGCAATCTCCTCCCAAAGCCATTCCTGGTGTCTGTCCACCAGTGGGGAGCTTCTGCCTTTTTGGGCAGTGGGGGTCCCCCTTGACATGCCTGTACTAAAAGTGCTCGTTGCATTTAATGGAAAAATGTCCCGAGGACCTCTTCTCAGGATAGCCACCTTTGTTCTGGTCTGGTGGAGACTGGAAATCTTTTCCCTGATAACTGTTTTTGGGCCCTTTAGGGAACTCTTTATTTTTGTTCTTGTCTCCCCCCTCTTTCTTCTGGTCGAACTCTCTCCACCCTTTTGGTGATCACCCCATATTGCCCATTCCACTAGGTCCCTTTTCCAGTGCTTAGCCTCTGGAGCTTGAGGTACTGCCTAGAGAATGGCTACGCAGTGCCTCGCCAGGAGCATAGCCGGCACGACCAGTCTTAGACTTCATCTTTCACTGTGTCTGGTGTGGGATAATACCTAGCATGCACAATTTTAAAGAACCCTCTAGCTCCAACCCCATTGCTTAATCCAGGGCCTATGTCCCTTCCCCTCAAAAGCCCACTATGTATGGGCACCGCATTTAATGTGTATGAAGTCTGCTGTGGGTTGTCCACATCTTCTACATGGGCAACATGGGCTAAATCCTAGTGAACTTCTGTGGGGTCATATACGTTCTGTGTAAATAGTGGAACTGTATACATTTAAAACAAGCATTATGCACTTGCTTCGCTTGTTCACAAGCTTTCTTCCATTGTGCCCTTAGGTCATCCGGTCAATCCGTGTTCCAACGCTCTCTGGCTCGGTTAGTAGTACCCCTCCGTCAGTCGCCAGAGCCATGTACAAGTGGGTGATTAGTTGCCTACAATCTACCAATGCCAGCAAATGTTGCACTGGGGCATACTCCTGGGGTGTAGAAGGAAATGTGGGCCAGATCATACGTGGGGTATGCACTAACCTGCCGTAGTGCAAAAATTGGCCCGCCCTTCTCCAAACAGTACTTGTTGGGCAAATTATATGAATCAGTTGTTAAGTATATAGCGGCAACAGTTTCTCAGCCTCCGTTGCACCATGCTGCATAGGAGATATCTCTATGCAGGTTGTGGAATGGCTTGAGCACCCACAAGGGCAAACCGTCTGTGAAAATGACTGCACCATATAGACCACTCTGTGCCACAATGTTGTTAGCAGTAGAAGCAAGTAAGGAAGATCTTGTGGGTCTCCAGCACACATCAGAAATGCTTCAGGAAGCGGGAAGGGGCCGAACGAGCAAGCCAATAAAGGGCACCTCTGTCTTGTACCTCCACTCCACGGTCAAAGGTTTGAGACCATGCTCCCCATTCATATGCAGGCTGTTGGTTCAGTGTACCACAGCTTGCCTCATCCAATAAAACCAGGGCAAAGCCCATCAGTTGCAGGGTTGCCCACATATAGCACCATCCCACTGCATCAAAGGTGCGCTCCAGATTTAAGGTTGCTAGCGCCAGGTTATCCTCCAGCTCTGAAAATACATGCATAACATGAGTTAAATGCCTAATATTATACATTGTGTGCCTCCCCGGAATGAAACCCATCTGATCCAGGTGAACCAACACATGGACAACACACAGCAAACTATTGGCTAATACCATACACAGCAGTTTGATATCCGTATTGAGCATCAACAAGGGTCTATAGGAGAAGAGACATGTTGGGTCTCTGCCCTCTTTAGGTATGAAGACCATCACGGCCTCTCTCATGGTTGCGGGTGAGATCACCTTTATCCCTTGGTTCCATAAAAACTCTCAATAGGGTTTCCAGCACTGTGACAGGGAGTGCATGATACAGTTCAACCAGGAGACCATCATCTCCTGGCATCCTACAGTGCATCAGCTCAGACAGTGCGTCCTTAAATTCCTCAATCTTTAGCGGCCTATTCAGGCTACGCCGCTGGGCAGCGGTTTGTTTAGGTAGCTCTGGCTCACCAAGGAACCGTTGAAAGACAGTTTCTTTCACATCCTGATTTTGAGCAAACCCCTCCTGTAGATAAGTACTACAAGCTTCATTTATCTGGTCTCCAGTTATTATGCTCACCCCGTCCTCTCCTTGCAGGGACAATATATGTGTTCGGGGCTTTTCCTTGTTGACGAGCCATGTTTGCTGGCTTTATCACCCTCTTGGTACAGTGGTTGTTTATAATGCGTGTGTGCGTATTTGTTCATTCTAGACCACATGTCTTCCACTTGCCTAGTGATCTCCACAAACCGTCGACACCCTCCAGATCCAGCCTTTGGTCGTCCAGCTGCGTCTGCTCATCTTCTAAGTCTGTTGATTCCTGTTCCAGTTGTTGCTCAACCCTAACCACCTGGGCCAAGCACTTCCTCCTCAGGGCAGCTTTATATGTCACCCACTCCACCGCTCTCCTGTCCATGGAGCCCTGATTTTTCCAGAAAAACATTGATGTGTACGGTTGAATGTGAGTGACAAAAGCTCCATCCATCAGCATGTTAGGCTGTAAGTCCCACAGTGCAATTCTAGACCTAGTCCACGCCAATTGCAAAGTCAGGAGAAGTTTTGAGAGGTCTGAGAGAAATCTATTTAAGTAAACCGAGGTTTTGAATAAGCCTATGTCCTCCCTTCTCCCCAGAACATGATCTAATCTACTATAGACCCCATCCACCTCTGAATAATAAGAGTATGCCGTAGCCACCTGGTGATGATATCTCCATACATTCAATAGGTGGAGGTCAGACATGGCTACTGCCAGTGATTGCTCCATATAGGGTTTAAGGCCCTCTTGTGGGAGAAGCTTCTCCATGCGGCAGTTTTGAAAGCAGTTTAAGTCCCCTGCCCAAATAACTTGCATACCGAGGTACGGGGAGATAAGCTTCACTACCTCAGGGAAAAAGGATCCGTCGTCTATATTGGGCGCATAAGTGTTGCACAGACAAGTGCCAAATCGGTCCAGTACGCCAAGCACAACCAGGTATCTACCATTGGGGTCCATGTGCACTACCCTCTCTGCAAAGGGTACCCCAGCTGCTATCCAAATTGCCACCTCTCTTCCATAGTTACAGTATGTGGCTGTAAACATGTGGCCCCTCCACCTCTTGCCCACTTTCACCACTTCAGTTTTCAACAGTTAGGTTTCCTGCAACATAGCAATGTAAGTGTTGTATCAAATGAGGTAGGAGCTCCTGTGCTGTCTTTGTTCTTGCCGCCTGCCATCGCTGGGGGACCGGAGGGGAGAGACCCTTTTGCAGTGACTGAGCGGCAAGGAAAATCAGCGAGGGTGCCCAAGATGCTGCAGGGGTGTGAGAAGTTGGCCTGGTATATGCTGTCCACTAATTAAAGTGGGCACCTTGCACCAGTCCAAACAGCCCTTATGGTGATTAGGTTAAAGATAACCTTAATAGAAAGCTATCCTAGTGGTAGCTATGGAGAGCAGCCTTCAGGCTAAGTCTTGAAGGAATGTTAAGCACCTTGTTTTACCAGAATGCAACCTTATAGTATTGGTTAAATGAAAGGGAAACCACACAGTAGTTATAAAAATATGTATTTATTATATATAACACTCTCTAGTATCCTCTACACGAGGATTGAACACAAATCAAATAATACAGTTGCAAAGAATCAAAACGTAAGTAGCACAATACACAGTGGGCTCCAGGGGGAGACCAAACCATATACTAAGTAAGTGGTATAAGAACCACGACTCGGGACTAGACCTAGTCTAGAAGGTGTAGAATCGCTGGGACCCCAAGGAACCACCCAAACTGAGTAAGTAGGGACCCCGCGGAGGACGGGTGCAGTGTGAGAACACGACTGCGTGCTCCATACAATTCAATGGGAAAGTCGCGGTTGGAAAATCAGTGATTAAGGACCCTTCCCAGCAGATTACGAAGACAACCCTTGGAACTTAAGAGTTTGGAGAGCCACTCCACCCGTGGATACCTTTCTACCAGAGTTACCTATCCCAGAGGAGCCGGGTGCATAGGCACGAAGTGGCGTCAGAAACCCTTGTCGTTCTTTATGGATGTCGACAAAGAAATGCTGCTGCTGGAAGAAAGCAAAGTGTCCGGTGGAATCCAAATGTGGATTCTAGATGAGAAGAACCTGAAAGCAGAGGGGACAGAGTCTGGGTCACTTTGGAGTGACCAGGGGCTCGGTAGACGAATGCCCACCGATATCGGGTGCTTCAGGTGTGTTGACGGTGATCTTGATTATTCAGCTGTGTGGACCAGGAGACGTTTTGGACAACCTGGAGCCAGATACGAGCTGTCCCACAAAGGATGTCGAGTGCTGAGGGGTCGTTGTCTGGCGGGAGCACCAACAAGCCTTGGTAGCGGCAAACAATGTAGATGGTCAAATTCAGTGTCGATCTGGCCCAGTAAGGACCAGGAGACTCACCACAGCAAGGGAAGTCAGGGCAGGCCTGGAGCAACCAGGGGAGCCCAAATAAAGCAAACTTGACCCTCAAATGGACCCACAGGCCGAAGGCACAGGAGTCGCGAGGGGACCTCAGGCGGTTTCACTGGATACCAGCTAGCAGGGCACAGAGTACAAGGATGCCAGAGTCCTTCACGGAAAAGATGCGCTGGGGTCAGGGTAACAAATGGCCCAATGCACGGAATTGTTGCATGACAACAGTATGTGCAGCTGCACATGGACGCAGTGCACAGGGGTAAGGGTTATGCAGTCCCCACGAGGGATATCTGCTTCAAACTCGGTAAGAGAGCAGTTCGACCTCAGAGACCTTCAGAAACCCATGTCCTGTGTTGCTGGAGCCTTTGGAGTCTGCAGGAGCTCAGGATCAGGAGACCGGTCAGATGCGTTACGGTGCCTGCGTTTGCAGGGGAGTGACTCCTTCACCCCAAGGGAGATTCTTCTGTTGTCTTGGAGGTCCACAGGGTCCTGCACAGAGCCTGTATGGATCACGGACAGAGGCGAGACTGGGGACGGCAAGGGAAGACAAAGTCGAGCCCAAGGGAGGTCCAGCGAAGTCCAGCGTGTCCAGACGGTCGAAGTGTAGTGGTATCTTCTTGCAGAATCTTGTCCACGTAAATCTAATGTCCTGTAGCCAGGTAACCCATTTTATACCCACGGGAAAGGGTTGGACAGATTCTAGGGACCCTCCTAGGGGAGGGACAGGACAGAGGGGTGGCTACACCCATGTCCTTTGTCCAGTTTCACACCAGAGCAGGAGCAAATGGCTCCTAGAACTGGTTTGAACTGGACTATGCACAGGGACACCAAGTGTGCCCCTCGTGCAGACTTTCTGGCACTGAGACAGTGCACCCACCCAGCCCCAATACACTAAATCCTGTCTGGGACTTGGTAACACCTCCCTGTGACAGGATGCCTATTGTGCTGCCTTCCCCTGCTCGAGCTTGGCTCAGCAGCAGGAGGGCAGACTCGTGTCTGTGGCTGGCAGCATCCATTTTGTGCTGTAAGGCTCGAGAAAGTTAGTACCGGTAGACTTAGGTACCCCCAGAAGCTTGGTTCTGAGGGGAGGAATCATACCTCCCACACCAGTTACTGGTGTGGAGGTATGATTCCAAGGTGTTTGACATCAAACACGACATACTTCGTTGTAGTCGTTTTCGAGATAGCATTTACTGCGAGGTTATAATGCACCTCTACCTATATGTCTGGTAGTATCACGTACAATCCGGGAGGATGGTCTCCGAAGCCTGCAGACGGGCCCTGCTCATGCAGGAGCACCCTCTCACGCAAAACCCAGCACCCTGCCTTCAGGATTGTTAAGGCCTGCTATAGGGGTGACTTACAAGGTTTTAAGTGTAGTGATTTATATAGATATAATGAAACTATATCTAAAGTAAGTGATGCAATCACCAGCTTACACAGGCTGCAGTAGCAGACCTGAGGTTCCATTTTGCATGGCCTCTCATGGGTGGCATAATACATGCTTCAGCCCATGGGAGGCCTCTGGGGTACCTATGCCCTTGGTACATGGGTACCATATACTAGGGACTGATAAGGGTACCCCAGTATCCAATCTGGAGTTGTACCAAAGTACATATGTTGCAATTTAAGGGAGAAAGCAGATAGGCTGGGGTCCTGAATAGCAGGATCCCAGCCAGACTAGTCAAAACAGTGGGTGCAAAAAGAAAAAGGGGGGTAACCATAAGAAGCAGATCCTACTTTCCTACACCCCCCCCCCCAAATGAAAGGAAATGAGACTAACCTTGCCCAGTTGAGTCTTCATGTTCTAAGTGGAAATATCTGGAGAGTCCATCTGCATTGGCATGGTTACTCCCAGGTCTATGTTCCACTGTATAGTCCATCCCCTGTAGGGAAATGGACCACGTCAAAAGTTTGGGGTTTTCACCCTTCATCTGTTTTAGCCACAAGAGGGGCTTGTGGTCAGTCTGAACAATGAAGGGAGTTCCAAACAAGTATTGCCTCAACTTCTTCAGAGGCCAAACCACAGCAAAGCCTTCTGCTAATAAAAGCTACTGGCTGATCCTGACCCTCTGCATTCAATTGTGATAACACAGCCCCTACCCCCAACTCAGATGCATCAGTTTGAACAATGAATTGTTTGGAATAGTCAGGACTTTGCAGAATGGGAGCAGTGCACATGGCCTGCTTGAGGTCATCAAATGCCTTTTGACAGCTAACTGTCCACTGAACTTTCTTGGGCATTCTCTTTGATGTAAGATCATTCAAGGGAGTCACTATGGACCCATAATCCATCACAAGTCTTCTGTAGTACCCAGTCAGGCCCAAGAAAGCTCTGACCTGAGTCTGGGTAGTTGGAGCAACCCATTCCATGATGGTCTGGATTTTGCTCTGCAATGGTTGAACCTGGCCTCCACCCACAAGGTGGCCCAGGTATACAACCTGACTCTGCGCTATCAGGCACCTAGTAGCCTTGATAGTGAGGCCTGCCTTTTGCAAGGCCTCCAAAACATTTCTCGGGTGGACCAGGTGATCCTCCCAGGTAGAACTAAAGACAGCAATATCATCTAGATAAGCTGCACTATAGTCTTCCAGGCCTGTGCGAACTTTGTTCACCAACCTTTGAAATGTGGCAGGTGCATTCTTCAAGCTAAAAGGCATCACCACAAATTGGTAATGCCCACTTGGGGTTGAAAATGCGGTTTTTGGCTTGGCATCCCCAGCTAGTCTGATTTGCCAGTAGCCAGGTGTAAGGTCAAAAGTACTCAGAAACTTGGCTGAGGCCAAAGTATCAATGAGTTCATCTGCCCTTGGAATAGGATGAGCATCAGTCCTAGTGACTGCATTGAGTCCTCTGTAATCAACACAAAACCTCATCTCTCTCTTGCCATGTTTGGTGTGAGGTTTTGGTACCAAGACCACTGGACTAGCCCAAGGACTAGTTGAGGGCTCAATGACTCCCAATTCCAACATCTTCTGGGCCTCAGTCCTGGTGCAGTCCCTGACATGGTCAGGTTACCTGTAAATTTTGTTCTTCACAGGTAGGTTCTCACCTGTGTCCACTTCATGGGTACACCAGGTGGTCTGACTTGGAGTCAGTGAGAACATGTGCCTAAACTGATTGAGGACCTTCCTGCAATCAGACTGTTGCTGCTCAGTGAGGCTGCTTGCCAAAGCTACACCATCTACTGAGCAATCATCAGGGTTCTGTGAGAGGAGGTCAGGGAGTGGGTCACTCTCTTCCTCCTGTCCCTCATCAGTAGCCATGAGCAAGCCCATGTCTGCCCTGTCAACATAAGGCTTGAGCCTGTTCACATGGAGCACCCTGTGGGGACTCTTGGGAGTGCCAAGGTCCACCAAGTAGGTGACCTCTCTCTTTTGCTCAAGTATGGTGTGGGGTCCACTCCATGTGTCTTGGAGAGCTGCTGGGGCCACAGGCTCCAACACCCACACCTTCTGTCCTGGCTGGTAAACAGTCAAGACAACCTTTTGGTCATGCCAGGCTTTTGCAATTCCTGACTAGCCTCAAGGTTTTTGGATGCCTTCTTCATATACTCAGCCATCCTGGAGCGGAGACCAAGTACATAGTCCACAATATCCTGCTTAGGAGGTTTGAGAGGTAACTCCCATCCCTCCTTTACCAAACACAGTGGACCCCTAATTGGGTGACCAAACAAAAGTTCAAAAGAGCTGTAGCCAACCCCCTTCTGTGGCACCTCTCTGTAGGCAAAGAGAAGGCAGGGCAACAGAACATCCCATTTTCGCCTGAGCTTTTCTGGGAGTCCCATTATCATGCCCTTTAGGGTTTTGTTGAACCTTTCAAGCAACCCATTGCATTGAGGATGATAGGATGTGGTAAACTTGTAGTTTACACACACTCTTTCCACATTGCAGTTATATAACTAGACATAAAGTTTGTACCTCTGTCTGTTAAGACCTCCTTAGGAAAACCCACCCTGGAGAAAATCCCCAGGAGGGCCCTTGCCACCACAGGTGCTGTGGTGGTCCTAAGGGGAATAGCTTCTGGATACCTGGTAGCATGGTCCACCACCACCAGGATATAAAAATGTCCAGATGCTGTTGGAGGGTTCATGGGAGCAATTATGTCAATCCCAACCCTCTCAAAGGGAACCCCCACCACAGGTAGTGGTATCAGGGGGGCCTTTGTAGTACCACCTGCCTTACCACTGGCTTGGCAAGTGATACAGAAGCGACAAAACTCCTTTGTGTCCTCTGACAGATGAGGCCAGTGAAAGTGAGGGACAAGCCTGTCCCAAGTCTTGCTTTGGCCTAAGTGTCCTGCTAGGGGAATGTCATGTGCTAGGGTGAGTAGGAAGCCCCTAAACTTCAGAGGTATAACCAACCTCCTGGTGGCACCAGGCCTGGGGTCTCTACCCTCTGAATATAGAAGTCCCTCATCCCAGTAGATCTTGTGAGACCCACTGACATTCCCTGCAGCCTCAGCAGCAGCTTGCTGTCTGAGGGGTTCAAGAGAGGGGCAGGTTTTCTGCTCCTGGCTCAGATCTGCCCTAGAAGGTCCCCTCTGTCCCCAAAAACTCAACCTGATCAGGTTCAAGTTCATCTGAGACAGTTCCCTCCATAGGACTGGAGTCATCTTCCTCAAAAGACTGACCCTCACTCTGAGCCTGGGGGGAAGACGCAGCCTTACCCCTCCTGCTCCTCTTCTTGGAAGGCACCTGGTCCATCTTTTCAGGATCCAGGGCCTGTTCAGTGTCTCTCTGTTTGGCCTGTGACCTAGTCACAGCAAACACATCTGCAGTGATGCCCAACATTGCTGCATGAGGGTAAACAACCGTCACCCCGCATCCGTAACCCCGCATGCTGTTACAACGCGGTCGTAACAACGACCGCGTTGTAGACAATGCATACCATTACCCCGCAGAGTCGTTACAACGACTTGCGGAGAGAGAGAAGGTGTTGGATTTAAAATCCAACACCTTCCCTACAGTCCGCACAGACTGGAGTTGGAATAGTAAATTTTACTATTCCAACATCCAGCGCCCCCCCTCCGCAAGTCGTTGTTACGACTTGCGCGATAATGGTATGCGTTGTTACAACGCGGTCGTTGTAACGACCGCGTTGTAACAACATGCGGGGTAATGGTATGCGGGAAAAAGAGGCATATTCCTGCATGAGTCCTGAATTCCACTTCAGCCCAGGCTGAAGTTTCCAAATCATTGCCCAACAAGCATTCCACAGGGAGGTCTGAACTTACCACAACCTTCTTAGGGCCAGTTACCCCTCCCCAGGTGAAATTAACAACTGCCAAGGGATGGTCTGTCCTGACATTGCTAGCATTGTTCACTTGGTACATCTCACCAAGTATGATCTGGTCAGGGTGCACAAGATCTTTTGTCACCATGGTGACACTTGCTCCTGTGTCCCTGTATGCCATGGCCTCCTTACCATTTATTAAAGGCTGTTGTCTGTATTTGCCCAAGTTACTGGGACTAACAAATAAGGAGGCAATATCCATGCCTCCATCACAGACTAGAGCAGCCTGAGTTGGAGTTCTGACTAGGCCAGAACCCACCTCAGAGCCCAAGGTTAACCCCACTATTCCCTTGTTCTGTGTACCACCACTTGAAACTGTGCTAGGGGGAGCAGTTACCTTAGGGGCAGTGGTGGTAGGAGTAGAATCCTTGGCCCTTGGACAATTGGCATCTTATGTCCAATGGGTCTTTTCCTTACATACATAACACCAAGGTTTCTTTTTGCCTTTTCCGTTGTTGGATTGTGACTCCCCCCCCCAGATGCAGGTTTTTGGGGCCCTGATGAAGACTTTTTATCTTTATTTTTGTCCCCACCCTTATCTGAGTTCTTAGAGTCTGGTTTCTTCTGTTCACCACCATTGGTCTGAGTTTTCTGCTTCACTCTGGTTCTGACCCACTTATCTGCCTTCTTTCCCAATTCTTGGGGAGAAGTCAGATCAGAGTCAACCAGGTATTGATGCAACAACTGGTTTGGGCAATTATTAAGGATCTGCTCCCTCATAATCAAGTTGTACAATCCCTTGAAATCATTCACCTTGCTACCAAGTAACCAGCCTTCCAGAGCCTTAATGGCACAATCAACAAAGTCTACCCAGTCCTGAGTCTGTGCCTTCTGGGTGTCTCTGAACGTAATCCTGTATTGTTCAGTGGTTAAGCCAAACCCTTCAATGAGAGCACTCTTCAGGACTGAATCGTTGTCAGCATCCTCTTCTCTAGCAGTGAGGAGCTTATCTCTACCTTTGTCAGCAAAGGAGAGCCACAAGATAGCTGCCTTCTGCTCCTGAGGGACCTTCTGTACTTTACAGGCCCTCTCCAAAGCAGTTATCCATTTCTGGATGTCATCCCCTACATGGAAGGGAGGGACAATCTTGCTCAGGTTCCTATGATCAAAGATGTGTTCCCTAACCCTAGAGACACTATTGCTGCCACCATGGGACTCTAGTCCCAATTTCTTTCTAGCCTTCTGAACTTCTAGGGACTCTTTATCCAGGGCCAATTGCTGTTGCCTGAGCCTAAGCTTAGCTTTCTCAAGCTCTAGAAATTGGCACTCCCTGTCATAAGAGTTGTCCCTCTTGCTAGAAACAGAGGTCCCTACAGAATGTCTAGAATGATCTGACTCAGCAGAGGGAGACCTAGATCTCCTTGGTAAACTCTGCACTTTCCCAGGAGGAATAAAGTGATTGTCTTCTTGACCCTCTTCCTCTTCTTCCCCCTGGGGATCTGAGTTGTTCAGGGGTGGATCATTTTGATCCTTCTGTCCAGGGTTTGAGTCCAGGTCATAGAAGGTGTCCCCTCCTGACCTATCTTCCTCCCCTGTACCACCCACTCTGTCCTGCTCATCTGACCCAGGAGTCTTCCTAATGTCATCTAGCAGTAATGCATCAATGAGGCGTTGAGTGTTGGCACTTCTCCCTGTCTTCAGCTTCCTAGATACACACATGGCTTTTAATTCAGTGAATGTAAAGCCATCATATTTAGTAGGCAGGATGCCACCAGTGGCATTCTCATTAGAAGACATAACTAAGTGAGGTGTGGTGTAGGCACCTACCTAACCTAGTGGGAACTAAACTCTCTTAGGTTGGAGAAAGGGTGTGCTAGACCCTTGACTTACCCAACCCCAAGTTCAGTAGAACTTACTATCTTAAGCTAGTATTATATGTTCCTAGATACTAGTGGTTTTTCAGTTAATCAATACAAAAGATTTTCTGGTAAAACAATGCAGGCTTGAATCCCAACCGCTGCACACCAATGTGAGAAGTTGGCCTGGTATATGCTGTCCACTAATTAAAGTGGGCACCTTGCACCAGTCCAAACAGCCCTTATGGTGATTAGGTTAAAGATAACCTTTATAGAAAGCTATCCTAGTGGTAGCTATGGAGAGCAGCCTTCAGGCTAAGTCTTGAAGGAATGGTAAGCACCTTGTTTTACCAGAATGCAACCTTATAGTATTGGTTAAATAAAAGGGAAATCACACAGTAGTTATAAAAATATGTATTTATTATATATATAACACTCTCTAGTATCCTCTACACGAGGATTGAACACAAATCAAATAATACAGTTGCAAAGAATCAAACGTTAGTAGCACAATACACAGTGGGCTCCAGGGGGAGACCAAACCATATACTAAGTAAGTGGTATAAGAACCACGACTCGGGACTAGACCTAGTCTAGAAGGTGTAGAATCCCTGGGACCCCAAGGAACCACCCAAGGTGAGTGAGTAGGGACCCCACGGAGGACGGGTGCAGTGTGAGAACACGACCGCGTGCTCCGTACAATTCAATGGGAAAGTCGCGGTTGGAAAATCAGTGATTAAGGACCCTTCCCAGCAGATTACGAAGACAACCCTTGGAACTTAAGAGTTTGGAGAGCCACCCCACCGGTGGATACCTTTGTACCAGAGTTACCTATCCCAGAGGAGCCGGGTGCATAGGCACGAAGTGGCGTCAGAAACCCTCGTCATTCTTTATGGATGTCGACAAAGAAATGCTGCTGCTGGAAGAAAGCAAAGTGTCCGGTGGAATACAAACATGGATTCTAGATGAGAAGAACCTGAAAGCAGAGGGGACAGAGTCTGGGTCACTTTGGAGTGACCAGGGGCTCGGTAGACGAATGCCCACCGATGTCGGGTGCTTTAGGTGTGTTGACTGTGATCTTGACTCTTCAGCTGTGCGGACCAGGAGACGTCTTGGACAACCAGGAGCCGGATACGAGCTGTCCCACAAAGGATGTCGAGTGCTGAGGGGTCGGTGTCCAGCAGGAGCACCAACAAGCCTTGGCAGCGACAAACAACGTAGATGGTCAAATTCAGTGTCGATCTGGCCCAGTAAGGACCAGGAGACTCACCACAGCAAGGGAAGTCAGGGCAGGCCTGGAGCAACCAGTGGAGCCCAAATAAAGCAAACTTGACCCTCAAATGGACCCACAGGCCGAAGGCACAGGAGTCACAAGGGGACCTCAGGCGGTTTCACTGGATACCAGCTAGCAGGGCACAGAGTGCGAGGATGCCAGAGTCCTTCACGGAAAAGATGCGCTGAGATCAGGGCTACAAATGGCCCAATGCACGGAATTGTCGCATGACAACAAGTATGTGCAGCTGCAAATGGACACGGTGCACAGGGGTACGGGTTATGCGGTCCCCACGAGGGATATCTGCCTCAAACTCAGTAAGAGAGCAGCTCCACCTCGGAGACCTTCAGAAACCCACCTCCTGTGTTGCTGGAGCCTTTGGAGTCCGCAGGAACTCAGATGCATTACGGTGCCTGCGTTTGCAGGGGAGTGACTCCTTCACCCCAAGGGAGATTCTTCTGTTGTCTTGGAGGTCCACAGGGTGCTGCTCGGAGCCTGTATGGATCACGGACAGAGGCGAGACTGGGGACGGCAAGGGAAGACGAAGTCGAGCCCAAGGGAGGTCCAGCGAAGTCCAGCGTGTCCAAACGGTCGAAGTTAGTGACATCTTCTTGCAGAATCTTGTCCACGTAAATCTAATGTCCTGTAGCCAGGTAACCCATTTTAAACCCACGGGAAAGGGTTGGACAGATTCTAGGGACCCTCCTAGGGGAGGGACAGGACAGAGGGGTGGCTACACCCATGTCCTTTGTCCAGTTTCACACCAGAGCGGGAGCAAATGGCTCCTAGAACTGGTTTGAACTGGACTATGCACAGGGACACCAAGTGTCCCCCTCGTGCAGACTTTCTGGCACTGCGACAGTGCACCCACCCAGCCCAAATACACTAAATCCTGTCTGGGACGTGGTAACACCTCCCTGTGACAGGATGCCTATTGTGCTGCCTTCCTCTGCTCGAGCTTGGCTCAGCAGCAGGAGGGCAGACTCATGTCTGTGGCTGGCAGCATCCATTTTGTGCTGTAAGGCTCGAGAAAGTTGGTACCGGTAGACTTAGGTACCCCCAGAAACTCGGTTCTGAGGGGAGGAATCATACCTCCCACACCAGTTACTGGTGTGAAGGTATGATTCCAAGGTGTTTGACACCAAACACGACATACTTTGTTGTAGTCGTTTCCGAGATAGCATTTACCGCGAGGTTATAATGCACCTCTACCTATATGTCTGGTAGTATCACGTACAGTCCGGGAGGATGGTCTTCGAAGACAGCAGAGGAGCACCCTCTCACGCGAAACCCAGCACCCTGCCTTCAGGGTTGTTAAGGCCTGCTATAGGGGTGACTTACAAGGTTTTAAGTGTAGTGATATATATAGATATAGTGAACCTATATCTAAAGTAAGTGGTGCAATCACCAGCTTACACAGGCTGCAGTAGCAGACCTGAGGTTCCATTTTGCATGGCCTCTCATGGGTGGCATAATACATGCTTCAGCCCATGGGAGGCCTCTGGGGTACCTATGCCCTTGGTACATGGGTACCATATACTAGGGACTGATAAGGGTACCCCAGTATCCAATCTGGAGTTGTACCAAAGTACATATGTTGCAATTTAAGGGAGAAAGCAGATAGGCTGGGGTCCTGAATAGCAGGATCCAAGCCAGACTAGTCAAAACAGTGGGTGCAAAAAGCAAAAAGTGGGGGTAACCATAAGAAGCAGATCCTACTTTCCTACAAGGGGGTAAGCTGCTACGTGGTGTAGCCATTGGGGCACTACATTGCCCTTAATCCCCTGCAGCACAAACACCTGCCTGCACTCACCCTTACTTAAGGGATTCAGGATCCCACTGCGCTAGCCACGCCCGGGCAAAGCCCGGGCCAAGGGCGTGCCCATCCTTGCACGTTATTGCCAGGAAGAGGCAGGACAGGGCCACCCCCATTGCTTTTTGTTCAGGAAATTCATCTGTGCCGGTAAGCCCTAGCCTTGCTTGTAATTGGGACCTTCCACTCCCCGCAACCCTGCCGCAATTGAATTGTACCTTGGTATTTGTTACAGGGAAGGAGTCGGAAAGAAGAAAATGGTGGATGACCGGCCCTTATACCTTTAGTTTGAATAGAACATTTTATGGAACATATTCTGTCATTTTTCTTTTACTTAATAGTCACTCGGAAAGAACTGTTAACTTTCTCCTGGTATAATCTGACATGGGGCTGCTATTTTTTAGCAGTGTTTGGTTTTTTTCTGTCTAAGGAGCCCTTGGCAGCCTGGGAAGCCCAGGCCAAACGGACACCCTTTATTAGCAGTAGTTGGGAACCTGAGTTGTTAATCACACGCTAATCGTATGGAAGGGTTGGACAGTGGAAGGACCAAGCAAAGCCATTATTAGCTGGGCCTCTTTGGATCTGTGGCACCGAGGACAATTTCTTTTTTTTTTTTAAATATTCAATGTACACAAGAATTATTAACAGTTGTGTAACCGTGGGGTAGCTGAGCTGTTCAAGCTCAAGCTGAACATATATCTAACACCGTTTTTAGGCCCTATTTGTTGATGGCACTATAAACAGTATATTGAGATTCTTTTGGCCAAATCAATGAGGTGGTTGCTTTGAAAAGTAACAAGAGCAAATAAAAGTTGCAGCCATTACAATAACTCCGTCCAATGGGGAAACGGAAAGCAAATGGCAAGTCCCCCGACACAGGGAAAGCAAAAAAACAACTGAGACATGCAGCAGAAAACTGCACTTTGGACAAAATAAATGTACTACTGAAAGAAGTAGATGGTCTTTTAGCTATTAAGGCCACTAAGGCGACCAAGGTCAAAGGGAAGCATGAGGGGAAGGGTGATATTAAATCCTTCTTCAAAACAAACGAGGATTGGGACAATCTGGTGTCAGATATTGTTAATAATGATTTCGATTCTAGCATTCTGCCTATAACAGCAGTGGAGAATAGGATTTAACAGTAATCCAGTCACCTGTCCCCCCTATTGTTTTACCCATAATAACGATTGAGTGCACCAATCGGTTCAAAGCTCTAGGGACCCTGGAAGAGCTTATGTTAAATAGACCAAGACCTTCCTCACCTGTACAAGCCCAGACTAAAAAATCAAGTATTAGTAATAGATAGTGTGTCACACAATGAGCATATAGCTGACATCTATGAACAGATATCCAGGCTACGGGAACACATGGGTACCCTGACCAAGGTCTTCAACGAAAAGGTTGACATCTGACAGCCCTTGTACAGACGCTTAGCCCGAAACCATTTCTGGCGGGAAGTGCTCTAATCGCTTGTAAACATGAAGCCAACCCAGGAAACACTCCACCAGATTGTTCAACACCACATTTCATGAACAAACGCCATACAATAAAGAGTAAGGGGGCCACTAGAATGGACGGGGGTCATCTATGTCCCATTCTAAAACAGGCTGTAACAACAGCAAATTGAGTGCCAAGGAATTCCAAAGGGGCAAAAGATCGAATGGCCCCCACCATTCAAGGCAAGCTTCATTAATGGCTATTCCATCTAAACTTATAACAAGATCTGTAGGAGGGTGTACAGAACAATTTGAATTATACATGATGGACGTCCTAAACATTTCGACTGCTACAAAAGAAATACAGGATTTGCTAACCAACAAAGTTATTCATTGGATTAGAAAAGTCAGGGGTTGTAGATCTGTCATAAGAGAAGACATAACAAAAGTAATGAGGTTTAGTGATAGCCAGCAATCGATAGACTACATTGGGCTAAAGCTAGTAAGCTACGATTTAGTGGAGGGATTGATAGGTTTGGAGCATAGGTACAGACCTCCCTAGAGTCACGCATCACACTTAAGATAAACGCCCCTGATCTTACATCATCCTCTGGCAGCTCCTGCAAACTAAATCTAGCTGCCTCCTGCCGGCTGCCTGCCTCCCGTGAAGCCCATGGGGGCAATTTATCTTATATAGATTGACAACAAGGAAACAAGCTGGAAGCTATTTGATTGGCCCAGCTGTACCTTGAAACAACCACAGCAGCCCCCATTGTAGTACCGCTCAATAATCAAAACAGGGAACAGACAAGAGTGCTTGTAATTTGGAAACTCCAAAAAGAGAGGGGACAAACAAGGCAGCACGAAACGTAGGGGCCGACTCGAGTCAGCCTGAAACTATAAAAATACTGTCCTGGAAGGTCGCTGGGATTAGATCGAAGCTGGGGGACCCAGAGTGGGGCTTATTTGTACATCCATATCACATAATCCTGTTTCAAGAAAAATGGGCCTTAGAGCCTGTGTTTAGATCAGGGTATATTACCTTCACATCCAACGCAGTCCCCTCACCCGCGGGAAGACCTTCAGGTGGCCTGTTGATATGGATGAAGATGGAACTCTTTCCCGTTGTAAAAAGACTTCCAACAAACTGTAGAGACTTACTGGGTGCTATTATTCCATCAGGCCCTGCACTGGGGATTAGGTGCACTGCAATTATAAATGTTTATATTCGCTCCACTCAGTCAAATTCCTATTCTGGACAGTAACTCAACTATCACATCTGATCAAACCCATCCACCATACACATCTTAAAGTTTTTCAGGCGACTGCAATACTAATCTTCCAGAGGGCCTTATACCATATGATCAGGTGGAACAATTTTATGAGACGAAGATAGCCCAGTTAGTAACACTGAATATAGGCGAAGACATTGCAGAGTAGTTGACCAAATTGCGGACTTGATCGCATCCTATGATTTGAACATCGTAAATGGCCATACCAAGTCTGACTGTACACTAGCAACATAGATTATATCCTTTTAGATAGACTCTTATGGTCTTCCTTGAAAGATATGAAGGTAATACCCAGGAACGATAGTGACCATGAAGCTCTAGGTGTACATCTTTGTGCTGGAGCTTTCATAAATTTACTAGAATTGGGTAACACCACTTCCATAAGTAGATTAGAAACATGTAACAACAAAAAGAATGTGAAAAGGGCAAATTAGTGGCCGATGCCAGAGTCAGGCACAAATTTATAATCTCTTCGCGGAGGAAATTACCTCCCTTGAAAGTGTAGACTAAAGTAATATTAACTTCATTTTGCTTCACTGTAAACTCATGGGGCAATTTAAATTGTTCTTCATTTAAGACAGGCGAAGATGTGAGGGGTGTTCACACCCGCCTGGATGGCATACTAGTGCATGTAGACATGCCAAAACGGTAGTCATTGAAGCTGTACAATCAGGGGACCATATGGTGATCTCCAACGCTAGAAAACCCTATTAAGCTCAACTCATAAGGGCGAAAAGAGGGTGGGAGGAAAAGCAATGGGAAAACTCACCAAATCCCTGTCCAATAAGAACACTAAGGTGTTTTGGGAGCTTATAGCATCTGGGAACTATATCACAGGGAATCATCTGGAACACAGCGGTGCAACCTGTCGAGTGGGAAGCCCATTTTACAGAAATATACAAGCTGTGGTCAAATAATGACATCCAAAATCTGGAGTCCGGCCACGTAGATCAAAGAGGGCTTACGCCCAGGACAGCAATTAGTGTACCTATAGTACTTGGGATGGAAGAAACCACACAGGCATTGCATAGCTTGAAAAGGGAGAAGGCACCAGGTCCAGATGGTATCTCAGGAGACTTATAGCTGTCTCAGCCCGAGATATGGGCACCCTATTTGAACACCCTTAGTAACACTATCTTGAAAAGTGAGGATATACCCCCCTCCTGGCATGAAGCAATTATTGTTCCCATTCATAAGAAGGGGAGGAGGGATGTTGCATCCAACTACAGACCCATTAGCTTAATTGACATCAGCCCAAAAATATTTGCTAGGCAGAATCTAATGAGACCACAGTCCTGGATATCAGAACAACATATCCAAGCACACTGCCAAGCAGGGTTTAGAACACAGGTTAGTACCTTGGACCAGGTACTTCGCTTCAGGACGATATGCTGGAAGTATGTCGTTCTGGAACAGGACCATCTTTATGTTGCCTTCATTGATTTGAGGGCGGCATTTGACCTGGTCATGAGGGAGAACTTATGGGCTGTGTTGGAGTCATTTGGTGCCCCGGAGGAACTCATTGAGATTCTTAAAAAGTACACTTGCAGTCATATGCCCAGGTTAGGTGGAATTCGGGTGGGGACCTTACATCAAGGATACACATTAGACGAGTCGTTAGGCAAGGGTGCGTGCTGGCCCCTACACTCTTTAGCTTATATATAAATGGAGTGGTAGAATTGCTAGCAAATTGCAACCATGACCCACCAAAATCCACGGGCACAACTTTACCGATTTTAATGTTTGCCGATGACACGCTATTAATATCTCGAACACCATGTGGATTGCAGTTGTGTTAGATCACATTTCATCCTTCTGTTGTGTAAGGCGCTTTGAGATAAATTCAGCAAAGTCAAAGTTTATGGCACTGAATCCCCACCGCTCCTTCAGGGGTAAAATGAGGATAGAGGGGGCACCCCTGGAGTAAGTAAAGTCGTTTGATTACTTGGGCATAAGACTGTCTGATAATATGACCTGGGAACCACAGCTAAGGAAAAGTAAAACGCTCCTACTTCAAAAGGCAATGGCCATAGGGAAAAAGTATAAGGCTACCTCAATTGGAGCAGTATCCCCAGCTCTGGAGGTATACAGGACCACGGCTTTGGCAGGGGCAGTCTATAGTGCAGAAGTTTGGGGATGGTTAGATGTGTCCACACTGTGTGTAGCTGAAAATCAATTTATTAGGTCTCTTTTTAATCTCCCAACTAGTACCCCTCTCACCGTACTTTGCTTCGATCTAGCACAAAAAAGGATTGACCATGTGATTCAACTGAAACTTCTAATATATTGGGTTCGAATTTGGAACACCCTAGAACTTGAGATATATAAGAAAGCTCTAGAGGAAATTCTTAGTCTGGACAAGAAAGTCTGCATACCCTGGTTAAGGAAGGTAAAATCATTGTGTGAATTCATCAAGATGGAGGATATTTGGCTCACTCCTGAGAAAATGGCGAAGGGTGCTATCGTTAAACTGAAACAAGCTTACTGGAATTGTATACTGGAACAAATTTGGAATGACCACAGATTAGGTAGCATAACTGAGAATTCTTGAACTACAAAAGTGGCCTGTGTTTTGAGTCATTCCTGGACAGAGTACGTCTGGCTCAGGCTAAAACCTTGTACATAAAGTTCTGAATTGGCACCCTACCGTTAAATGCCTTTACTTCCTCGTGGGATAAAAACAGCTCTTTAACATCAAAATATCCCTTTTGTTTACTGTTGGAGGAATCTGTGGATACCTTCCTGTTATTCTGTTCCAGCTATGCTTTACCCCGTAAGAAATGGATTATCCCAGTGTGTAAGCGGCTGGGTATTGTCCATTTATTGGAAGCATCTAGGATCTTTAGATGTGTCACAAAAGAGTCAATTGTGTTTAGCATGTCTAGATTGTTATTATGGGCGTGGAGAATTAGAATCAACAAGTTAACTGTTGTGGTTACTGGATTTATGTACTATACCGGGGCTGATTTTTATGTGTTTTTACGATGCTCTTTTAAAGCTAATTTTAAAAAATTTCACTATTATAACTTATATTTTATGAGATAGAAAAATGTCTGTCTGTTGTGTACTTTTATGGTTAACAAAGCCGAAATGAAGTATTGAAGAAGAAGAGATAGGAAAAAACCATTTATTGCTTTGGGTAGCTATTTAGGCTCCTAACGTTCCAAGTTAGTAACACCCTAGCCATGGTTGCCATAAGTGAGTTGGGGAAATCCCCAGTGGGTCGGACCCAGCTGCCTTTCCCCCCTGCCCATCCCTATCCATCCCCACAGTCACAGCGACCCTGGATGAACAATTCAGATGTTCTGTAAACAAAAAAGGAAACATGTCTTGTCCTATAATAAACATTGACTCCCCACAGGCAGATCTAGTCCTCCCCAACATTTTGTGCCCCCAACTGTAACAACGATTCAACCTAGCTCTTGTGCGAACGTGTACAATACCCCTCTCATGTATGAAACCAGAATAACAGAACATTGTAACCTGAAAAACCCCCTCTAACTATATAACATAACATATATTTGTAAAGCGCACGTTCACCCAAGAGTATCTTGGGGCTGAATAACAGATGTTTATTGTTACCCAACTCAATGGTACTCATTTTATCGACCTCAGAAGCATGAAAGGCTGAGTGGACCCGCTGAGATTTGAACCTGTGACCATGAGGTCGAACACAGGACCCTACAGTGGATGCATTAGTCCACTAAGCCACCAGACCCAAATATGGACAAACTAGAGAACAAAAAAGAAGAAAAAAGAAAATAAGATGTGCTTTCGGTCGGCGTGCAATCCACCAATGGCTCCCCGTGACCAGGGTACCCTCAGCCGATGCCAGCTCACCAGCTGTGGTCTACCATAGAGGGTTGGTCCGTGCCATGGGGGAAAGGGGTGCAGGGCAGCTCCCCGTCTCCTGGGGCCAAGGTCATGGCAGAAGTCCCAAGGCCTTTCCCCGCCTGCCCTGTATTGCGGAGCACATGTGCTGGACACCTAATCTTAATGCACTCGCTTCCAGGTGAGCCCTCCTCATTTTGACATACATATACTGATAATCTGGTCTCCCAGGAGCAGTCCTCGCCTCTGGCAGCTCTGTACCTTAAGGTGCACTGTCCATATCTGTACGGTTGGTTCTGTGTCTCTCCATTGACTCAAGGCTATCTCCGGGAGCCTCAGGGTCATCCAGTGAGGACTCTCTCTCCCATTCTCTTGTTTCATTTTGACAAATCGTGGTCCTCGATGTGAACCGGGAACCTGACGCTCAGGCACCCGCCCACCATTGGCCTGTGCATCTCTTCTCTCACCAGTGCAGCGCTGGTTGTTCGCTCGTGATCTCTGTTGGTCGGATCTCTGCCTTATCCCACACCTCAAGCCAGGCCCACACTTCCTCAGCTTTGTTGAAAAAAGTTGCTCTTGCCCAGAGACAGCACATTTAAGTGCCCGGAAAGAGCAGCATGCACTGAAGGCCAATTGCTCTGAGTTTCTCCTTCACCTCAGTGGAGTGGAGAGGTGTGGTGCAGCGGCCAGGGCAGCTGACTTC
Organism: Calotriton arnoldi; assembly: GCA_963921515.1. Lineage (NCBI taxonomy): Eukaryota > Metazoa > Chordata > Amphibia > Caudata > Salamandridae > Calotriton > Calotriton arnoldi. The sequence continues at coordinate 113,495 of CAWUFW010013329.1, forward strand.
GGAGCACAGGGTTCACGGTTCGATCCCCGGCGGCAGCTCAGCTCAGCACCATGTGACTCTGGGCAATAGCTCACTTAATTTCCACGACGGCCCCCAGCGCCTTGAGACCCGTAAGGGTGAGTAGCTGCGCTATATAAAAACGGACTTACATTTTTTTTTACATTTACCTCAACTTAGGTTTTCAGTTGTGCCTTGACTCTCCTAGATGTGTCAGGGTAAATGGGAATGGCATGATTCTCAAAGGTGCGATGCTTCGGCAGCCCTGATGCACTTAGGTAGCAGTTGCAGTCTTTGTAGTTCGGGATTCTCTCAATTCGGGCCCTGTGAGCCCTCTCCACAGCCAACATGTGTAAGAGGCTCTCTGGGTGGAACTCCTGAAAGGGTCCTCCAGAAAGGGCACATCATCGTCCCTCTCTGTTCGCTCCGGAAACCCCAGTAAGCGGAGATTGTTGCAGCAGGAGTGATTTTCCACATCTTTCACCCTGTTGTCCAAAGTACTTGTCATCGTAGTTAGCTTAGCCACCTGATCTTTCAGTGCTTGAACCTCTTGTTGGAGTTTTATGACTGTGTCCTCTACTGTATGGACCCTCTCCGCCATTTTGCGGAGGTCTGCTCTCAATAGATTAACATCAATCGAAACTGTTTCAATATTCCCCTTCAAGGCCATTCTAAAAACATGGATTGCCACCAGCAGTGCAGCCCTGGAGTGCTCCCCCTCAGTGGCCCCCCTGTTTTTTCACCCTGTGGGACGCCACCTGGCACATTGTGCTCTGCAAGGGAGTCTGCAGCGTAGTGTACTGCATCATGGTGTTGCCCTATTGAGGTTTGGTTGCTTAGTCCTTTCCCATGATTGCGCTGAGGAGAGCAACCCCTTAAGTTGTGACAGGCGCCTTGAAGGTCCCCCCTACCCGACGCCACAGTGGTGGTGGCAGTGGAGGAAGAAACAGAGGAAAACTGTTCAAGTCACACAGCCCCATACAGGCTGATGGGCCTGCAGCCCAGGCCACTCCCCAAGGCTCGTTGAGTCTTCTCTCTGGGTGCACTTGCAGACAAAGAGCCCTTCCAACTTTCTCGGTCTCACCAGGCTGCAGTGGTGATAGCAGTGGTGGAAGAAACAGAGAGGAACTGTTCAGGTCACTGCACCCCATACAGGCTTTGGGTCCAAAGCCCAGGCGACTCCTCAAGGCTCGCTGAGTCTACTCTTCGGTCTCGTAGCGGAGATATGGGTACATTTGCAGGCAAAAGGTCCTTCCAACCCTCTCAGACTCACCAAGCACTGTTCTCAATGAGTCAGGCGGGTGAGAGACAGGTGTCCCATCTCAGCCTCCCGTGTTACAGCACTCAGGAGCCCACTCTCAAGCCAGGTTCCAGTTACTTGGGGATGTGGACACTCCTGTCTCCAATGGACATTGGATTTTTGCCACCACCATTGCTGCTGGACCCTGGGTGTTGTTTGGCTTTCAGGTCCAGCTCCTTCAGACTCACTTCATGAGCCAATATTAGTTTCTTTTCCTCCAAAGCTGTTTGCAGCAGCTTCCTCCTTGGCTGCCTCCAATTTCAACTGCAGCTGAAACTCCCTATATGCCCTCCTGTCCTTCATCTGCTCAGGGGACAGGCTAGTGGAGGGCACACTGCTCCTGGCAGGGGACCTTACTCTTGTAGGCATGGTCTCCCCATCCCCTTGCTGCAGCTCTGTGGTTGTGCCCATGCAATCTCCTTCTTCATCTTCCTCCTCTTCCTCCACATCCACCTCCGCCTCCTCAGGGTCACTGCCCTCCTGCTTTGTGGTTGCAGCCTGCATCTGGTGGATCTCCTCATAGGCTCTGAGGGCAATTTGAAAGTTCACTTTCGTGGCCCCCTTCTCCAAGGTTGGCACCCTCTCCTTGCAGACCTTTCTCAACTCTGCCATCTTGGGGTTATCAATGCTACTAAACTCCAGCTCCATCTTCTCAAGCAGGTGTCATAGATGGAGCAAATGCGAGTCAGGAATTGAATTTGGAAAAAGGAAATAAAGAATAGCCAATCGTGGAGAATTCAGAAAACAAAGTTGAATCTTATATCAGATTACTTATATGGGATTTTTTGTTATGCACAAAATCACTGAGTGGCACTGCACAAACACAAGTACTGTATCCCACCACTGAACACCAATGTAAGAAACGTGGTTATAAGTTGAGGGGAGTTAAAGCCCCATTCACACAACAACCACAATCCTTATCAGGGTAAACCACAAAAGACACTATATTGACCCACTGGTAGCTTGGCACAAAAGCAGACAGACTTAACTTAAAAGCAATGTGTAAAGTATTTATGTAGCACACAAACAGTAATAAGGTGAAATACAACAGAGGACAAATCCAAACCGATTTAGAAGAATAGTGTGTATTTAAATAAATAAAATGATACCAGACCGACAAAAATCAAACAGTAGAACCGGAGAGCTGCAATTTCATATTTTTTAGTGAACATAGAGCCTAAAATTACAAAGGGCCTCTTGAGGTCATCAGATCGCGTTAGACCGGGGGAAAGTCACAAGTTCAGACTGATCGCAATGGAGCATGGGTCATATATGGGAACCAAGTTAGTCCCACTGAAGAGTTTCCTTCTGAGTCTGACGCGAAGAGTTCAGTTTGCGGTGGAGGAGGCCGCGATGAGCAAGTAGTGAGTTGTGGATGGCGGTTGCTGTAGTGCGAAGAGCAAGCTGGGTGTGGTGGGCTGTCTTCTCTGTAGGGATGAAGGTAAGCAGGTCCAGCCTTCCTTCTCAGACAGCAAGGTAGTCCTCAGCAGGGCAGTCCTCTGGCAGCAGGGCAGTCCCTCTGTAACTTTCACAGGTCCAGGAGTGTTCTGATGAGTGGCTCTGGAGGTTAATTATTTATATCTGGTTCCAGCTTTTATGTAACCATATCTAGTTCTGGAAAGTTCTTTTCTTTCCCCTGTCAAGGCTCCAAAGTGTCTGGGGATGACAAAAGGTAGGGCTGGCCTGGTGTCAGATTCCTTTGTGTGTGCAGGAGGCAAAGCCTTTTGAAGTGTAAGTGGGGCTGGGGATAGCTCCTCCCAGTCATACTGCAAGGATGGCCCATCCTGTCCACACCTAACTACTGTTGGCATTTCTGTCTAGAAGCAATTTACAAACCCCAACAGCAGAGCCGTTCTCATGTGACCCAGGACACTGGCAGAAAGCACAGATGATTGGGACAAGAAAATGCCAGCTTTCTAAAAGTATGTATGTACAATTTACCCAAGCTGGAGTTTTTTAAGGCAGCATTTTTAATTCAGGATAAGTAAACAAAGTTTACTTGTTTGCTTGTTCCTGAATATAAAATGCTGCCTTAAAAAACCCCAGCTTGGGTAAACTGTACATACATACTTAAAGGAGACCTAACCCAGCTGGTTTGAACAAAGGCCCAAACCCTTACTACGTAAGTTTTCTAACAGGAGCATTTTCAGAATTAAATGACTTAAAATCCAACTTTACTGCTAATGAGGATTAAATTACAATTTATTTGAGTGTAAACAGTATATTTATACCTGCTTCCAATCTGAAGTTAGAAGTTATTAAATGTAATAAGGTAACCCGGTGTTAGTCGATGGGAGAGATAGGACTTACAACTGTGAAAAATGACTTTAGGAGTTTTTTACTGCTAGGACATGTAAATCTTTAGAACAAATGTCTTACATTTTAAATACAATGCATCCTGGCCTGTGAGCTTTTGGGGCCTACCATAGGGGTGATTTATAAGTATTAAAAAGGTTTATGCCCCTGACAAAAGATTTATTCTGCCAGGTCGAAATGGCAGTTTAAGACTGCCTACAGGCTGAAGTGGCAGGCCTGAGACATGTTTTAAAAAGATACTTTAGTGGGTGGCACAATGTGTGCTGCAGTCCCACTAGTAGCATTGAATTTACAGGCCCTGGGTACATGTAGTACAATTTACTAGGGACTTACAGGGAAATTAAACATGCCAATTAGGTGTGGAACAATTTTACCATGTTTGAAGGAAAGAACACAAGCACTTCAGTATTAGTTAGCAATGGTACAGTGCAGAGTCCTAAAGCCAACAAAAACTAAATCAGCAAGAAAGGGGGAGTGAAGGCAAAACATTTGGGGAATACCATGGTAAAGATGTCAGGTCTAACAGCCACAATACCAAAAAAGTAGTGCATCACAAAAGCGACGTATTGAGCAGCATGCTTCAGCTCCTTCTGATGCTCACAGCTGCCACAGTGAGAGCTTGCACTTTGTTAATTGCTACCAACTGCATCCCAATTTACCCATTGGCCTTACTCGCGTTCGTCTTTGCCATATGATTTGGAAACTGTCGCATTGACAGCGCTGCAAGTCGCAAAGACATTTGTGATGTGCAGTGCCGCTTTTGCGTGTTGCAAATTGGGTTACTGCAAACCCAAAGCCTTTCAATTTGCGCACCTCAAGATTTACAATCTCCAAGAGTCTTTCTACATTTGAGTTTGGTTCTATGTATTTGCATACTACTTGTACATTATTAAGTACTGAAAATGTGTTTGAATGGGAGTATTTTCAATAACTTCCTGTACAGGCGATATTCCCTTGAAATCTTTGGTTGCGGCTCAGGTCATTTGAAAATTGGGGACATTTAAATATGTCTGTAATTTGCTTGCCACACTATTTGAGACTTGGTTTATTCCAGCATTCAGACAGATGTACAGTGCAAATGTATACCATTGATCAGATGGTTCCAAAAAACTTTTCCCAGTACAGTATGTGCATGGTTCAGAGAGCTATGAGAAATTCTGTGTTCCGCTGTGAGCCAGTGGAGTGTCTGTAATGAATGTGTGAAGTGACGATGTTTGCATGCGATCAGGCTCATACTCATATACTGATTTTGCCAATCTTGCAGCTGTTTCGGATATTTAGGCCCAGATTTACGAAAAATTAATGCACCGCAGTACAACGACTAATGTTGTGATGCGTGAAATGGATAGAACAGTGCTATATCTACTACGATATGGTACTATTTTCCTCCCTCCCTGCGCTTGAGCACTTTAGGCTTCCATGGTCCAAAGCACACATCCTTGCGCCATAGTGCAAGGGTGTGTGCTTCCTGTAAGGAGTCGTTTTTGGACTGGAAGGGTGTCCTTCCAGTAAAAAAACTATCTTTTAACACTTTTCCTGCTTTGTATGTGTGCTGAAAAAATGAGGAAAAATGAAAATGAAATGAAAGCATTCCTCCTTGTTCTGCCTACCTCAAAGAGGCATAAGATTTGGGCCCAAATACCTGTCCTCCGAATGTTTGCAGATAGGGATTTGTATCAAAACCCATGGATGGACGCAGAGGAACACCCATATACAACCCAATGGCACACCCCCTTGAGGCAAAGCAACCGAAAGCAGCGCCTAGCACAACTTTGGTTTACTTTGGGAAACTATCCAACCCAAACCCTGATTTGCACTCAATAGTACATCCCAGCATATCACTTTGTGTCGTGCTTGCGTTACAAAAGTAACGCAACCACGTCTCAAAGCGTTAGTAAATCTGGGCCGTGTGCTTGAGCTCCAGTTGCATTGCTTGGGGCGACTTGGAGGGGTGTAGGGCCCGATGTAAGTGTCGGGTCACAAAGCAGTCACTGTTTAGCACAGCAACTCTTTGTGAGCCAACCTCAATTTTTGGCTGCGACTGATGTGCACATCTTTTGTAGCCCAAAACCACCATTTGCAAGGAGCTACAAAAGTCCTGCTTCACTAATGTGCTTGAGTCAGGATTCTCTGTGGGACTCATGGTGAATGGCTGTGAAGCAGAGACGGAGGCCTGGGAGGGACAGCTGACCTCCGTGCAGCACAAGACAGACTAAGGCAAGAGAACTAGAGCTTGCACCTTCCTTCTTTGATTTCCACTGCTCTCGGCGTCACTGCTTCCTGATTTGAGGCTGCCCGCAGCCCACGCCGCCACCTTAGTGCCACATGAAGGCACATAACCAACTGGTCTAGTGTGGACCCTCTTCGGGTCCGGCGCGTCCCGCGTCATTTCCGGCGCGCCAGTGGGCGGGGAGCCAGGTATATCTACCTCTCCCGCCCACCTGGCGCTCCTTTTGCGCCGAGACTTCACGCCGTCTGTTTGCCCCCCGGTCGCACCGTCCCCGCCGGTCGTCGTGCCTCGCTGTACGAATTACGGGTTGCAGGTAAGTTCAATCCCCGACCCCTTATACCACCCCTCTCCCGCCCCTCCCCACTCACCATTTCAGGAACCCCTCTCGGGGGCTGGAAGGCTCCTGCTAGGGCCGTAGGTTTGGCCGGTCTCGCTGGGAGCAGACCCAATGTTATCGATGTTTACTGTCTTTATCCAATAGCTGGATCCCAGCCCTGGAGCCCCCTCTCCCCCTCCTCTAACCAGGTGATCCCTCGCAGGGAGGATGGCCTGCATGGACTTATTTGGCGGAGAGGAGGTGGTGTTACGGTCGAGACTTCACCGTGGCAGGATCAACAGGCCCCTTGGTCGGGCACCAATATCCGGGGTAGTGGGGTGGCCATCTCCGGACCTGGGCTGGGTTTGCCTCTGCTTCGGCCTAGGGTGGGCTCACCGGGTGGCCGCTCAGGGCCAAAAATGTGCGCTCTAGCACGGGGTTACCTCTACTGCCTAGGGGGCCTTGAGCTCACCTCGGCGTGTCACCGTGGGGGGGCATCGGGCAGCCGATCAGGTTCGGGGGCCTCCGAGGGGGTCGTGTGTCTGCCTCTGCCTCTAAGCAGTGTTGTGGCACACCCGTTTCACCAGCGTGTGAGGTTAGGAGGCCCACCACACGCTGTGCACACGGGCGATGCGCGCGCGATTTTCGGTAGGCAGCTGTGGTTGGCTGAGGCTCATCCTGCAAAAATAAAAGAAGCAGTCGTTCCACGCACTTGACACCATATGTGATTTATGCAAGTGATTGATGCTTCCTACAGTGATATAGTGTATTCCTTCTCACGAGACTCTAGATTTCATGATAATTCCAATAAAATAAGGACAAAATGAAAGGAATGCTGCAAGCTCAGCAATGAATGAATAACCACTCCGATTTTGGAAATCTTGTACTCCATCTAACTATTCTACGTACACATCCCACCCATTATTTTGTAGGCACGCAGTATCTTGTTTCATCTTTTATTTGTGCGTAACAGCTCTAGTCTGTATGCTGTAACTGGGTTAAAGTGCACAGGACATAATCTTTATCAACCGACCAATCCTTCAAAAAGCTCTCTGGCTTAACACCCCCCCAGTGAAAAGGCATTGTCACACAAGGCCGTTGTACACCACAGACCGTCTCAAATTTTGCTTGATCTATCAGCAGCATAAGATCCAGTCGCGCCCCCAATATGTTAGCGAATCAATTGGAAATTCGCCACCTTTATGCATTAGTCTGTCTAGTTCTGATTAGAAGAGTCTTAGATCTTGCTATCGACTGGCATGGCAGAAGAGGGAGAATGGTGTGTCGGATGGCTAAGGCCTCTATTTATTTTCACGGCAGCATTACTTTGCTAGACACGATGTCCAGTCTCACCGGGTTCGTCGTCATCATCGCAGGCATTGTCTGACCTCCAAGTGTAAGGAAGGAGAGTTCACGGACGTTTTACTAACAGGTATTCTCCCATTCATGCGAGGTGGGTGTGAGTTTGGGAAACGGCGTCATTTGTTACACTCCTGCAGTAGTGGGGAATGGAGAGAGAGAATGGCACAGCGCAATCGTGCTGCTCTGAACCTGGCGCGCGCACAGGAGATGCATTGCCATGGTCTGATAGGCATCCCCTTCTCACATGAGTCACTTTGCAGTGTGCAGGGGAAAGCTTCCTCTATTACACTCACTCCCTACACACCACAGTTGACAAAGTATCCCGCCTGCATGCCCGTATTATTGTTCGGCGGGCGACCTTCTTGCCCAGGGAGCCCATGTTGCCAGAGGGTCGCTTTCCTCGTGGTTGGGTGCCTGCTGGGCTCGGCAGCATCTTTTCCACGCCGCCCCTATGTGAATCGACTCCGGGGCAATTCGCCCCTAGGGTACTATGAGCAGGGGTGCTGGTAACTAAATGGGGGAGCGGATGTGAGTCCCGACGGCGGCAGTATATTCTGAGGGCGAGATTGTGAAGTAATGGCCAGTGCTGTCAGATAAAACGAAGTGTGCAAACGATTCCCATACTAGCACTAGTTTATTTTGTTGACCATGTACAACGCACCGCTGCCTTTTTGGCTAGGCTCTCTCTATATGAACGCCACATACATGCATGTATGAAAATTCCTCAAGTTGGACTGTGCAGTTTATAATTTTGGTAAGAACGCTTTTGAGCTGTTTTTCGTAAGCATGTAGCCAGGCTAGCAAATGAGTTAAAAGCATGGCACATATGAATGCTAAATAATGAAATATAATTTATTTTTAGTCGACCCCCCTGCGTGTTTGTTGGTGAGAATATATTTCCGTCTAAAAATCTGTGTTAATTGGCTCCCTAACCACGTTACTTAGGTTTGGGAACAGTTTTCTCAAATCGCCTACATTTCTGTACGAACTGGGGCATATTGTACAGAAGCCGTAAAATACGCATTTATATCTATGATATTCATATTAAATGGGGCTTAACTCTAACAGACAGTAATGTGCAGAATGCATATATCACTTTTGGACAGGGGTAGGATCATTGTTAAAAAAAAAAAAATGAACTGTTTTGACTGTGCTGTTTTGTCCTTTCACAGAATTTCGGCGTTTGCGATCGCAATTGGGCTTAGTGGTATGTATTAATGAAAAACTGCCTTGCAAAATAAGGAATCGCAAAATTTGCGATTCCCTATTTTGCAATTGCATTTAAGGAATCGCAAATTGCGATTCCTTAAATGCAATATAAGAAGCACAAAAAAAGTGCAATTTGGCCTTAGGAATCGCAAATTACCACCAACTTCAAGTTGGTGGTAATTTGCATTTCTTTGAAAAATGCACTTTTTGCATTTTTCAAAGTGCAATGTGGCGCACATACATGCCCTTAGGGCATGTATGTGCGCCACATGTGCACCCATGCTTATTTCAGGGTGCAACAGGGTGTCCTTTGACACCCTTGCAACCTTGAAATTACATTCTCAATTTGCGATTCTCTAATTGCTAATCGCAAATTGAGAATGTCTTCCCATTCATTCCTATGGGCCTCTAGGCCCATAGGAATGAATGGGGAGGGTTTCTTATTTGCGAATCGCACTTTGCGATTCGCAATTAAGGAATATGTAGGATTCGCAAATTGTTTTGCAAATCCTACATACATCTCGTTTTGCGATTCTCAAATAGCGATTCTCTAAAATTCGCTATTTGAGAATCGCAAAACCAAACTTTCATACATATGCCCCTATGTCTTTTACGCTTCTTCACAAAAATGGATTGCTTGTTGCATTTCCCACATTTTATGAACGAATTAGGCCCCATTTACTGAGGGAAGGGTAAATGCACAGATAAGTCTAGCGTATTTGTAAAATGCCCATGAAGATACCACTCTCTTGTCGCAGTCTCATCAGTTCAGAACGGAAGCATTTTCAATATTCTTACAAGGTAGCCACAGTTGTTGCTGAATTACTTTATGCAACTACCAAACAGTGGCAAATACTCCTGAATTGCAGTAGGTGTCAGGTTACGTGTTGAGTAAATATATGGATACAAGGGCAGAAGAGGCAGAACCATGTGGCCGTCTAGGCCAAGCAAACAATTATGTAGGCTAATTGTACGTGTATGTACGTGCAGCATGTGGGCACTTGAGTAACACTCCAGTAAAGTTTTAGCTGTGGAGTTTATGACTGTGATGTTACTTTTAAGAAACTCATCATAGAGCTTGCACAGTCTCATCATTTCAGAACTGTAACATTTTCAATTTTCTTACAAGGAAACCATAGATGTTGCTTATTTGCCCTATACAACTATCAACCATTGACAAAGTAAATAGTCCCGGCTGGCGACAGGTCCAATGCTTCGGGGATTAAAAGATGGATACAATGGAAAAAGGCGGAATTAGGCGGCACACTAGGCCAAGCATAAGAGTTCAGTGTAAATGTTTTAATCCAATGCCAAAGACAGAGCCTCAGGGATCGGGCCAGAAGCATTAGCCCACCGGGTGGCTCGACTAAGTACTCTAAAGCATATGCATGGCACATTGGATAAGTGTCGCAGGATAAGTATTCATTTAGGGTCCGCCTTGTGGCAGTCAAATGGGGACAACTTCTACAATAGATGAACATGTGTGTTAATCACTAGCTGGTTCAGTGAGTAGGGATGATTGGCCCAGTTCTGTCAAGCCCTTGAGTATTATTCTTTGACTTGAAATTGGGTCATGTCCAGCTTGTTTAAGCGGGGTGGGGCGAGATGCCTAACAGCAAATATGTAGCATTGAAAGTTTGGATGGCTGGGGGAGCGAGAGATGCTTGGTCTGCATGCAGGGGCAGGCAATTTCTTCGTGGGCTTAGCTTTGCATGCTACCCTGCACCTGGTTTAACGGACTAGGGTGATGCAGTGGAATTTGTGGCAGGCATGCGCCAAGAGATGGGTCTTCCGATACCATCCAAAACCTGGTTTTGTATCCAGGTCAAGGAGTGGCTGCATGACTCTCTGGTGCTGGAGATGGTTAGTCTGTTGGCATGCCTTTCTAGATGTTTATTTCTAGCTCGGTCCTGTCCAAGCAATGGTTCAAGCCCCAGATGCCTGGACAAGGGCACCTTTCATTTATCACCAGACTGCAGCACAGGGGCGTGGTCTGGCCACGCGACAAGATGGCCGCTTGAGCCCGGAGCTCTGTGCCTTGGGGAGCCCCGGACGGCGGCGAATGCTTTTTCACGGGCTCTGTGGCTGAAGAAAACCAGCTGCTCACTTCGTGGAAAGCCCGGAATTTGACACGCAACATTTCCTGCTAAGAAAAACGACCCCTGTCATGTGTTGTGGGAGCTTGTCTGGCAAGAGGAGAGCAGCCCCGTGAAGCGCGGGAACAGCACTCTTGACCTGCATCATAAATCAGAGTGGCTCCGACTAGCCTGGGTATTTCTGGAAACTCTGAGGAGAATTCTTTACTTATGCAACAGCGAGACGCTGCATCGTGGTGTCTTCCACTCTTCATTTCAGACAGGTCTGTTTTCATTTTAATTCCAGTGAATTCTGAGGTGACTATGCACATCACCGGATACACTGTTGCTATTAGAACAGACTACACTGGAGCGTACTTCTGCCTGACCTTTGCTACTGTTGCTATTTTACCAGTATAATAGTGTGCTGAACTCTGGATTTTAAACTGACAAAAAAAAGTGCTGGTCCCACACTGCTATTATACTGCTGAACAACTATTAATATACTACAACTACTGTTTTTGCTGTACTGGAAAACAGGTGAAAACATGCCTCAGATACAAAATAAGTATTGACTTATATTGCTATTTTACTTAACTCTGGTGTAGCAACACAAATCATATGCAGTAGTGACTTTATTTTATTAAAAGTGAACATTGAAGGAGAACTACCTGACTCTTAGAGCTTAACTTACTGCAGATAAATATCAGCTTTACACCACGCTAATTCTGGTCCAGGACAGTTATCAAGATTAATAACTATTAATCACCCTCTACATATATAACTTGTTGCCAAACAGGATCTAACTGAATTCAGCTGCTTTCTTAATTGGGACAGCCTAATTCATACACCAGCAGTTAACATAATATTTTCTACTTTGTGTGCCTCCTGCTCAACTACCGCTTTCAGGTTTGGATTGACCCTATGTGACAAGCATATCAGATAAATGAGAGGATCTCAGAAGAAATCTCTACAATAACGTTGATACAAAGTATAGATTTGAATTTACTTTTAAAACCATAAAATAAATTACTACCTACTATTCTCCAATAATCCTTCATGATATAAGGTCTACTACTTTACTCCATGTGAAGTATATTTGAAAAGAAAAACGGCCCTCACAGTTCTATATCAAAGGACTGCTGCTACGAAGTTGAAGATGCCTTCTGGTAAGATAAAAGGGAAACCTGTAAAACAGTCTCTTTTCTCAGAAGCTCTTAGCCAAGGTCGTTCTACATCGGATGTAAGGAATAATACTACTTTGACATTAAACCATCCTACTCCTATGGCATCATCATCTTCAGACTCCACTATGGAACGTATCCTCCAAGAAATTTCTGCTGTAAGCCGACGACTAGAGGGTATGGAATCTTCCATATCTACCCTTACGACTGAAACCAAGTCTATTCGTACGGATATTGCTGGATTCCAAAATCGGATGGATGGTTTATCTGCACGAATGAAAATAGTGGAGAACCGACTTGATGCTATACCAGACCGTGATCAGGAACTTCTTTTTCTAAGGAGTAAAATAGTTGACTTGGAAGACAGGAACCGTCGTGATAATGTTCGCTTTTTTGACTTTCCTGAAAAAATAGAAGGGTTAGATGCTAAATCCTTTCTCAGAGATACCCTACCAAGACTTACAGGCCTCACTTTTGAACCACCGTTGGAGATACAGAGAGCCCATCGTCTTGGACCGATCAATACGGGCAAAAATATACGACCCCGCACGCTCATTGCCTGCTTCTTGCGTCATGAACAAGCCCGTCAACTGATCACAGCGGCTCGTACTCAAGGTTCATTCATATTCCAAGGTCATGAAATCAAAATGGCCACAGATTTCTCAAAAGAAACTAATGAGCGTCGCAAGGCTTTTCTCTCTCTTCGACCTTGTCTTCGTCAGCTTGATGTCAAGTATGGTCTTTTCGAGCCTGCACGTTTACGAATCACCAAGGATGGGATTTCCAAAGACTTCTTTGATCCAGAGGACCTTTGTCATTTTCTGGATAATCTTTCCCCCCAAAACATGGAATATGCAGATTCCTTGCCACAAGTCCAATCCCAACTTCTACCATTGAAATCCATGATATCTTCTGGGAAAACTCGACGTGATTCAAGCCGTTCCCAGAGTAGAGGACGAGATCTAGATCGACCAATACGTTCCTTAGGAGATCGAGAACAGGCCCTTCAGGCAGTAGCTACCCTTACACAGGAAAGAGACCGGGATAAATCACGCTCTCCTCTAAAATCCTCTTCATTTGGAGAAGGAGTATCTTGAACTATGACTGACCCTTGACCCTGCTAGGTAGGTCACTCCCCCTCCGCACAGCACCGCCTGTGTGTCCCTGCCCCAGCTTCCGCTGCTGAGGAAGATCGAGACCCTCCTCCACCCGCAGGCTACCACCTGCGCCTCATCCCTGGTGGCCAGTGGTAGGCCGTAGGTTTGTATCTCTTCTGTTCTTTTGTAGTGCCTTTTGTCACTTTGGTGTCTGTGACTGCTTTTGTCTGTTTTTCCCCCTGTGCCTATATTTGTTCTGTGCTCGTTTTTCCTTCTGTTTCCCTCGCTGTCCCTTGATTCTGTGCCCGGTTTTTCCTTCTGTTTCCCTCGCTGTCCCTTGTTTCTGTGCCCGTTTTTCCTTCTGTTTCCCTCGCTGTCCCCGTGATTCTGTGCCCGGTTTTTCCTTCTGTTTCCCTCGCTGTCCCCGTGATTCTGTGCCCGGTTTTTCCTTCTGTTTCCCTCGCTGTCCCCTTGATTATGTGCCCGTTTTTCCTTCGGTTTCCCTCGCTGTCCCCGTGATTCTGTGCCCGGTTTTCCTTCTGTCTCCCCCGCTGCCCCTTGATTCTGTGCCCGTTTTTGCCCTCTGTTCCTTGTTGCCCCCGTAATCCCCGTGCCCTTTTGCCTTCTGTTCCCTTCGTCGCACCGCTCCCGTTCCCGCCGCTGCGTCCCCTGCGGCCCCGCCCCCCTGACTGACCATTCGCTGCCCCTGCCTCCCGCCTCCCAGGTGCTCCTCCCTCCCACCTCCCCATATATGGCGGCCGCTGCGCGGTGAGGAGAGCGACCCTTGACCCTGCTAGGTAGGTCGCTCCCCCTCCGCACAGCACCGCCTGTGTGTCCCTGCCCCAGCTGCCGCTGCTGAGGAAGATCGAGGCCCTCCTCCACCCGCAGGCTACCACCTGCGCCTCATCCCTGGTGGCCAGTGGTAGGCCGTAGGTTTGTATCTCTTCTGTTCTTTTGTAGTGCCTTTTGTCACTTTGGTGTCTGTGACTGCTGTTGTCTGTTTTTCCCCCTGTGCCTATATTTGTTCTGTGCTCGTTTTTCCTTCTGTTTCCCTCGCTGTCCCTTGATTCTGTGCCCGGTTTTTCCTTCTGTTTCCCTCGCTGTCCCTTGTTTCTGTGCCCGTTTTTCCTTCTGTTTCCCTCGCTGTCCCCGTGATTCTGTGCCCGGTTTTCCTTCTGTTTCCCTCGCTGTCCCCTTGATTCTGTGCCCGTTTTCCTTCTGTTTCCCTCGCTGTCCCCGTGATTCTGTGCCCGGTTTTCCTTCTGTCTCCCCCGCTGCCCCTTGATTCTGTGCCCGTTTTGCCCTCTGTTCCTTGTTGCCCCGTAATCCCCGTGCCCTTTTGCCTTCTGTTCCCTTCTGTCGCACCGCTCCCATTCCCGCCGCTGCGTTCCCGCCCCCCTGACTGACCATTCGCTGCCCCTGCCTCCCGCCTCCCAGCTGCTCCTCCCTCCCACCTCCCCATATATGGCGGCCGCTGTGCGGCCGCGCCGCTGGCGCGCCTAAGGCAAGCCCGTCTACGCCCGTCCGTGCCTGGACCGCGCCCAGTGCAAGAACCCCTGGTCCTCGCGCCCCCCGCGCCAGCCACGACGACCGCCGCCGATACGATGCCACCACACTCCACGCTCTCAACCCCAGACGGACACACACCTGCTTCAAGGCCGCCCCGAAACGCACTCATGGTCCCTTCACCTGCCGGAACTGCAGCTACACCAGCATCAGAGCCGCCGAAGCGCCCGCCAAGAAGGACCTCAACCACCTCCGATGCATCCTACTGAACACCCCCTCCGCACGCAAACACGCCGTCGAGCTCTGGGACCTGCTCGACACATCATCACCGGACGTCGCCTTCCTGACAGAGACCTGGATGAACGACTCCTCCGCACCCGACATTGCCATAGCCATCCCAGACGGCTATAAGATCACCCGCAGAGACCGCACCAACGGAGTAGGAGGAGGAATCGCCATCAAGAACATCATCAGGGTCTCGACCAGCACCGACGACATTCTCTGCACCGCCGAACACATGCACTTCTAGATCCACACGGACCCCAACACCACCCTTAGAGGCACCCTCGTCTACAGACCCCCTGGACCCCGACCCCAGTTCAGCGACTCCATCGCCGACTTCATCAGCACGCACGCCCTGTCCTCCACCGACTACATCCTCCTCGGAGACCTGAACTTTCACCTGGAGAACAACAACGACAGCAACTCCACCACCCTGATCGACAACCTCACCAACCTCGGACTGAGACAGCTCGTCACAACGCCGACCCATTCCGCCGGCCACACACTCGACCCCGTCTTCTCCTCAAGCTCCCACGTCTCCTTCAGCCACACCACCGAACTCCTCTGGACCGACCACCGCTGCATCCACTTCACCTTCCAGAAACCCACCACACACCACCGCACCCAACAGATCCCACGCCGCTGCTGGAGCAAAGTCACCGAAGACCAACTACAGGCAAACCTCGCTCTCAGCCCACCCACCGACCCCTCCAACACCGACGACGCTGCCCGCAACCTCAGATGATGGATAGACGACTGCGCCAACACCCTCGCCCCGCTGAAAAAACCCACCTACAGAGACACCAGCAAAAGAGCCAGCTGGTTCACCCTGGAACTTCTAGCATCCAAGCGTACCTGCCGGAAACTAGAGAAGAAATGGCACAGTGAAAAGACACCCGACAGCCACGCAGCCCACAAAGACGCCATCCGCAACCACCATCACCTCATCAGGTCCGCCAAGAGGATCTCCTTCAAAGACTGCCTCGACAACAACGCACACAACAGCAAGGAGCTCTTCAACATCGTGAAGGAACTCTCCAACCCCAGCTCCAACACCAACGACATCCCGCCGTCGCAAGCCCTGTGCGATTCCCTCGCCACCTTCTTCCACCGCAAGATCGCCGACATCCACGACAGCTTCAACACCCAGACAGCCCCAACAGACACCGACACACCAGACCCGCCACACACCATCGACCACGACCCCTTGCCAGCCTGGGCCAACGTGAACATCGATGACACCATCAAGACCATGAGCACAATCCACTCCGGCTCCCCGTCAGACCCTTTCCCGCACCACATCTTCAACAAAGCCAGCAGCTCCATTGCACCCCACCTGCGCAACGTCATCAATCTCTCCTTCGAGACCGCGACCTTCCCAGAGAGCTGGAAACAAGCCGAGATCAACGCCCTACTCAAAAAACCCAAGGCGGACCCGAGAGACCTCAAGAACTTCCGGCCCATCTCCCTGCTTCCGTTCCCAGCCAAGGTCATCGAGAAGATCGTCAACAGGCAGCTAACCTGATACCTCGAAGAAAACAGCATCCTGGACCCATCCCAGTCAGGCTTCCGCAGCAACCACAGCACCGAGACTGCCCTCATCGCCACCACCGACGACATCAGGACCCTGCTGGACAACGGTGAGACCGCAGCCCTCATCCTGCTGGACCTCTCCGCCGCCTTTGACACTGTCTGCCACCGCACTCTACGCGCACGCCTCCACGACGCAGGGATCCGAGACAAGGCCCTGGAATGGACCACCTCCTTCCTCTCCGGCAGAACCCAGAGAGTCCGCCTCCCCCCATTCCGATCCGAAGCCTCCGAGATCATCTGCGGCGTACCCCAGGGATCATCCCTCAGCACGACACTGTTCAACATCTACATGGCCCGCTCGCACGCATCGCCAGACAGCACGACCTCAACATAATCTCCTACGCCGACGACACTCAACTGATCCTCTCCCTCACCAAGGACCCCCTCGCCGCCAAATCCAACCTCCACGAAGGAATGAAGGCCGTCGCCGATTGGAAGAAGAGCAGCCGACTAAAGCTGAACACGGACAAGACGGAGGTCCTCATCCTCGGCTCCAACCCTTCAGCCTGGGACGACTCCTGGTGGCCAACGACACTGGGGGCAGCCCCGACACCCACCGACCACGCACGCAACCTGGGAGTCATCCTCGACTCAACGCTCTCCATGGCCAAGCAAGTCAACGCAGTCTCCTCCTCCTGCTTCAACACCCTCCGCATCCTCCGCAAGATCTACAGGTGGATCCCAACAGATACAAGAAGAACAGTCACCCAGGCCCTCATCAGTAGCAGACTCGACTATGGAAACGCCCTCTACGCGGGAGCCCCGGCCAAGCTCATCAAGAGACTGCAACGCATTCAAAACGCCTCTGCATGCCTGATCCTCGACGTACCACTCCACAGCCACATCACCCCCCACCTGAGAAACCTGCACTGGCTCCCCGTCGACAGGAGAATCTCCTTCAAACTCCTCATCCACGCACACAAGGCACTCCACAAGACCGGCCCAGCCTACCTCAACAGACGACTCTTCTTCTACGTCCCCAACCGCCAGCTCCGCTCCGCCGACCTCTCCCTCGCCACCGTCCCTCGCATTCGAAGAACAACCACCGGCGGCAGATCCTTCTCCCACCTCGCCGCCAAGACCTGGAACATCCTTCCACTCAGCCTACGACAGACCCAAGACCTGCTGACCTTCAGGAGGCTACTCAAGACCTGGCTGTTCGACCAGTAGCGGCACCCCCCCCCCTTTTTTTCCCCAGCGCCTTGAGACCCTCGCGGGTAAGTAGTGCGCTCTACAAATTCTGTGATTGATTGATTAATTGTCTTTCTACATTAATCACCAGGTGGGTGTTCATCCCGTTGATGATCATTGGAGAGGATGATCAGATTAAACAACAGTTGGGAACTTGTCCCATTGAAGATTGCTGAAAAAGATGATCGGATGAGTACTTGAACATCTCTTTATTTGTCATATGTATTTGTTATATATTATTTATAATTATTTGATTGGTTCATCCTTATTCTCCCCTCTACTTTTCTTTTAACCGTGTATCAATGATACTACCTAATTATTATTCTCTTATTTTATCCTATTCTTCCTCTTATCTAATATATTCTATTATATATATAAATTTTTGCTTATCTGTTATAAACGTATTTTAAGTTTCACATACACTACAAGTACCACTATATTCTTTCTTTACACATTTTTCATACACCTCTCTCTTCTCCTTCTTAATTATCCTATATATATAACAATACATTTAATTGCTTTTAATATGTAATAGACAATTGTTTTGATATTTAACTATAGTGATCTGTATTCATAATATATCGGTTCTTAGGAATGATACCATTCAATTGTTCTAATAGCAAAATTAGGAAATATTTAACGTTATTTATTCTTCTTCCTCTTTTGTGTAAAGTGTCTTATTATAACTTGCATATGATATATTAATAACCTGTTCGCTAATATTTTTCCCTCTTATTAGATATTGTTAAAACTTTATAATATAGACATTAGATTTATTGACTAAATAGATGATTGATCGCCTTTTGTTATGAATTGGACATGAATTCATTACGAATTATTGGTATTGCTATGCCCCTCCTTTATCAACTCTTCCTACATATCTTCCCCTTCCTCCTCTACTAAAATACTATAAATACTATATATGATATTACTGATATGTTATTTATATATGTTATTTATTATTTAATTGCCTTAGTATTTAATTATTGAATTATGATATTATTGTCTTTTTACATGATGTTATTTTTATAATGAGATCATATTTAAATGTGACAATAATTATATATGCTATTATTTGATATTTAATTACTATTATTACAATGTTAATATTAGCTTCCTTGACTGTGCTATATATTGGACAATTTCATATTATACTGTTCTTTCTCTTATTTATTTTTTCCCTCTCCTTTCCTTCTCTCTTTCTATTCCCTCATCCCCTCTTACACGATACCCTCAAGTTAACAATTTCTCTTCTACACTCCTCTATTTCTATAATCCTTTACTCCTTTATTCCTTTATTTTTGTATTTCTCTACTCCTTTAACCATAATCTCAAATTCTATTCTACTGTTCGAAAACTGTTATTATTTTTATTTTTGCGTAGTTGCATTCTTTATCATTTACTCTGCCGCCAGATGGGGCTCCTCGGGCACGAGTAGCCCGAAAGTTTAGACCCGCAGTAAGCAGTTCCTTTCCCTGGTGCTGTGCTTTCTTTGCACAGCATATTTACCACTCTTTCCCTTGTATTTTCATTAGTTGTTCTTGATTTAGGACCCCTAGTTTTGTTCCATACATACTCTCTCCTTTCATTTTAACTTCATTCTATATCCTCACCCCTTCTCTCCTTCTTCTTCTTCTTTATTCCTTCAAAAAACAAAAACTTATACATCGTTTACACTATACTATTTAACTAGTTTGTTTTTCCCCATTCTTGATTATACCTACATACCCACACATTGATGTCTTTGTGGTGAGCCAGGGTACTTCTTTTCTATCTCTCCCTTCCTCCTTATATTCTTTCTAATCTCCTCTTCTCTTAACCTCGACAAGGACATTGTGTACTGTATTATTATTTTTTCCTATTGACATTTCTTTAGCATGACGAGCACTCATCCTCTAAGTACAGTTACATGGAATGTCCATGGTCTCACCCATTACATTAAAAGGAAAAAAGTGCTTTCTTATCTCCAATCCAAACACGTAGATGTGGCCTTACTACAAGAAACCCATCTAGATACGCTAGAATCTGATAAACTATGCAGAGATTGGGTGGGGAGGGTCATTCACAGTAGTATTCGAAAGGGTGAATCCACAGACGCTGGCCCTATTCGCAAATGTGGAGTTGCAATTCTTATTCGCAAATCACTCCCAGTCACGGTCTCCAAAACATGGTCGGATTCTGAGGGACGTTATGCGTTTGCTAAATTGCGTATTGGAGATGCTTACACTTGTGTGGGATCAGCCTACGCTCCGACTGGGACCAAAAAATCATTCTTCCTCCAGTTGAACCGTCTATTAACAGAGATAGAGGCCTCACAGTACCTCATTGGCGGGGATTGGAATCTGGCGCGAGACCCAATTCTAGACAAAACTGGTCCATTTGACAAGGGGAATGCTGCAGATAGAGCTCTATTAGATGACGTAATATCGGATAACGGACTAGTTGACCACTGGCGTCTTAGCCATCCAACAGACACGGAATACACCTTCTTCTCTCCCACCCATGGCACATTCTCTTGCTTGGACTATTTTCTGACATCACAGAAAGTGGTTCAATTGGTCACGGAATCCCGCATCTTGGAAACAGCTTTATCTGACCATTCCCCCGTTCTCTTGTCCCTAGAACTAGGACTCTTTAGGCCAGGGCGTAAACCCTGGCGTATGAAAATACAACGACACAGGACTCCCAAGGGTAAATCTCAACTACAATCACATCTCCAAGACTATCTTTCCACTAACCAGGGTTCTGTTACCTCTGACAGGACTATTTGGGCTGCAGCTAAAGCCACTATCAGGGGTCAGTTAATGCGTGATGCAGCACTTGTTAATAAACAGAATGCTGCACGGCAAACAGAACTAGAACGCGACATTCAATCTTACTCTCGCCTGTACACACTAACCCCAACCTTGCAGAATCGTAAATCACTCGAGCAAGCTCGTATGGCATTAAATAACCTTTTTACATCTAAAGTCGAATACGCTCTGCAGAGAATGAAGGGGCGACATTACGAACAGGGGGAAAAGGCAGGGAGATTGTTAGCTGCCCAATTGCGCCAAAGAGAGGCAGCTATGGCCATTCCAGCTATTCGAACAGCACAAGGTGATATGCTTACGAGACCTCAAGATATTGTCAATGAATTCGCTTCTTTCTACCAATCTCTCTATACCCCAGGTACTCAGATAGATTTGGATAAGATGTCTACTTTTCTTACAAAGGTGGATCTTCCCCGTCTCTCTGATGATGGTAGAGCTATGCTTGAAGGTGAAATTAGCAAAGATGAGATTTCCCAAGCCATTGCTAACTCACCTTACCACAAAGCTCCTGGGGAAGATGGATTCCCTGCTGAATTCTATCGATGGGCAGGACACAATGTTATTGAGACACTACATGCTGCATTTCAAGAAGCGGATAATGTATCTTCATTGGGGCCTCTTTCTAACAAAGCACTCATCGCTGTGCTACCCAAACCTGGTAAAGATCCCTTGCTATGCAGTAGTTACCGTCCCGTTATTAAATTGTGATATTAAAATATTGGCCAGCATCCTAGCGTCCCGCCTTCGTAAAGTATTACCTTCCCTGATACACTACACTCAAGTAGGCTTTGTCCCAGGGCGCTCCTCTCGGAACCATCTTTGTACGTTGGCCCATACACTGTGGTCTGCTAAACACCTTCCAGATGATGCATTAGCTCTTTCACTTGACGCAGAAAAGGCGTTTGATACCTTTTTACAGTAATGGAACGATTTGGGTTGGGTGATCAATTTATAACCAAGGTACGCTTATTATATGACAATCCATCTGCTCAAGTGAATTGTGGTGGTTTTTTATCTGACACATTTCCGATTCGGAGAGGGACCCGCCAAGGATGCCCTTTATCCCCCCTTCTTTTCCTCTTAGCTATGGAACCATTAGCTGCCACAATTCGCCAAACTGATGAAATCACAGGTGTTCCACTCTCAATCGGAAACTCTAAAATTGACTTGTATGCAGATGATATCCTACTCACCCTTACAAACCTTCCCCGATCTATTCCGTCTCTGCTTCAAATCATCAATGACTTCTCTTCCTTTTCAGTTTATAAAATTAATTGGGACAAGAGTGAGGCATTACCCATCTCTGATGGAACTACAAAAGCAGCTATATACGGTTTCCCTTTTCATTGGCAACCTTCACGCCTTAAATACCTAGGAGTTCTAGTCAATAAAGGTTTGGAAGACATGGTTATAGACAATTTAACTCCTGTGATTTCTCAAATGCAGCGTGATTTTGACAAATGGAAGGCTTTAGGGCTTTCTCTTTGGGGTAGAGTCCAAGCTATTAAAATGGTCACTCTTCCGCGTTTCATCTACATCTTGGGCGTGCTTCCCCTTCAGATCCCTTTATCCAGGCTTCGATCAATCGACTCCAAGATTAAAACCTTTATATGGGGTTCGGCTAAGCCTTGTCTTGCCGTGACAAAATTGAAAGCTCACCAGCTATATGGAGGAATGGGCCTCCCATCGATTGAACATTATGCCCTCGCATTACACGTCTCTCAAATATCTTATTTGTTACCAGGGATCAAAGATGCTCCACAATGGGTTCATATAGAACGCCATCTTTTATCCACAGATTCAGGTCTTTCTCTTTTATATGGAAGCGGTATCTCTCTTTATATGGAAGCGGCACTAGTCGTTCTGACCCAAAAAACCCGATTTTATCAGCTATGCATAAATCCTGGCAAAGGGGACATTGTTTACTAGATTCAAACCAGCGCATCCACAACAAAGCTCCCTTATGGAATAATTCAGGTATACGTATTAATGGTCAAACTCTATCTTGGCCTTTGTGGCAAACAGCAGGTATTCACTCTGTAGATCAACTTCTTCATAATGGCGATTTCAAATCATTCTCACATCTAAGGGAGGAATTTAATCTTCCTGCACAACATTCTTTTAAATACCTTCAACTCCAACAGTGTTTGAAGAAACATTTGGGATCGCCCCGTTGGTCGTTTCAACTCTCACCAATATTATCCTATTTAAATACATGGGGGAAACATAAAGGAGTGACTGCTGGTCTTTATAAAACCTTCACGTTTCACCTCTTTTCACAATCCCTCTCTCATAATCTTCACCTTAAATGGCAATCCCGTTTATCAAACTCTTATACAGCTAATGAATGGGAACAGCTATTGGAGAATCTGCATAAAGGAATCCGTGAAGCAAGGCTTAAATTTTGCTTATTTAAAATACTCCATGATTGGCATTGGTCGCCAGTCAAATTGCATAAAGCCGGCCTACTCTCACATACTAATTGTTGGAGATGCTTCAATTCTGGCTGTGACACAACTCACATTATCTGTGAATGCCCAAGTATACAACCTTTTTGGAACTATGTTGGTAAAATTTTGCACTCCACAATGCCCTTACATCTACCACTCACACCTGCCAATATTCTTTTACATGATTTACGTCATTCCCCAAAGCTCTCTAAACCACAACACCGTCTTTTCCACACTGCATTGGCTACAGCTAAAATATGTATTTTACGTCATTGGAAATTATCCTCTCCACCCTCACAGGAAGAATTATGTCTTTCCTATTATTACTTGTTCTGTCTCTTCCACTTTTCCCATATTCTTTTCATTATTACCTTCCCTCTCCTCCTATTTTTCTCCCCACCTCTCCGTACCCTGGCTCTACCCCTCCACATTATCCTACATATTTTATTTTTTTCTCCTTTTCTTTTTATTTACACTATTTTACTATTTTCTCCCAAATCTACTTTGTCTTAAACTTTTTGCAATGTGAATATTTTCCTATGATAACACATTTCTCTTTGATTAATATGATGATCTCATGTTAAGCTATTGACTCATTTATATTTGATCTATTTATATTTAATCAATTAATAATATCTGTTGTATCAGTTTCTTATTTATACCATTTACATATCTATTAATTCTTACCCTCCTTGCATTCTTCCCCTTCCCCTCCCCTTACTTCTCTCTTCTTCTTCTCTGCTTTTTCACTAATCTACTTATTTATTTAATTATTTAATTATTTATTCATAATATGTCTATTTATATATTCCATATTTATATGCTTTTATTCATCAACAAATGTCATGTATTTGTTGTCACTTTTTATCATTACAGAATCCCTCATTTATTTATTAACAATGTATTAATGCATCCTTACCCTTATTCTCTTGATGTATTTTTATTGCAAAATTCAATCAAAATTTCAACACAGACTGCAGCACATTCACCCAAATTCCATGCAGCAGACTTGGGATACAATTTCACATGTCTGTTGAGCTGCAGCTGGCTGTTCTTTTAGGGTGCTTCATAGCAGGGTGGATCACGTTGGCATAGAATACATAAGTCCCGATAGGCATAGTAGAGGCACATGGGTCCTCCATTTTTTACTCTTCCAGGTCCCTGTAAAGGTGCCATATGGCTGCATGCTTTAAATATGAAGCGCCACAAGTTGATGCTTCAATTGGCTAGAATCAGAGACCGGAAGGGCCATTTTCTGCAGCATGTGTCCCACAAAATTGGTTACAATTATAAGTCTGGCTCTTCTAAGGCAATTAGTAGTCCCCCCCCTCCCACCTCAAGATCACCCAGACTCTGAATAAAGGAATAAAATTTACTTTCAAGAAATGTAATGCATTTAGTCACAGCTTCAGCCAGCTGATATCATTGAGAGTTTCAGAAGCTGAGGGGTTGTACCTCCATGTAATATGTTCCAAGTTCAGGAGCAAGGGGAAGCAGATTTTGGGGCAGGTTAGCATACCCCAAAGGTGTATTGGTGGGTCTAATGTATGTGTATCTCTGGTCTTATGGCGGTGTAGAGCAACACTCAGTTGGCACACTGTGTTCTTCGGCCGCCCCACCTATGGGACATTTGGAGGTATGTCCATGGTAAATTTGTGCTTAGTATGGTTCTCAAGACCAAAGCGGTTGTAATTTTCAAGGGGAAGAGATATAAGGCATGAATAAACATATGGTGTGGCAAGTTTGTTAAAACTACGGGTACATCTCAGTGTGTGAACCTCGTGTTTAGGAAAGCCAGATGGAGCATGTGGCAATTTCAGGTGTTAGTAGGTCAGCAGCACCCTACCAGTCCGAACTACAGCACTGGTATTAATTGACTCATTTTCAGTAATAAGAGATTGAGTTTTATAATTTAATTTAAAAACATGGGTCAACAATCTCAGGATGCGTTGCAGTTACCTGATGCCCAAGCCTGGTTACCTTGAGAAGCCACATGGCTTCATCCTTCAAAGTAGAAACTTCCTATAGCTCCAATATGTGATTTGAAATGAGGTGCTCTGTGGACGTGAGCTGAAGTTAATACCTCCTTTTCTAGTTCGGGCAAAAGGGCTGCAGAGTTTGAGGGTAAAAGTGGAGCCGAACTTGTTTGCTGGTGTGTCAATTCTGTTAAATCCTAGGGGTACTAGGAGGTGTGTGAAACTGGTGCTTAGGGAACCCTGACAGAGCATGGGTAGATGTTGGGAGTAGGTCCACAGCACTTCACCAGTTCGCCCCCTTCAGTGGTACCATATTTACCCAATTTTACTACGAGGATGAACAACATATTAGCTCAATATTCAAACACTGGTATGATTCATACAGAGTATATCTTGACCACATGTATGTCAAGGTGCCCTTATGTCGAAAGAAGGGACAAATAACTCAGGTAGGGGTCTAGTGGCTGGCGGACTCTTGCACCCCGGTAGGGGGCTGTGTTTGACCCCAGGGTCACAGGCTGGCCCGGTAGGTCCACCCAGCCCTTCTGCCTCATAGGGTTGATAATATAAGTACCACCAAGTTGGGTAAAAGACACCTGTCATCCAGAGCCAAGATACCTTTCGGGAGATAGGCGCTCAATTACACGTTAGGGTTGGCACAGCCAGGGTCAACCTCAATTCTTGCTGGCTTGCCACCTAGCTCCTCTGATTGGCTACCTTCCCCCTGCTGAGTAATGACAGGGAACACACACCGCTAGTAGCATCTGCCAGATGCGGTGCTGAGATAGTAATACAAGTTCTGGAGTGCTAGGTAGAACACTTTATTGTGTAATTGTCCACTTATTAGTTTTGCACGAAAACTTATCTCGTCCAACGTCTCCACGAGTCGTGGGGGACAGCATTGTCAAGAAGGTTTTATGGTACGCGAAATAACTGCAGGAAGTCTATAATAGCCTCCAGGCCATCCATGTGTGGTTAGATACCTCTCCAGAACGCACCTCTCCAGTGAGTGGTGCTTGCCAGGAGTGCCGTGGAGATGTGGATTAAAGAGCAATTCAAGGTTCCCATCGGTTTTAGTTAAAGGACCACTGCACACAAGGATGGAGGGTGATCACAATGGGCAGAGGATGGGTGATGGGGATGGCAACCCAGACTGCCAGCTTGCTTAGAAAAATGTATAGTGTCACCAAGTAGATGGGTACTGGGAGGCAAACCAGTGAATAGGCAGGCAAGCTTACATCAATGGTGTACCTGTGGGTTTAAGGTATGTGTATCTCTGGTCTTATGGCTGTGGAGAGCCATTCTCATTTGGCACACTGCCTGTGACTTGTGTTCTTCGGCCGCCCCACCTCTGAGACATTTAGAGGTATGTCCTTGGTAAATTTTGCGCTTATCAAGGTCCTCGTGACCAAAGCGGTTTGTTGTATCTTTTCAAGGGGAAGAGATATGTTAGGTACCTAATCGCTTACAACGTGGCACAATAAGGTGGGCAGTAAAAAAAAAAAAATTTCAAGTTGCAACCGGGAGATTCCCCCATTAATGTCAGCAACTGCCCACATCTCTAGCAGTTAAGCAGCCTGGGAAGTCTGGGGGTTAACACCACAGATGAAACAGGCAAAATTCCTGCAAGAAAGGAGGGATACATGGCAAGTACATGAGGACACCCTTGCCTAATGTCACATATTTCTAAGTTCATCGGATAGTGAGCCTTTACACCTCATAGTAGGATAGTCACTAATGTGGAACAGGCTATTAGGTAAGTCTGGCCAGGACTTTGACTCACACTTCATACGGACTGGAGCCTCTATAAAGGATAAATGCTGGAAACACGGACTGGGGTACGTTTGGCTCAAAAACCATCTTCACCATGCAGCAGTTCGTCAAGTTGTTGCCAGGTGTCTTTCAGTGACAGGCAGGGGCATTATGGGAGCTGTATTAGGCAGTGAGGTTACTTGCAGTGAGGCAGAGGGGTCCCAGCGGACCTACAAAAGGTGGGCTGCGGCTAAACATGAAAATGGGAATCTTAGATTCCAACAGTATCATTGGTTAATAATACGCAAGACTCTTTGGCTATGCGGGGTATAAATGACATCTGTGCAGCGTGATTTCTGAAGCAAACTATGTGCAATTTTGCATAGTATTTATAGAATCGTGGGCAGGGCTTTCAATAAAATGTGTCTTGCAACTCTGCATTCCTTTATTTTGCCAGGATCAAAGGTTTAGGTGATTGGCCATTCTTACATCGCGAGAGTGGCTCGATGGGCCGAAAGTGGGAATTGGAGGCATGGGTTTTCCTTTTCTGAGATAGTCTGGTTGGGGTTCCCAAGCATGCGTTGGCACAGCTTGCTGAAGAAGCTGCGACATAGACTAGCGGGAGGCGGATCCCCTCCCAACATTTTGGTCATACACCTGGGAGGCAATGACCTGACTTTCATGGGTAGGAAGGTCCTGCTGCAAGTGATGAAATCCACTATGCGTAAGTTGAGCAATCAATTAGGCGCGTGTGAATTATGGTGGTCTGAGATTACTCCACGTTTAGTTGGGCATGGGGCCAGGTCTGGAGAGGCAGTGGAAATTTCTCGCAGGAGAGTAAACAGCGCCATGCGCAACTTCACGGAACAGAGGGGTTTGGGATTTATCAGACACGGTCCCTTGCATGCCAAGCCCACGGGATGTTTCGATGTGGATGGGGTACATTTGCCTAGAGTGGGCATGGACCGGTTTCTGTTGGACCTGGGTGATGCCCTAGAATCAGCCGGGTGTAAGTAAGAATGCCTGCCTTGGTGGGGGGCCCTGGGTGTGACGGGTGCCACACCCAGAGCTATGGCAGAGTTACAGGGCGATCCGGAGGCTGAATGGTACATAGGGGTACCCTCTTCAGGAGCACAACAAGGGTGCAAATGCCAAACAACCCCAGGAATTCCTTACGGTAGGACCCTGGAGGAACGACGGCGCCCCGTTAGTCCTTCGGGCGGTTGTAAACCTGAGCAACCGGGAGCTTGCCTGGATATGCTCCGCCCCCTCAAGGGGCGTGAGTAAATGGGTGGACTGGTGGTCCACATGATGTAAGGGGTGATCCCCAAAATGGTGAGCACCGATTGGTTAGGCCACGGTGCAATTTGGCTCTTCAGGTGGGCAGGGCAGCTTAGGGGTGTCACTACTGCCTGCCCTTGGATCGCCCGTAAGTTGAACCACCATGTTGGCATAATTTTTATGCAAATAAACCTGCAGCAATGTTTTCTCCAACAAACAATGTGTCTTGTGTGGTTTTTTTTATTATGAGATTGCTGTGTTTGCGGGTGGGGTATGTTGCCGATATTGGCACTAGGGATATGTAAAATTCTGAGGTAATAGAGCCCATGTACAGACTGACATTCCAGGGCACGGCCGCTGGTTCGCTGTTTGGGTGTTCTTCCACGGAAGAAGCTGTGAGGTTTAATTAACCGAAGCAAAAGCATCACGCAGAGTACAAATATATCAGCTCAACAGCAGTTGCTCAATGACTGAAAAAAAGAGTAAGCGAGGATTCATATTTCATTCTGATAGACATTAGCTGCTGACCGAGAGTGACCGAAATCTTTTCTGAAAGCTGTCTGAAACGAATGACTTGAGGTGACCAGTTGACGAGAAGCAGCTAGCCGGTGCTGGAAAGGGCTGCAGTTGGCTGTCACGGCGGCCATCAGCGCAGCACGCACAGTGCCGAATCTGGCTCCCCAGGCGCGCGACGTGTCACTTTGGCAAAGAAACTCTACTATGATATGAACAGATGGTCCTCTATTTTTTTAACCCCTTGGAAGAATCGACCTGATGGCCCTCTGTTTTCCTCGCAGGCGCCGACTGGGACAACAAGACGCCACTCTATGACCCCTACATGACCTTGGGTCACTGTACAGCAGGGCAATGACGCTAATGCTACTTGAAATCCCTCATAACAGAGGCAGGGATCTGGGCATCTCCAGAGTCCCCGTGCCAGATATTTACAATTCCCCTTGGGGGAAAACGCGGCTGTCTTATGGGCCACGAGTACCTGACATTCCAGTCAAAGGGTTGTTAATAATCATCACTAGGAAGAGGAAATAAAGCGCAATTCGCACGAAGAGGAGACTGACTTCTTAAAACGTTGTTTTTTTAAAGGTTTTGGTTTTTTTTTGCTGATTTATATAGCGCGAACTCGACCCGAAGGTATTGGAGCGCTTTACATGAGCACCAGTTACGTTACACAAGGACACATTCATTGTTGTTATGAAGACTTGTCATGTGACCTCCATGTTCTCTCTGTCACTGGAAAGAAGTGCATTTTTTTGCTCTGAACAGAATGGCATGGGTGATGGGTGTCTCTTGAGGAATTCATTTCACTCGTCAGCCAGTCGCTGTAGGAATGCTGCATCCGGCAATTCCCGCCTCTTCCCCTCACTCAATCATATGCTTTGACAATTTTTACTCCGACGCCTCAAGGTGGGTGTATTGACTGAGGAAGCGAGTGTGGGTGGGTGGGGGCAGGCAGCAACTGTCACTGTATTATGCTGGAGCCGTACACTTGTGAAAGAGCGTGGCCTGCATTCGAAGAAAGGCACGTGGTGAATCACAGCAGCACCGCACCAAGGCAGAAAGGCTCGGTACAGGCGTGGTGCAGTAAAGGCTTTTTCACAACGTTCTATTGCGAAATTCCTTTCTTTCAGTCTCTAGGACCGAGGACACGCGCCACCACTTGTTGAGACTTAGAGCAAATTAATTACTTCAGTCAGTAAAAACTTTGGGGCATATCATCAAGGCCCCGAGATAAAATTATCGCCGCTTTAGCGTCCGTTTTCGGGCCAAAAGCGGCGATAATTTTATCGCACTATTAACAAGGTCACGCTATCGCGTGAATCCTTGCCGTAGCGCCCCTTCCCTTAACGCCCAGCTTTGCATCTCTAATGAGATGCAAAGTGCGCGTTCCTCCCCAAAACAACGTGAGAAATGTCGCTAACCGACATTTCTCCTATCAACATTGTGAACGCTAACCTGCAGAGCGATAAGAAAAGTAGCGCTAACCGTGGTTATCGCTACTTTCCTTACGCCTGCTTTCAGGCTGACTTAGCCATTATATCCAATGGAAGGTGGATATAATGGCTAAGTCTGCCCTGCCCTATCAACAACGTATCGCCAATCGTTGTGCGATTATCGCTGGATTTCCAGCGATAATCGCACATTTGGCAGCTAACTCTGGAATTTGTATCGCCTCGCGATGCGCGTTGTTGATAACGCGCTAACCGTGCGATAAATTCCAGAGTTAGCCGGCGATAAATATGCAAGCGCTAAGCGCGCTTTGCGATATTTATCGCCGGGCCTTGATGATATGCCCCTTTATTCGGCCGGTATGGCCATCAACGAGCAGCAGCAATAAACAGATAAAAACATAATAAAAATACCAATCCAATCCAATCTTTCTTTATTTCGGTCCGTGGACCATAAAAGAACATTCACAAATATATACAATGAATAAAAACGGATAAAAAACCTAAAATCCGTGTAAAACAAGATTGGGTGGTGCATAACAGTTAAAAATAAGCAGTCAGTATAACAACCATTATAAGTACCTAAAAAGACAATCTATAAGATGAAGTACAATAGTAACAATTCCTGCATGGCTGGCGATTCACCTGTGACCAAATAGTTTTATGTCAATCAGATGTTAAAACTGATAAAAAAATGAATAATCACAACAGTAGCAATGGCAAACGGTTAAAAACAATTTAAAACAGAAGTAAATGCAGTGAGACAGATCAAGGTCGACTGTACACAATATCCTAGTGTCTCTTCTAATCCTAAAAGAGTGACAAATAAAGCCAATAATAGCGTGACAAACATATTCAGAGATCAGGCACTGCAGGAGTTTGAGGCTATGGCTAGCCAATCTACAATTTGTGGAATGTAGAATAGGACAGAGAAATTGGGTCCTAGGCACAGTGTAAAACCTACAGAAACATAAAGTGCATAGTAGATTGCTGACTGGTATTGTCACAAGGACAGCAGGGCAAGGAGGAGAACCAACTGCCTTGCTGAGGGAAAGCAACCAGGAAGTGAACGGCACACAACCTCAAACGTGTTAGATAAAATCTGGGCTCCTGATTAGGGATCCAGGCTAGATATAGTTTGGCTGCTCAAGTGAAGTAATCTCCAAGGGATAACGTACAGTAGTCCTCACCTGGGACTTGTTAGACCTTTGTAGGTTACTGTTTGAATAAAAAATGGAGCGGATCAAGGTCTTTGTGCTGTTGTTAATCGCGCTGGGGAAGGGAAGAGGTGTGGACCACCCAGGTCTTAGAAAGATTTTCCAATATACGCTAGCCAAGCAATGTTGTTTCCATGATCTAGACTGATACAGTCTGCTATAACGAGGCGGGAGAAGTTGGTAAAAGGGGAATTCCAGATTTTAGCCCATAACAAGAGTGGTGCCAGTTTGATCGCATCTTCGATATAAGGAAAGCCAACTTCAGTATGGGTGATGATGTTAGCAGTGCTTTTAGGGACTGCCAGCAATCTGTAGAGAAATTTGTTTTTGGCAGCTTGCAAGCCTTGGCAGTTAGTGCACCCCCAAACACCCGGCCCATAAGTGCCCAGGGAAAGACATTTTGCTTTGTAAAGGGGAATAAAGTCAGTAATTAGTTTTGTCTGAGTTTCCTGGCAAATCTAAAAATTGCCCCGGCTGCAATATCCATTTTGAGCCCTCTCTGTGCCAGGAGTTTATCACATTTGAAGTTGGCGTCCAGCAGGATCCCTCAGTAATTACAATTTGAGACTTTCGTGATGGCAGTGGTGAACCTGTGTGAATGAGTTTTTCTAGGAACAAAGGTCATAATAAATTATCTTTTATGATTGACCCTTAGCTTTAGGTTCATTATAAAGTCATTGAAGGAATCTAGCAAGAGCTATAGCCCTATGGCAGTAGGAGACAATAGCACGGCATCATCGGCGTAGAGGAGTACAGGCACAGGCCGATCCCATACCCTGGGCAAATCCTTTCCCTTATGCTTGAGGGTAAGTTTGAGGGAATTACTATAGAAAAGAAAGAGGAAGGGGGTTAAGATGCACCCCTGACTAACCCCCTTATCCACCCTAAAAGTGGCCGTGCCGTCTCCGTCGGTGCTAAATCGCACCTGGGGTAAAGTATCCCAGTGTAAGCGCCGCTTGAAGAGCTCGATCAAGCATGTGTCAACCACTGCTTGGTGCATTAGGTCCCACAAGCTGCCCCTGTCCACGAGGTTGAACGCACTGGACAGGCCCATGAAGACAAGATGCGATGACCCTCCCTTGGCCTTGGTGTACTTCCCTGTGCTCAGAAGCAGGTGGAGGGACGCCCGGTCGGAAGCCAAACTGAACTTCAGAAAGGAAGCCAGTGTCTTCCGCCCAAGCCTTCAGCGTCTTGAGTATCACTCTACCCAGGGTTTTGACAGAGGAGTCCAACAGTGAGATTAGTCGGTAACATGATGGATCTCTTCTGTCACCCTTTTTAACGATTGGGACAATGGTGGATTTTTTCAAGGAACTCTGGGTTTCTGCATGAAAGAGGGCGCAGAAAACGTTTGTCAACAGGGGGCCCAAAAGGATGTATTATGTCTGAAGACGTCAATTGGGACCCCATCCAGGCCAGGGGCCTTGCTGGGGATACCCTTTAGGATGGCAGAGGATACATCGCTCACATCTATAGGGAACGACAGGGAGGTACCAGCTGGCTCGGGGATAGCAGAATACTGCGAACTAGGTAGGGGAGTATTAGGAGGGCCTGCATTGGGAAGATTGGAAGTTGTGACCTTGAAAAATCGAGAAAAATGGGACGACCAGTTTTCTGGGGAGATGTGACAAGTGATTTTCGGGGTATTTATTCTCATCAGAAAAATAAGGATGATTAATCACGTCCCAAAAAGCCTTGGCAGACAAAAGTAAGTCCTCCCAGGCCTTCTCTCTGATTTCCCTCTTCCTTGCGTCGTGTCGCCTTATAGACCCTCCTGGTATGCCTTATTGTGTTAATATTTCTAGGGGAGGACTTTATTGCCATTTTCAGATTTCTAGAGGTGACTGAGTAGGCTTGGTTGAACCATGGGGGAGAAAAGGTGCAGTATTGGGTTTCTTGCTGGTCATCACGCTGGACATAGATATGCACAAAGCGTTGAAACTGACCAGAATAATATGTGGCTCACCTGAATCTGAGAGCCAGCACAGCACGTCCTTACTCCTTTCGTTTACTAAATTGACAAACAACTTTTTAGGGTTAATCTTTTTCCACTTCATACGTATCCCCTTGTTTTTACTATATTGTAAGTCAACAAAGCTGGCAGGAGCAGGCGGGACAATATCAGTAACATGGGAAGAAACATAAATAGTTACTTGGTTGTGGTCACTAAGGTTGGAGAATAGGATTGATGAATCCATCACTAGAGGGGATGAATGAGAGCAAAACAAGATAAAATCAATGGTTGTACCGCTGACTCTACCAGTAAAGGTGGGGTGAGACGCCAAGCTATTCTTATTGAAGGCTACATTGAAAAGTAAATTATACTTTAGAATGATCTGATTCAGAACTTCTTCATATGGGTTATGCAGGAAGGGGGATAAGTCTTCGCCCTGCCAATCCGCGAAGCCACATACTCTGTCCCCTTGTAGAGAGCATTTTGAGATATTAAAATCACCTAGCCAAATATTGGAGACCCTTCCCTGGAGGCTCAAGGGGAAATTAGAGATGAGACTGTTCATTTCCTACATTATTTCAACAGGGTGGGTTGAGAAGAAGTTAAAAGAAAAGTTTATCAAAAGAAAAGTAAAAGAGCCAGGAAAGCTCAATGACAAAATCTGGTACCAAGAAGTGGCTGTAATGTGACGATTTTTATGATTCTCAACTTTAGCGAGATAATCACCCCTAATTCACCCTTAGGGTGGCCTGACAAAGAGGGCATAGCTGAAACACAGAAAGATTGATAACCATCTACATGGAAGTTACTTAAAGCCCAAGTTTCTTGACAGCACACCACGTCAAACTGTTTAATAGTTTCCAACCAGTACACATTATCTAGTTTCTTGTTAAAACCAGCAATGTTCCAGGAGAGGAAGTGTATCCCACGTGGCCTGGGCACCTGGCAGGGGTGGGATGGATAGTGTCAGATGGAATAGTCTCGACTGAAAGGGCAGGGTTGGACGAAGGAGTGCTATGAACTGACAGGGATGTTGAACAGGCAAGTCGGTCATTATCTGAGAGGCTGGACAGGGGAGCAAATTGATTCTCATGAACCAAAGAGGCTCTAGGGTTGCTCAATGGTGTGGGCTCATGCCTGATCATCCTTCTGGCCTCCCAGGTAAATGGGGTGGGAGTTAAAAGTAGCCAAGTGGTAAAGCACGAATCTTGGTTTATCCAGTGGTCAAAAAGTCCAAACGCTGCAATAAGGCACCCCCAGCCACGGGCGTCTAAAATGAACGACTAAACAGTCTACATGAAGTGACTTAGGGGCATAGTCAACACCAACTGACCTTGCGTACCATGATAATGTCGTCCATCAAGTCAGAACCCCATCCGGATTTAACATAAGCCACTGGTCTACTCTACATTTAAGTGAAAACCAATCTTCTGGACTGTCGATGTACAATGGGGTCACGCCTGTAAGAAGGATAACATAGCACGTACATTCAGGAGGCAATTGTGGGTGGTCAGAATGGCAAGGAATGGTAGATTCAGGACCGTAGTATTCGCTTGCAGTGTTTTTTCAGTAGAGCTGGCACCCTGTGGGTTACTGGCTTGATTTAAGGGAGCTGTTGGTTGGATTGCGTGGGCCAGCGCAGGACAGTTAGGAATGCTGGCTAACGGCAGAGTAGTGGATGCAGAAACGATGAAGGTATAACGAAATTTGGGTTGTGGGGGCTATGGAGGCTGGGGCTTGTGAGACTTCTGGTGGTAATTGCCTAGGCCTTGTACTTTGTCATTTAGTCGATTCAAATGAGACAAGATTGAATGTTAAAGTTCTTTCAGCAGAGATTCCACCTTGTCAAAGAAGGGTTTACAAACACTGTGAATGATAATAAAGATATCATGATCAGAGGTACTATTTGGAGTTGGTAGAGAGGATGGCATGGCTACTTTAACAGGTGGCTCGGTACTCTTGTCCTCTGTCTTTCTGGTTTTGTCTTCATTGCGTTTTTGTTGGGGGGGGGGGGTGATTTGGAGACGTTTAGAGGGAATCTGGTCTGGCAAGCAATGATAGTGTCCTCGGCAGGGATGTGCACAACACAAGGGTTTCTGTTAAGGGTAGAACCACCTGTTGTTGGGTTTTGTGAGGTGTTACATGTGGAGAGAGCACCTCCGTCTGGTGATGGTAATGATGGGGAGCGAGGCGGGACATTGATAATTTTTTTGGATTGCATCGATGTGTGTTTCAACCAGTTCAAGTTCCGTGGAGATGGCACCCCTGGCTCTGGATACATAGGAGGTGATAAGGGAGATGAAGCAGCTCCTTTAGGGCCCATCAGAGGGGGCTGTGGGAGTTTTTTCTTCCCCATTGTTGACAAATGAATATAGTTGAGGAGAGCCAATATAATCAAAAAGGGTCCTGCCTTTGCAAGGCTGCAGAATGACGAGGGACCATGAGAGTGGGTGCAGCCTCGCCCGGCCGTGGACGGGTGCAGATGGGCCTGCTCTTTGCCCGAGCACGTCCCGTGCTGTGGGAGTCCAGCTGCACTTTTACAGCATTAAGTGGCCCCTCCATGCCTCAGGGGAATGCGGGGGGATGAAGTCCCACCCTAGCGAGGGCCTCTTTGCAGGTAAAAAATGCAGACATCAAGAAGCGGTCAGAGAAACCGCTGAAATGAGTGTCCCGCTCTGCTGAAGTCCAGTGGAGCTTTTACAGCATCAGGTGACCCCTCCTTGAGTCATGAGGAATGCTGGGAAACGAAGTCCCACCCCAGCAAGGGCCTCTTTGCAGGTAGAAAATGCAGGTGTGATGATGCGGACAGAGAAATCGTCGAAATTAGTGTTATGTTCAGGGTCACTGGAATTATACAGCAGAAGGCACAAGGGAGAAGTGACATCATCGGAAAGAGTTTTAAAATAGGAAGTGCAAAAAGAGGTTCGGGGGAGTAGAATCAGACATTCTCACTTGGAGGATGAGGAAGGGTCAGAGGGCACACTATGGCCATCCATTGGCTGAATGACCACAGAGCAGATGATGATTAATTTCCTGGCAAGCTTGTGGGGGGAAACGTCGTTTACCCCGCATTTTTTACTCCGCATGCCTTTACCCCGTATTTTTTACTCCGCAATAACTTTTACAACGTTGGGCTTTACACCGCAAAACTGTTACAACGCATTCCCCAAACTAACGCCCCCCTGGAGTTAGAATAGTAATTGCGTTCGAATGGGGAATGTGTTGTAACGAATTGCATTGTAAAGCCCTGCGTTGTAAAAGATTTTGCGGAGTAAAAGCATGTGGGGTAAATGCATGCAGGGTAACGTCACATAACCGCTTGTGGGAGTAGGAAAGTCATCTAATCCATTATTTCAGCTCAAAATGCCAGAATTTCTCAGAGATCCAATGAGAGTGGAGCCCATGAACTCCCCACACATCTTCTGGCCCACTGAACTCAGATGATTGAGTGAGCAATCTCCTGAGACCTGGAGAGGACAAGAGGCAGCACCCAATGGAAAGGGTGTTGCCTGCTGGGGTGCAAGCTGATATCCTCGCTCTGGACTCCAACCTGAGGAGGATGAAAAAGCATGCAAATTCCCCTTGCTTGGTGTCCTAGTGGCAGGGAGATAGGTGAAAGAGAGGAAGAGTATTTGGGACCTGCAAGGATAATGACTAGGGGCGTGCAAAGTTCACATAATTCGCTTTTGCGTAATTACACAGAATTCAAATCAAAAATCAAAAATATGCTTTATTCGATTTTAACCATTAAAAATCACAAAAGCAGACAGATAAAATACAAATGTACACTTATTACACAGTTCATTTGATAAAAAGATAATTAAACTGAACATATTAGTACATTTAAGAACAGGGTAATCCTACCACTCTTGGTACAAACAAATCTTTATATATAGAAATGTAACTATTTATTCTTATTCTTTTCCTTACTTTCAAGATGTTCTTTAGGAAGCCGGCCATAACACCGATACAATAAGCGCTATCCAGCAACTGCAAATATAAAAAGGCAGGACGGCATTGCCTCCATACCCCCACCTTTAATAGAGGCATAATCCATCTTGATCTTTCCTTGCCATAAAATTTGCAAAATAAAATCACATGGATAGTGGTTTGAGGGGACATATTGTCACAAGGGCAATGACAGAGATCACTAGACCAATCATTCGTCTTTGGATAACTAATTAATCGGTGAAAGGTACCAAACCTGAAGCGTGTTAAAAGATATCTATCATATCCCCCTGTACAACATAGAAGGTACGGTTGAATTTCATAGGTAATCAAGGTCATTTGATGTTGGACTACCATACTTTTATTCATCTCAACGGTCATTCTAAGCGACTCGAGATGGGACATGCAGATTGCTTTAAATTCCTTCTTTGGTATGGAATTCATTGACTCTGGGGAATTATAATATTCTTGATGCCCCAAATCAAACATAACATTTTTAACATATTTCAACCAAGTAATCTTACTTGCATGATCCAAATTCATTGAGTCCTTAATGATTTCCCTATTTAGGCCAGTAAAACTGGAGGTCCAAACTCTATGCCAGAGTAACATCGGTTGTACTTTAATCACATCTGAAATGTAAGGAATGCCCAGCTCACTATGGCAATTAAAAACTGGGGAACTAACAGGTACTGCTAAAATATATCTTAAAAAGGCATTTTCCACACGTTGTATAGGAGATACATCATAAAAACCCCAAACTCCCGCCCCAAATGTCGCAATGCTCACGCATTTTGCTTGATAAATCTTTAGGAGGATCCCCGGAGATCTTTTGCCCATTTTCTTCGAGAAATTTACTACGGCCGCAGTTGACTTCATAAAGAGAAGACTCCTCGCCTTGACCGCCGGCCCCCATGAACCTGAGTGCTCAAACAGGACGCCAAGGTATGTAAAAGTATTGGTAGAGACAACCCTGCTATCTCCCAGTGGGAGACTTCTGTATTTTTGTCTCCCCCGCCCACAGGTCATAATAAAAGTTTTTTTGGCGTTTAGTTTTAGTCCCAGATCATCCATAAAACTGGTGTAAGAAGCAAGGGCTTTCTGCAGACCTAGCTGCGTACGGGCCATGAGTACTGCGTCATCTGCGTAGAGAAGGGAGACAATCGGTCGTTTATTAACATATGGGGGTCTCTAGCTTTGCCTGCCAGTTCTTGTTCCAGAGAGTTTGTATATAAAGTGAACAAGAACGGCGCCAAGACACAGCCTTGTCTCACTCCCCTCTCCACTTTAAACGATGCAGTACACTCCCCTTTGCTTCCATACCGCACCTTGGCGGTGGCCCTTGAATACAGTTGTCTTAAGAACTGGACCAAAACCTGGTCGATCTTCAAATCCGCCAGAATGTCCCATAATTTGCTGTGTATGACACAGTCAAAGGCGGCTGTGAGGTCAACAAACGCTCCATAAAATTTCCCTGCCTTTGCCTGGGTATACTTTCCAATTAAAATACTAAAATTTAAAACCTGCTCATTTGTTCCGAGGCCCTCTCTAAAACCATATTGGACGTCACTTAAAATATTATTATCTTCTGCCCAGGTATGCAATCTATCTAAAACTATCCTGCCTGCTACCTTCATCAAAGAGTCCAGTAGGGATATCGGGCGATAATATGCTGGATTTTCCCGTTCCCCTTTTTTTAAAATTGGTACTATTACAGACTCAGACCAAGTATTAATAAAACCCTTCTCGCAGCAGGCTTGGAGGACCCGTGTTATCAAGGGAGACCATAGTGAAGGTGTTAACTTAAACAGATCGATTGGGATCCCGCCAGGGCCAGGGGCCTTACCGCCCTTGCTTGCGTTTATCGCCCCAATAACCTCGTCATGAGTAAAATGAAGTTCAATTGGCAAAAAGATTGAAAGATCTCCCCCCTTGCTTTTCAAAGTGTCCGTAGTACTATCTACGCTATCCTGTAATTTATACACGCTTGAGAAAAAATCTATCCAAGTTTTCTCATCAATTTCGACCGCTAATGTCGCAACGTCAGACTTGGTAAAGAACGGTGCATTAACTGCCCTCCAGAATGAAGAGCTGTCTTTACTCAGGGATGCTTCGTGGAGGGCAACCCAAGCGAGGTCTTTTAACTCTTTCTTTCTGGATTTTCTAGCCAGATTATACGTCCTTCTACATTCTCGAATTTCCTCCTGGTCTCTCACAGCCCTATGTAACGCCTCTTTAAGTCGTGTATATGTTTTTGTACAATATGAATCAAACCATCCATTGCTACAGGATCGTGTACCCTTCGTTTCCACTCTGAGCAGGTTTTGAATAATCAGAGTGATTTCGGATAAAGCCCTCAAAATATTTTCATGGGTAGTAGTTTCCCCCAGACATGTTAAAATTAGATCATAGGCCGTTGTTATAATTTGCTTGTTCAGCTCAACAGGGTTATGGCTGGACCAGCGTAGAGTATATCCATTTAAACGGGAAAGGGAGATATTTTTGGTCCATGCCAATTGATTTTTGTGTGTTGTTTGACAGCAGTGGGCAGACAAATGTTAATACTCAAGGGCAAGTGGTCACTCAGTACATTTGAATGGATTTTATAATTTGCAATAAAGTTAGCATACCGATTAGGAGCAATTATGAAATCTATTATAGATCGTAGTCCCCTGCCAATAAAAGTATAGTCAAATTCCACATTCGGGGAGCACAGACAGTTGGCGAAACCAAGATCATGTGTGAACAAGATCTCATTGAGCATCTCCCCCCTAACAGTGTGCTCAAAGTGAATCGGAAATACATCCTCTTCTACCTCCATCCCACAAATCCCAAGCCCAGCTTGCGGGCACAAATTGACGTTAAAATCCCCTCCCCAGACAATAATCATTTCTGTACTAGTAGTTGCCCTTAGTTTACCAAGATCCTCGCTTAACTGTTTTAAAATGAGCCCCAACTGTCCCTTTTCTACATTATTATAAAAATTAACGACGGCCAGGATATAGCTAGAATCTACGCGACTCAATATTATTTGGTAATAATTTTCAGATTTTATCAGTTCAATCTTTTGTACACTCAGCAAATTAGAGATGTAAACACAAATCCCCCCTTTTGGCCTCCTGTGTAATGAGTGGATTGCAGGGCTATGATAGGTCTTAAATCCATTCAGGTGGACTTCATCTATCACCCAAGTCTCCTGTAAACACAGGATATCAAATTTATCAATAAACTCAATCGAAGCTAAATTATTAACTTTATTACGTAGGCCCTCTATGTTCCAAAAAAGAACACTGACTTTTTTAGGGGAATATAATCCACAAACGGATTCTATCTGATGGCTTAGTTCAGGTCTAGATTGCTCAGTCTGACTGGGATTGCTAGGCATACTTAGTTCTAAAACGTCCCTAATCATAGGGTCTAGCCCAGGGACTTCGCCCTCATTAGTCATATTGGCCATCAAATCCGTACTCAGAGAATCATAGCGAGCTACGCAAGTTATATTATTGTCCAAATCCTTAGCTATAACACTCTGATCTTTTTGTCTAGGTAGTCAATCATTTATGTCCAAGGATTGAAGAGGCCCAAATCTATTTGCCACCTCCAGGTTATATGAGAGATAGTCGGTGGGCTGAATAGAGGGCTGGTTTCCTACTTGCCGGATAGAATATTTTGGCTGATAAAAATAGCCCAGAGATAGAACATTAATACCTGAATCAGTAATGTTTCTGTCCCTGGCTCTAAATAAAATTTCCCTTACCAGGGATGTAACGCCAAAAGAAAGAACAACACAATCTCCCGTAAAACTTTTCATACTATTGCCGACCCATGGCACACGTCTGACCATTTTAAATTCTCTAAACATTTCCCTAATCAGTCCAGTTCTATTCCCTAGACAGTGAATGGCTTTATTCCGCAATGATGTCCATGTCTCATCTTCCCCTTGGAGAGGGGCTGGAACATTAGCTAAAATCACAGTGAAGGGAGTAGCTGCCGGGGGTAAACTTAAGCTATGTAGACTGCATAATCTATCATATGTATCCAAATTAGTAGATCGGATTTTTGTTGGAGGCTCGTGTTCATGTATCGCCCCATATATATTTCTGACCCACCCTTCTCTTTTTCATTAGGTGCTCCTCCCTTAGTTATTAAAGTACTGTGCATGATTGCTGTCCCTACCCCTTTAACCTTACCCTTTACACCATTCTGTTTATCAAGTGCTACGGGGGAATTATTAGGATTTACGACTTGAGGTATTTTTGATACACTTCGTGAATTTGTTTTACACATATTCCCCTTTTGCATAATTAGGCTCTGGTTTCTAACAACTTTCTCCAAACCTGCTTCAATTTTCTCCAGTGTAACTTCCAGAGTACTGATAGACTGTTTAACGTACTCTGATAAATCCATAATCAAATTAGAGATTTTCTCGCTTTCAGTAGAGGGACCATTGCCTTTATTTTTTGATCGGGGTTCATTTCCTTTACCCTTCTGAGACTGAGGGTTACCTTTTTTCCCTTGCAGTTTATTCGGGTTAGTTTTAGATGGTCTGATCTCAGGGGGGGGGGGGGCTGGAGTATTACTCGGGGGGAACTATCCAAAATCTTAGTTGATCTTGGATTACAAGGTCTTTTTGACGGAGGTAAAGTTTCGGCATCCAGCTCACAGGTAGAGATATCATCAGCAATTACCTGGATGCAACCGTTTTTTAATAGCTCTGGGTTTGAAATTCCTGGCATACGGACTTCATCTGTCCCTATCTCGGGAAGAGATGATTCCTTGCCATTACTTGTTAACCCCTGTGAGTCTATATTTAAAGATTCTTCCACACAAGAAATCTGCTTTTCTATTGCGCCTACTGCCCCCGTGAGATAATTTAGCAGGGTCATTTTCGCATCTTTCGGCTTACTAGGGTGTTTCATAGTAATATTAGTTGTTAATTTTCTTTTCCCCATGTTGTTCACAATCTCAATAAAATACAACACAGAATCGTTACAAAAGTGCCCCTCTTGCCAATCACTTAATGGTTATAAGTTTTGCCAGTAGTGCACAGAATCCGATAGACACAAAAGTCAGCTTAAGGTCAGTAAGAATACTTGCCCCCGATGTATCGTTGTCCAAAACTGTACAAATCAAGGGGGGGTGGCCCAGCCCAGCCCAGCCTCATCCGGCCTCAGACGGGCCCGCCCTTTGCCCGGGCGCGTCCCGCAGTGCGGGGAGGCGGGCTCACAATATGCGCCTCCTGGCGCGCGATTCGCGATGCGTGCGGCTCCTGCCGCACGCGCTCTGGGGCTTGTGGTCCTCAAGAGGGTGCAGGCGTGCTGGTCCGATGCTTCCCCGGTCGGGAAGTAAAGTGCAACGTGCTGGTAACGGGAGCAGGAGCAGGATGCCAAAGGTAAAGTGCGGTGTGCCTGGATATTAAAAAGGAGCAGTTCAGGGCTTATAAAGTGCGGCATGCCTTTAGTCTCGGTTGCAGTTCAGAGTTACACAGAATTCTGCAAAAATGGCGCAAAATTATTCAAAATGCAAAACCGGCATTCAGTGCTATGTTTTAGCATGAAATGCATCCTTGAGTCCATTTTGGGCGCAAGTTTTCATTTCACACAAAAAATAGCACAAATAACACAAGTGATGTGAACAACAGCCCCTCGCATCCTGGGCGTTTGCGTTGTTTCCGGTCTCCCATGCAAAATTTTGCTACCAATGGGGCTTAATTACACCTTATTCCATAGTGGTGTAATTTCAGAAATTTTCCATAACAAGAGTAATACTAAATTATGTGAGATTATGCTGGTGTAACAGGAATTTTGCCAGGCCTAACCGTGACTTGCCGCACCCAAAAGTAAAACATTACAGAATATGGGATGCAAGGACCACTGGACAAGGGCAAAAGCAGCATGGGAGTGTTGATGAGGTGCGATATCCCTTCAGGACAAATAGTGGAAGAGGGTGACAAAGAAAAGAGTAGAGCTCTAAAAGCCGCCTGGAGGCAACACTATAGAGGACGTAGCCCAAATGGATAGCAACGGGTGCAGAGGGGATTTGCCAAAGTGAAGTATAGCATGTACAGACAGAAAGTGAGATATAAACAATCACCTGTACAATGAAGAAAAAGAACACTGGCCAGGCAGCACCCACTTTAAACACATAGGGCCTGATTCACAATTGTAAACTTACACTTTCTTCTAAGTTTATGATTGTTTGCTATTCACAAAGGGATTTACGAGTAGTATCTTTACCAGTGTGGAGAGAAAGCAAAAAAACAAGACTGCTACCGTCCAATGATAGGCAGTCGTCACGGAATTGCTACGTCACTTCTCTCTGCGTCCCGAACTCCCTCCGTGCAGAGCCGTGATGGACCGTGGGAGCTCGGGACGAAATGTGACGCAAGCCGAGGATTTAAAGGTATCGAAGAAGTTTTATAAAACTGCTAAGGAGCGCTAATGGTTGTGAGTTAAAAAGCCCTTCTGAACTAACACCGGGCGCAATTAGTAAGTAAAAGGTTAAAACCACAAGCCTTGGGGAAATGGTCTTTCGTAGCCTGCCTGTCTGCTGCTTGGGGTGCTCATTGGAAAGATGAACTTCGCAGCCCGGGTTATCCCGGTGGGGAGGGGGTGTGTGAGGAGGCTCACCCATTTGACAAGGGGGATGCAGAGAAAACACCACCATGCAAGACTTGGAGCTGGAGTGAAACAGGACCTCAGAACGTGGATGACCATCCTAAAGGAGTTCAACAGGGTCCTCATCTGGAGAGAAGGTTGGGTGTCAGACAGGCAGATAGCACTGTACTCGGACGTATTGGGCAGCCTGTGCTTCATGGCTACTTTGGGGAACAGGTGGTGTGCAAAGAGATGGCAAAAGGAATTGTCCAGGGTTGGCCTCACCAGAAATATTACATTCCTGGAGCTTTTTTCCATAGTGGTAGCACTGACAATTGCGGGAACAGCTAAAGGATATGAAGCTGAGCTGTGGGCAGATAACCAGCCAGTGGTGCAATCCATTAACAGAGAGGCCGCCAGGTGCCCGCTGGTACTGAAGCTGCTCAGGTACTTGCTGAGAATGCAGTTGGTTAACAACCTAGACTAAAAGGCGAGGCATGTCCCAGGGATAAATTACGCTTCAGCAGATGCACTGTCTCACTTCCAGATGGACAAATTCAAGAAGCTTGCAACAGAGGAAGAACGAAGGATGACCCCATTATCAGATAGACTGCGGGACCTAGCAGATACGACCTGCCCCACCTAATAGAGCTCGTGCTAGCCCCCAATGCAGCCTATGCAGAGACAGGGAAAAGGGTAACAGGGCTGGCCATATTCAACAATCATAAGCCAATAGCGGGGGTGGCCAAGTGGTTCATAAAGTGGGCATTTGAATAGCGGAGGTCAAAATCCTGGGCACAAGCGCACCTAGCAACAATTGCCCACTTACCCAAGTTCACCACCTGATAAGACCCCACAAGCTCACACTGCATATGGACAGCAATGAAAGGGT
This sequence comes from Calotriton arnoldi, assembly GCA_963921515.1. Classification (NCBI taxonomy): domain Eukaryota; kingdom Metazoa; phylum Chordata; class Amphibia; order Caudata; family Salamandridae; genus Calotriton; species Calotriton arnoldi. The sequence continues at coordinate 157,996 of CAWUFW010013329.1, forward strand.
GGTGAAGGCTGGGGGGCCTGCACAGGATACATGACTTCTGATTTAATTCCAAATGATGGCACAACTGGTGGAGGTACTAGATTCTGTCTGCAAGAACAGCTTTGAGGCTACAGTGTTCAAATCAGCTTTCACCTTGGCATTCTTTGAGGCCTTCAGGGTCAGCAAAATAGTGGGCCCATCTAGCCAAGAAGCGGGGCAGATCATACAACAAAGTGCAGCGCAGGAGGAGATGCTGCTGAGGAGGTCCAAAACGGACCAGCTGGCGAAAGGGGTGAAGGTGCGGCTGCACTGCCTCTCCAACCCCATCCTATGCCCAGTATGCTGGCTGAAGAGGTATCGGGAACTGAGAACTATGGGAGAGGGGGCTCTGTTCAAGCATTGCAATGGGGAGTTCCTGAGCACATTTCAGTTCAAGGTGGTACTAAAGAATGCTCTGACCAGGGCAGGCCTACCAGCAGCCCTTTTCGGCACACATTTGTTCCACATAGGGGCGGCGACATCAGCTGCCCGGCTCGGGGTCGCAACGGAGTGAATCAAGGTGGTGGGGAAATGGCACTCCGACACATCCAAAAGCTATGTGAGGGTACACAAGCCAGATCCAGAGTAAAAGCAGGCCTAGCAACTATCCCCCCCATGTTCTACCCACCACATTGGAGAAGTAAGCACAGGGGGTAAGGATGCAGTGCGCAAAGCTTACATTTTTCTGCACTTACCTCAAGCAGAAACTGAGCACCAGAAGGTATGGGTGTTCGGCCACTCTTTTATCCGCAAGATCGAGGCCTGATGGAGGCAGGGCAGCAGTGGGCGCATGCCCATGCCGGATGGACATCGAAGGGTTTGATTTGCTGGGAATGTGCTGGAGCAGCTAGGGGCCACCCTCAGGGAGCTGCATGATTTTCCAAATGTCCCAGTGGAGGATGTGAGCTATAAAAGCAGTCTAGGGATGGCCTTCACCATAGCATCATTTTTGTAGTACCTTACTGTGTTACTTCACTCTGTGTCAGAGGGCTGCCTATTCAGAGACTTAATCAATGACAATTTACTTTGCTGTTTATCTTTATGCTCACGTTTTGTCTTCCTCATAATTATTTAGATGTGGTCGAAGAGAGCTTTAACTCATGGGGTCAGTATAATCCATATGAAAGAAAAAACTGTTCTGTGCAAAAGCATTTGCAAATGACTGCAGGAAGTTCTTACATTGTGGTTAGTGTTCATATTAGACATGCAAATGTCGTGGACTACATAGTGAGATAATATTTTACAGCATTAACACAGACTGTCAGCCCTTCATTGTTGCTTCATCTTAAACAGTGGAATTTATTTCATTATGGTGTGGGCCGTGTTCTCTGCATCATGGAGCTGAAAATACCACCACAATGGTTTCCAACTAAGGGACACCAACTCAATACAGTGCGTTGCATCTTAATCGCTATTGTGGAGGTTCTCTCTCGAAGCTTGCATACCAAAAAATAAAGAAACTAAGTTCAAGTTTAAGTCAGAGTGTAAGTGTAAAGAGGAAGGTTTTTAAGGACTTTTGTTGAAGGGTCTGTGGCTCTCACCAAAAAGAATATTGAAAATGATTTGCACCAAGTAGTGTTCATACTAACGTCAACAAAGTATCTACTACTGTAGTGTCCCAATAATGCTCAGCATTAAGCTGAAGAATAGACTGTTGTGCAGCGGTAATGCCTTGCCCAGATTGTTGGTTAGTGATAGTATCAATATATTAAGAAGTATCTTGAAAAAAATTAAATTGCTGACAATGTATGTCAGTATGAATGACCTTTTCAGAATGATCACCATCAACAAATTGCACAGAATTCTTCCTAGAGTCAATTAGCTGCAAGAAATGGTGATGACTATGAATCATCTTCACAGAATGTGATCAGCATTAATCACCAACACGGTATCACCAGTTGTAAAAATAACATGCAGAAAAGGACCATTATTATCTAACAACTGAAATAAGTGAGCAGCACCAGACATATCATTAGCGATGCAATATGTGAGTTCATAAGCAGTGCATGGTGGGGGCGTCTTAGTAAACTGTAAATGGGGATTTTCAGTGTTTTTACTTTAAAATTGCATTTTTAAGTGACATTTTTACCCAACTATCACTGCACTTTAACCTTTGCTTTTTGAGTGAATTTCTAGGATTTCTTAATCTAAAGTAACAAATTATTACCACCCCTAACTAACAACCATATTCAAAGATACTATCAGCTCCACCACCAATATGGACACCGTTGCCAGCTACATGAACACCTCACATTCAAGATATGCATCACAGGCAACTTCTCATTGGGTGGAATCCTTGTATACAGACCACCAGGACCCTGCACCAGTTGTACCAACAACATCCCAGACTTCTTCACAGCCGTCATTTTCACTAGCACTTTCATCCACCTCAGAGATCCTAACTTTAACCTAAAGGATGACACTAACCCAAACACTACGGCCCTTATAGAAAACCTCAGAAACCTTGGCCTCACCCAGAATTTTAATGAAGCCACCCACACCGATAGACACTTATTGGACATGATTTTCTCCCCAGTCAGCAACATCACAGTTGACAAGCAAGTGACCATCACCTGGACAGACCACACCCTCGCTAGCTTCAGCATACCCATCCCACAACATCACAGACCTACCACCACTGGAACCTTAAGACACAGCTGGAAAAGCATCACAGAAGAGTGGGATTCCACGCTTTTCGAATACAGGTCCAAGCACACCAGCAACCTGCAGAAAGCCATGAAGAACCTCAACAGCTGCATGCACCAACATCCTGGCTCCCCTCAAGCTCAACCCAATGACAAGATCCCTATCACAGGCCAGTTGGTACACAAAGGAACTCAGGTTAATAAAATGCCACTGCAAGCAACTGAAGCTCAAATAAGGAATAAGTCAGAACAACACTGATAAAGACATCTTCAAATCAGCCCTAGGATGCTACCACCAATAGTGCACAGCTCTTGCAGATTGCATCGACGCCAGCAAGAATATCTTTACCATCAAAGATTTCACCGTGCCTCCAGCTACCTTCAGCAATAGCATCCTTTTGCGACAAGCTCTCGGAAATTTTCTGTAACAAATTTACCTCCATCTACTTCAACTTCGATCCCATCACTGTTTCAACCCAACTTCCTATAATTGCATTGTATTGTATTGTAATTGCATTTATATAGCGTTTACTTCCCCTGACGAGGCGTCGAAGTGCTTTTTCGGTAAGTAGCACGCTCCTCCAGAACTCGTAGAGGATTAGTGATGAATTAGTATAGTGAAATATGAAAGTAATTTGAGTGGTGGATATGTTAGTCAATTATTTGGATTGAGAAGGATAGTGGAGGGATAGAAGAGGGAAAAAAGTTTGCCTTCATATAGTGCTTGCTGCCCCATATGGGATTTTGAAGCGCATTTTCGGCTAGTAGGACGCTACTTCAGAACCCTTTAAGGATTAGTGGTGAATTAGTATAGTGAAATATGAAAGTAATATGAGTGGTGGGTATGTTAGTCGGTTATTTGGATTGAGAAGAATAGTGAAGGGATAGAAGAGGGAAAAAGGTTTGCATTTATATAGCGCTTGCTACCCCTGATGGGGTGTTGAAGCGCTTTGTCGGTGAGTAGCACGCTACTCCGAAACCCATAAAGGAATAGTGGTGAATTAGCATAATGAAATATGAAATTAACTTGAGTGGTGGACATGCTAGTCTGTTATTTGGATTGAAAAGTATAGTTGATGGATAGAAGAAGGAAGGATTTAGAAATCTTTTTTTTTGTTTTGGAGCTCATAGCAGTAGGAGGAGGCTTGAGATGAGTAAAAGGGAGGTGGAGGGGGAAGAGTCAGAGGGAAGGTGTTAGAAAGGCTTGTTTTGGGAGATCGGAATAGTAAAAAAGGTATGAGATGATGCAAGGAGGGGTAGAGTAGGGAAGAGTCTAGAAAGGGTTATTTTGGGGATCATAGTAGTGGTATGGGGTTTGGGCTGAATGAGAGAGTCGAGGTACAGGATATATTGATAGAGGTATAGGGTGAGAAATAGGGTAGTGCATTAGAAAGAGTAGTAGAAAGTGGTTTGAAATGAGTCTGAGAGTTGAGGTAGAGGATATATTGGGAGCGGTGTAGGGTGAGAAATAGGATAGTGCATTGGATATGCTGAATTAGAAGAAAAGTAATAAATATATAGATCCATAAGTACATGGAAGGTATATAGATGCATAAAGGAAGGTAGTATATGTAGATTAAAGATTCATTAAATAAACTCCGGCTTTCAAGTGTTTTTGTACTTTAAATACATTTTTTAAAAATTTTTGTAATTTTTTTTGTAATTCAATAGTGAAGCAATTGTAGATAGTTATGATAAAAGATTTACTTATTTATGCAGTCACTTATATGCATGTTAAAAACATAGAATAATGTAACTATCAGTAATATGTACATTTGTTAAGCAGAACTAATTAATAGCTATATTTTTTTTAAACAATTATTCTACACGTTTATACAAAGCAGTACACATATATAGGTACATATCTACAGTACAAATAAATGCTTATATACAGAGGGATATGCTGTATATTTCTGTTTGTGTATGGTGGTTAGAGCCAATTCTTGAGTAGTTTTTTTGAGGATAATGTGGTTATATGTGGATCTTATGTTGGGGGGTAAAGAGTTCCATAGTTTAGCTGCTTGAACAGAGAAGGATGTGCCACACATGATTTTTTTCTTGTACGTGGGGATTTTGAGGCGAGGTGCCACTCTAGAACGGAGGTTCCTTATTTGAATGTGTTTGGTGATTTTATTCCTGATGAAGAGCGGTCCTGTTCCATGTATCGCTTTGTGGGTGATACAAAGCAGCTTGAAAGTGGATCTTTTGGCAATCGGTAATCAATGCAGGGCTTTCAAGGCAGGGGAGATCTGGTCTTGCGGTCTTTTATGTAAGAGTAGTCTGACAACTGAGTTCTGAATCCATTGTAGTAATTTCAAGGTCGTTAAAGTTGATCCGTGGTAGAGGCTATTGGCATAATTGAGTTTGGACAGAACAAGGGAGATGGTAGCCTGGACATTATATGGAAATCCCAAATGGGGGAAGATCCGTCCCAGAGTTTTGATAGTAACAAAGCTTGCTCTTCCCAGTTTGTCCACTTGGGCATTAATTGATAGCTTGGAGTCCATTGTCATTCCTAGGTTTCTTACTTCCTTTGATACTTTAGGCGGTGTTCCCAGATCATCAGGCCACGAGTCGAGTGGGTCACAATGTTTCCAATTGCCACACGTGAGTATTTCCAGGACGGAATCCCGTTTGGAAGTCTGAAAGTATGGCATTATCTTCAATGAATTGTGACATCTGGGCAAATGCTGCTCCTTCTATCAGTTTGCCTGGGAAAGGTCCATTTGTAATTGGTCTGTAGTTGTCAGGGTTCAGCGGGTCCAATTTTGTTTTCTTCAGTAATAGGCGTATGTATGACTTTTTGAGTTCTTCTGGAAATATTCCGGTAGTTAAGTAATTGTTGATGATTCGTCTTACTGGTGTAGCAGCAGAGGTTGTTAGAAGAATTCTCTAGAAGGTTTGTGGTGGACACGGGTCAGAAGGGCTGCCGGCAGGCCTACTTGCTCTGACGAGGCCCATAAATTCATCGCGTGAAATGTGTTGGAAGGAACGGGGATCCTGGGTTAGAGTATTCTTGGATTGCTGTTTTGGAAAGGGGTCGGTGCTGGTGCTTTGTCTTTGTTTTAAGTCCAACGTTTCTGCTTTGGCCCTGTAATGAATTGCCCATTTGTCTGTGAAATCTTGAGTAACAGGGCGAGCTCCTTCTAGGCAATTTGTTTTCACAAAATCCATTGAGAATTTTATAGAATTCTTTATTTGCACCTTTAGCATTTTGAATTCTGTCTGAATAGCACATTTTCTTAGCTTTTTTGATAGCTGACTTGTATAATCTGTTAAGTTTCTGTAGGCAAAGTTTGTCTTGATTGGTGTTTGTTTTGAGACAGGCACATTGTAGCTTTCTAATTTGTTGTCTTTTATCTCTGTATTTCTCCAAGGCGCTTGTTTTCTTTTGTTCTGTTGTGTAGTTTTTAGTGAGATTAAGATATCAAAAGGTTCGTGTATCCACTCATATAGTTTTTTAACAGAATTTATTGTGTCTAGATCTGTACTGGATGTTAGTTGTGTTTCTAAGTGTTTCTAAGTGTTCCAAATTGAGTTTGTTCCTTGGTCAATATGCTGATGCACGTATGGTGGTTTTAGGTGGGTCGCTTTGTGCTGTTTTATGTTGGAAAGCAAGCAAATGGTGGTCTGACCATGTGACTGGAGTCATTGTTTGAAAGGTGAGTAGTTCTGTAATAGCAAAAATGACATCTAGGATGTGTCCAGCAATGTGTGTGGGTTTGTGGACAATCTGAAGCAGGTTCACTGCATCTAGGTCAGCGACTATTGTTTTCGGATGGGGCATATTGGGTTTGTCAAACCAAATTTTGAGGTCACCCAAAATGCATAGGTTGGAGTGTAGTATTATCAGGTTTGAAACTGTGTCTAGAAGTGTGTCTGGGAATGTTGCATTGCTAGGTGGAGGTCTGTAAAGGAGCAGGACGTTACAGGAAGAAGGTGGTGTAGGATTGGATCTGGTCAAAAGGGCCTCTGAATCTTTTATTGAGACGTCGTCAGCTTTAGTGACATGTATAGTTTGTCTGAACACAACAGCTAGGCCACCTCCCCTATACAATTTTGGGTGATAGTTTGATAGACTACAGGAACGGTTTCATGCTGGACTGAAACCATATCATCCCCCAACCATGATTCAATTATGAATAGTATGTCAGGTTCTGCGTCAGTGAGATGGTTTTAGAAATGATGGTTTTTTAGAGAACGATTGAGCATTTATTAGTAGACAGTTTAGTCAGGGGCGTAACACAGGCCCGCATCCCCCGCGGTGCTGGGGGCCCCCGAGCTGCAGGGGGCCCCCTGAGCACAGTACTTAGGCCTGAGCGCTCCATATTAAATTCGGAGCGGGGGCCCCTCCATGTACATTGCAGGGGGGCCCCTTAAACTTTTGTTACGCCACTGAGTTTAGAGAACGTGCTTTAGTGATAGTGTGACTTTGTTTTGTAGAAGAGTGAGCAGTATTGTCTGGGCTTGTAGCAGGTGTGTCCTTAGTGTTGGCATTAGCTGTATGAGGATAGCAATCATGTTGCTGTTCTGTATCGTGTTCCTAGTCCAGCAGGCTAAGAAGGCATTTTGATGAGTCTGCGTGTGTTGGTGGTGGGGATGGTGGTTGAGAGTGAGTTGGTGCGCTGTGTTGTTTTTGTAGTGTAACTGTTGTGCATTAGACATGGAGAAGCAAAGTTGTGAGGTGTGGCATGTTGCTTATTTTGTTTGTGTCTGTTTAGGGCGGAATGTGTATGAGTTAGGGGTGGTGGTGCAGCATGTGGGTCATGTAATAAGGTTCTAAATTGTCCAATGGTTGAGAGGTTGCTGTGTTGCTGTATATGTGTTAGGTGTGGTAGAAGAGAGAAAGCTTGACACTGTGACACTGAAGTTTGTTCATTTGTGTAGTCTGAAAGGTGGGTGTATTTTTGTAGTTTATGATGGACAGTATTATGAGGTGTTGCGCGTGAGAGATTTTGTTGTGCTGGTGTGCGTGTTATTTTTTATTTTTGAGGAGTAGTGAAATGAGGTGCTGATGTATTTGTTTTATAAGACTTGTTTGTGTAGTATTGTTTGTGAATGGAAGTTGTAAGGTAATGGGGTGGTGATGTGTTTGTGAGTAGAGTGTATGTTATGTGTAAGCAGGGATGAAGTAGAGTTAAGAGTGTTTGTCTTAGACTTGCTTGCTGCAAGTGGTAACATGTGTGGTGCAGTGGAGTGTAAGTGTTGTGCGGTTGTGTTATTGTGGTAGAAAGAAGAGGTGGGTGTTGGTCAGAGAAATGATGTAAGGCTGAGTATAGGTTAGTTAGTGACAAAAAGAAGTCTGTTAGAAGTACTTAGAGCAGGGTGTGTGTGTCTGGATGGGATATAGTTAAGTATAGTGTGGATTTGGGTTGTGTTAGTGATGAGTGGATTGGTTAGTGGTATAGGATAGAGTTGTGTACTGTTTGTAGGTGATGGTGCAGATGTGTGGTAGCTGGGATAGAAGGGTGTATAGGTTTGATTTCTGGAGTCTTGTAGTGCTTGCTGAGACATTGAACTTTGTCTTGGGTTAGTTTGTAGTAAATGAGTAGAGTACATTTGCTGTGAGTGAGTTACTCTGGTTGTGGATGGGGTAGGGTGGGTGCTGGTGTATGTGAAATTGGGCAGCAATTCTGCCCCAAGTCCCGACCAGTTTTGAACAGGCTCAAACAGGCAATTGCCCTTGTCCTCTCCGCCCTTAGCCTCGCTTGGGCTGAGATGCCCTGGACCCTGACCTTAAATAGCCCTAGTAATCAGTTGACCCCTTCAGCCAATGGGAACTCTAGGTCTAACCCAAACCAATCACAACACTAGCCCTATAACCAATAGGACAGCAGCCTCTTATAGCCAGTCACAGCCATAGTCCCAGCAGCAAATCAGGCACAAAACCTAAGCCCTACGTCCAATAGAACGATACAAAAGGGGATGATGGACGGAACGCTTGAGCCAATCAAACACTCACCCCCAGTCAACTGATCTGGGTTTAATCCATCATCATTCTTTAGCTCACTCCACCACCCCAGTTCAGACATGGCCATATGCAAATCAGTCTGACCCTGTGCCTCATGGGAACAGTCCAGCCCGAACTGCCAAGCCATGTCTTCCCTGGACCGGAAACAAGCATCCTAGGACCGGTTTCTGGCATTCCAGCCGTCATCAGCCAGGCTTGCTTGAATCCAGTGGCAAAGTGAGCAAGGGACCCACGTCTGGGCATACCCCCGCCAACTTAGGGCGAACAAAGCGATACAAAAGGGGATGATGGACGGAACGTTTGAGCCAATCAAACACTCACCCCCAGTCAACTGATCTGGGTTTAATCCATCATCATTCTTTAGCTCACTCCACCACCCCAGTTCAGACATGGCCATATGCAAATCAGTCTGACCCTGTGCCTCATGGGAACAGTCCAGCCCGAACTGCCAAGCCATGTCTTCCCTGGACCGGAAACAAGCATCCTAGGACCGGTTTCTGGCATTCCAGCCGTCATCAGCCAGGCTTGCTTGAATCCAGTGGCAAAGTGAGCAAGGGACCCACGTCTGGGCATACCCCCGCCAACTTAGGGGCGAACAAAGCGATACAAAAGGGGATGATGGACGGAACGTTTGAGCCAATCAAACACTCACCCCCAGTCAACTGATCTGGGTTTAATCCATCATCATTCTTTAGCTCACTCCACCACCCCAGTTCAGACATGGCCATATGCAAATCAGTCTGACCCTGTGCCTCATGGGAACAGTCCAGCCCGAACTGCCAAGCCATGTCTTCCCTGGACCGGAAACAAGCATCCTAGGACCGGTTTCTGGCATTCCAGCCGTCATCAGCCAGGCTTGCTTGAATCCAGTGGCAAAGTGAGCAAGGGACCCACGTCTGGGCATACCCCCGCCAACTTAGAGGCGAACAAAGCTGATACAAAAGGGGATGATGGACGGAGCGTTTGAGCCAATCAAACACTCACCCCCAGTCAACTGATCTGGGTTTAATCCATCATCATTCTTTAGCTCACTCCACCACCCCAGTTCAGACATGGCCATATGCAAATCAGTCTGACCCTGTGCCTCATGGGAACAGTCCAGCCGAACTGCCAAGCCATGTCTTCCCTGGACCGGAAACAAGCATCCTAGGACCGGTTTCTGGCATTCCAGCCGTCATCAGCCAGGCTTGCTTGAATCCAGTGGCAAAGTGAGCAAGGACCCACGTCTGGGCATACCCGCCAACTTAGGGCGAACAAAGCGATACAAAAGGGGATGATGGACGGAGCGTTTGAGCCAATCAAACACTCACCCCCAGTCAACTGATCTGGGTTTAATCCATCATCATTCTTTAGCTCACTCCACCACCCCAGTTCAGACATGGCCATATGCAAATCAGTCTGACCCTGTGCCTCATGGGAACAGTCCAGCCCGAACTGCCAAGCCATGTCTTCCCTGGACCGGAAACAAGCATCCTAGGACCGGTTTCTGGCATTCCAGCCGTCATCAGCCAGGCTTGCTTGAATCCAGTGGCAAAGTGAGCAAGGGACCCACGTCTGGGCATACCCCGCCAACTTAGGGCGAACAAAGCGATACAAAGGGGATGATGGACGGAGCGTTTGAGCCAATCAAACACTCACCCCCAGTCAACTGATCTGGGTTTAATCCATCATCATTCTTTAGCTCACTCCACCACCCCAGTTCCAGACATGGCCATATGCAAATCAGTCTGACCCTGTGCCTCATGGGAACAGTCCAGCCCGAACTGCCAAGCCATGTCTTCCCTGGACCGGAAACAAGCATCCTAGGACCGGTTTCTGGCTAAAGAATGATGATGGATTAAACCCAGATCAGTTGACTGGGGGTGAGTGTTTGATTGGCTCCAAACGTTCCGTCCCATCATCCCCATTTGTATCGCTTTGTTCGCCCTAAGTTGGCGGGGGTATGCCCAGACGTGGGTCCCTTGCTCACTTTGCCACTGGATTCAAGCAAACCTGGCTGATGACGGCTGGAATGCCAGAAACCGGTCCTAGGATGCTTGTTTCCGGTCCAGGGAAGACATGGCTTGGCAGTTCGGAGCTGGACTGTTCCCATGAGGCACAGGGTCAGACTGATTTGCATATGGCCATGTCTGAACTGGGGTGGTGGAGTGAGCTAAAGAATGATGATGGATTAAACCCAGATCAGTTGACTGGGGGTGAGTGTTTGATTGGCTCAAACGTTCCGTCCATCATCCCCATTTGTATCGCTTTGTTCGCCCTAAGTTGGCGGGGTATGCCCAGACGTGGGTCCCTTGCTCACTTTGCCACTGGATTCAAGCAAACCTGGCTGATGACGGCTGGAATGCCAGAAACCGGTCCTAGGATGCTTGTTTCGGTCCAGGGAAGACATGGCTTGGCAGTTCGGAGCTGGACTGTTCCCATGAGGCACAGGGTCAGACTGATTTGCATATGGCCATGTCTGAACTGGGGTGGTGGAGTGAGCTAAAGAATGATGATGGATTAAACCCAGATCAGTTGACTGGGGGTGAGTGTTTGATTGGCTCAAACGTTCCGTCCATCATCCCCATTTGTATCGCTACATCCATAGAAAGCCTAACCCCAGCCCTAGTCCCAACTCTAGTCCCAGCAGCCAATCATACAGGAAACCCTAAGCCCAATAGAAAGCCCAGCCCTTGGAACCAATCTGAAACTCTAAACCTATTCACCAATCAGAACACTAACCCTAAGCCCTACATCAATAGAATCACTTACCCAGGAACCAATCAGCACCCTCAAATACTCAACCAATGAGAACACTAACTCTAATCCAAAAGAAACACCAGATACAACCACCAATCAATGCACACATGTAGCATCCAATATCAGCCTATATAAGGTCCCTGCGACCTAAGGCAATGTTTGCTGTCCACGGGGCTGGAAGCTGCTCCTGAATTCAGAATCTCCTAGGAGACAGACAGGCTCAATCCACACTCTGGAGCTTTGCAGGTAAGGGCCTAACAAACTTTGCCCTCTAACAATGCTGTTTTTCCAAAACTGTACTCACTCTCCTAGCCAAAAAGCGAGTGTACAATCCCTAAAACACACAGCTTAAACATTTAACAGCAGATTACTAATGTCTCAGAGCACCCTCAGTTCAGTCTCTGATGTATAAGATCTCTGTTACCAAGGGGGGAGGGAGGGGGTTAATCTGGTTTCACTCACTTGCTAAGGGAAAATGGTAGCTGGGGAGGATTGCCTAACACACAGGTCTGAGCACAGATCAAGGGAGAAACTAGGAGGGAAAATCAGGTAGACACGGGCAATTTGAAGATACATCAGATTTTGCCTACAAAGCCCACAATGCAACAAGTAAAATGAAACAGTCACGGGCAAGAAAAAACGTCCAATTTCTAAACAAAACAGGTGAAAAACGATGCAATCACAGGCAGGTAAAAACTTCAATTTTTAAACTGTAACAACCACAATTAAAACAAGTGAAAATGATGCAATCACGGGTAGAAGAAAATCGCTTTTTAAATTTCAGGAAAGAGACAGCACAAGTCTGCCATTTTACCACCTCCTGGTCCTTGGTTTACTGCAATCTTGGGCACTGGGAAAACTGCAGCTCACAAAATGGAGGTGAATGTTTTAGGGTTCCCCAATAAACCCTTAAGGGGCCTGGGCAGGTGTAAGAGGAGCTTGCTTGGGAGCTAGGGAGCCAATCGTCAAGCTTAGGCTGCTTTGCAGGGGGCTGGAAGCTGCTCATCAATTCAGAATCTCCTAGGTGACAGACCGGCTCAATCCACACTTTGGAGTTCTGCAGGTAAGGGCCTAAACAACTTTGCCCTCTAGCAATGCTGTTTGTACAAAACTTTACTCACTCTCCTAGCCAAAAACCAAGTGTACAATCCCTAAAAAACACAGCTTAAACAACTAGCAGCAGATTATGCAAAGAACAAACCTTAGGTTCATGGCCCACTGTTACCACCATCAAAATCACTTTTATCATGAAGACCCTCCACTCGGGTGGCCCATCAGATCCTTGCCCCACCACACCTTCACCTAAGGACTCCTACGATCACTAAAGTCCTAACACCTGTTATGAGCCCCAGTGTATCCCAATATAGGCCTAGGTAGTTGCACAACCTTTTACCTACATTTGTCCTACCTTACTCTACATACCGGCTCTGGCGCTGACCTTTTACCTAGTTAGGTGCTGAATAAATGTTGTGTGGTTTTCTTTGAAAAGTAGCCTCATTTATCATGCATGAGGATTCTTAGTATCACAGCAGGATTACCATCTTCTGCATAATAACTCTGTACAAAAGTCACCACTATCATCATCCTTGGCCGACATGCCCACAGTACCGTGACACATCTAGGTAGAACCCCTGAGGTTACCTTTCGGGTATATAAGTATCACATCTTCACTGGGCAAACCAGAGGAGAAACTTCCATGCTGATACGAGACGCTGAAGTCCCTGCACGCAGACACACCAGCACGCAGTGGTCTGACATCCCTTGCGGGGTGTCCAACTCGAGACCAAGATGGGGTCCTTCATTCTCTCCCATCAGGCAATGGGGTTAGCTCTTTCCTAGGGGGATTCTTGGCTATACACCTACATACATGCTAGGTACACTTAGGTACATCTAGTTACGGTTTGCATCGTAGGAGTACTCATGATTACTGCTATGGATCACTGACAAAATATCGATCGCACAAATATCGAGCAGACAAAATATCGTGGACAAAATATCGACTGTCAAAATATCGACTCCTTATCTCCAAACAGGTAAGTACAAAAATATCGAATCCAAAATATCGTCGTTAAAAATATAGTTAGTCAAAATATCGAATTTTATAAATCTGTTAAAAGTAATGTAAAATTAATGAAATAATAAATAAAATAAAGTAAAACATACTTAAAATTAGTTAAATTACTTTAAAATTAATAAATAATTATTTTAAGTAAAAAGAAAATCTACATACATTTTTATTTTTTAATACATACATATATTAACGTAATAATATAAAATAATAATCACTACTTTTAGCGTAGGATAGCGGGAGGGTAAAATTTACTATTTCCACTCCAAAGAGTGCGACAGTAGGGAAAGCGTTGGATAGCGTAGAGGTAAAAATTACTATTCCCACTCCAGAGAGTGCAACAGTAGGGAATGCGTTGGATAGCGGGAGGGTAAAATTACTATTCCCACTCCAGTGAGTGCAACAGTAGGGAAAGCGTTGGATAGCATAGGGGTAAAAATTACTATTCCCACTCCAGTGAGTGCAACAGTAGGGAAACCGTTGGATAGCGTAGGGGTAAAATTTACTATTCCCATACCAGTGAGTGTAACAGTAGGGAAAGCGTTGGATAGCGTAGGGGTAAAAATTACTATTCCCACTCCATGGAGTGTAACAGTAGGGAAAGCGTTGGATAGCGGGAGGGTAAAAATTACTATTCACACTCCAGTGAGTGCAACAGTAGGTAAAGCGTTGGATAGGGTAGGGGTAAAAATTACTATTCCCACTCCAATGAGTGCAACATTAGGAAAAGCGTTGGATAGCGTAGGGGTAAAAATTACTATTCCCACTCCAGAGGGTGCAACAGTAGGGAAAGTGTTGGATAGCGGGAGGGTAAAAATTACTATTCCCACTCCAGTGAGTGCAACAGCAGGGAAAGCGTTGCATAGCGTAGGATAAAAATTACTATTCCCACTCCAGAGAGTGCAACAGTAGGGAAATGGTTGGATAGCGGGAGGGTTAAAATTACTATTCCCACTCTAGTGAGTGCAACAGCAGGGAAAGTGTTGGATAGCGTAGGGGTAAAAATTACTATTCCCACTCCAAATAGTGCAACAGTAGGGAAAGCGTTGGATTGCGTAGGGGTAATAATGACTATTTCCACTCCAGAGAGTGCAACAGTAGGGACAGGGTAGGATAGCGGGAGGGTTAAAATTACTATTCCCACTCCAGTTAGTGCAACAGTAGGGAAAGTAATATTTTAATATTTTACTAAAAAATAATTATCAATACTAATAAATATTATTAATAACACTAATTACCAATTACAAAATCTTTAATAATTAATTTATTATAAATACAATACATATTATTTATTAAAAATTTATTACTAATTAATACCTATTAAATCATTAACAACCAATTAATAATCATTACCAGATTTGTATAAATATTTAAATAAATACCAATTAATATTTAATTACCAGTAAATTAAGTATCAATACAAAAAAATATTTTCTATAATTAACTAATTACAATTAAATTACTTCCCCCACATTCCCCTATAGACTCACATCCCGCTACAACTATTTAATTAATAGAAATAACATAATTACCAATAAATCAATTAAAAAAATTAATTACCAATTAATTAAATTTATTTACCAATTAATAATTAATTAACAATAAATTAATTATCAATACCAATTAATATTAATTAATATGTACTTAATTTCAATTAAATTACTTCCACCCTATTCCCTATAAACCCACATCCCGCTACAACTATTTAATTAATAGAATTAACATAATTACCAATTAATCAATTAAAAAATAATAATGACCAATTAATAAAATTTAATTACCAATTAATAATTAATTAACAATAAATTAATTATCAATGCCAATTAATATTATTAATATGTACTTAATTTCAATTAAATTACTTCCCACCCTATTCCCCTATAAACCCACATCCCGCTACAACTATTTAATTAATAGAATTAACATAATTACCATTTAATCAAATTTTTTTTACCAATTAATAAAATTTAATTACCAATTAATAATTAATTAACAATAAATTAATTATCAATACCAATTAATATTTATTAATATGTACTTAATTTCAATTAAATTACTTCCCACCCTATTCCCCTATAAACCCACTACCCGCTACGGAATTAAATTACGCAAAAATTAAATAACATAAAATTCATTGCTTTTAAAAAATTAAACATACATTACAACAACTAATATGCACTTTTAACACATATACTAACATACAATACACTTAGAAAAAATTCGATATTATTAAAAATTCAATATTTTTTAATGCCTATATTATGTACTTCGATATTTTAACAATCGATATTACTTACCTTAATTTCGATATTTTTAACGACTATATTATGTCCATTCGATATTATGTCCATTCTATATTTTGGACTCAATATTTTGTCCATTCAATATTTTTTTTTCGATATTATGTCTGATTACCTACTGCTATGTATCTATATGCCTGCATATATTCAATGTTTTAGCACCATGGTAGAATTCTACCTTTTATTTACTGTTTATAATCGTATAAATCTGGTTCTGTCTAATTGTTGTTGCAGCACACATATTTTATGCTAGAATGACGCTGGTTCAATAAATGCTTATTGAAAACGTCTCCATCATTTATTCTGTGTATCTCTCTGAGACAAAGTGAGCACGAGTGACTAAGCGAAAAGTACTGTACTGTTTCCACAATCCCAGAGGGGTCAGGGTTGTCATGGTCGATAGTTGCCAGAAACTATTCGTTCCTTGGAAGGTTGTGGGGCTTATAGTGGCTCTGTGAGCTAGCTGGTCTACAGACTAACATCCTTTGGGGGTGTCTGGAATCAGTCTGAACACCAATCCCTCAGTTTATGTTGTCTAAACACACAGATCATATATAGATTTGTAGGAACTACACGACATGGTGCCGCCAACTTTGGTTTAGTTCTTATTTAACGGTCAAATCTGAGTAGTTCAGTCGTGCTTTTCTCAGAGACCCCATCTCACATTTACCCAGAGACGTCTGGAGTGGGGAGGGAAAATCCGCTGGAGCTGAGTAGGTATATCCTATGTATTGGCTGTAGGTATATTCAAGCTTGAAGGATTATAGTTCCATATTGTGCTAAACCATATCTCTTTCCCATACCAAAAACTGCCTTGAAAAATGTCTGTCCAAGATGACGCTGCGGCTGCGACTGCATTAAATGCAAATGCAGCAGAGGAAGGAGAGCAGGAAAGTGCTATAAAAATTTCAGAAAATTGCAGAAATGCACTGACTTTAAAATTAGCAGATTTTGAGGTCCCAGCATTAGGTGGGACTGTTACCTTCGTAATTGAGGCACACGAGGCATACAGAACAGAGGTTTCAATTCTTGGGTCAAATTCCCACCTGCAGATGCACGCACACATACATTTCATTCTTACACTCCGGGTGAAATACCAGATGAATACTCTCCATACGAGTACATACGAGTCCCGTTAACTTACCAAGAGCATATAAATTGGTTTAAAGGTGCCCTCCCCATACCACAGATAAAGTGAGACTCGGTCCGCTCAGCAGAGACGGAGCGACTTGGCCAGTTCTAGCTGCTTACACACTGCATCCAGACATTGACACATTACCAGCAGCAGACTTACGCCCACTTCACAAAGAAATAATAAAACTTTGCAGAAATCTTTCACAGTTCATAATGCGAACACACACCCTTCAACCTACAAGGATAACTGAAACAGGTCAACTACAAGGGACCGCAACTAAAATCACCCCACAAACACTGAACGCGATTATGGGTAGAATGCCCACTAAACGTGAGCAAATGCCATTCTGGATAGAACAGAAAATATTGCAGCTTGAGGCAGTGTTTCCACATTCAGGTCCCCAAGAAAAATACAGAATATTAACAATTTGCTTGCCAATTGGGATAGCTCCCCCGATAGAGGATTGTACCACTTAGGGTAAAGTCTTTGCTGCAGTCTACACCAGGGCTCATGGTACCCCTCAGTAGCAGTCTTACCAGAAGTATTAAAACGAATACAGAACGAGTACTGGGCAGAACCTGCCCTGGACTTAGGGAGGAAATTGCTAGGCAATTTTTTCCATGTATCTGCAATTATGTTAGCAAACATAAAAGGGGAGGCAGCAGCGGTGGCTAGACGCCAACGCCTGAGGGAATGCACTCCTGCACAACAGGAGCAGGAGTTAAATTATCCAAGAGACCTATGCTTCGCTGGCAGGAGATAATTTGGGAGCTAGACCTGTGAAACCACAATTAATGGGTAATCCTGAAAAGGATAACTCAAAGCAAGCACCCAATTCTTCTAAAAAGAAATGGGATAATAAACAATAAAAAAACAAGCAGAATACATCACAATTACGGTGTGGGTCTCCTCTGACAGGAACTATAACCTTAGAAACCGTGACAATATTAAGAAACCTTACAGGTATCAGGATACTGATACACGTTCTTCTCGTTCCTTTCAGGGTTCATCAAAAAACTCAGAGAGTGAAGGACGGTCAGAATCGAGATCAGAAGAGCGAGTCAAGCCAAGAGACACACATCGCACTTCAGACTACATTATCAAATAAGAAGATAAACCTAAATCTAAACCTCAATTTAAAAAGAAGAAGGTAGCTGGCCTTAAAATAAGAAATGCCCAGGCTACTGAGGACTCAACTACTGAACGGGGAATGGGCTCTGATGATGCTAGACAGTGCAGCAGAGTAACAATAGCTTGCCAGAACCTGATGGAATTTCTGGTGACAGCAGCGTTGAATGAAAATATCACAGTGGAAACACCTGATACAAGGGTAAGCGTCCCACATCAGTTACATGAAATAACACTCCAAATGGAGGGTAACATACCAAGGAAAGTGAAAGGTTTCTTTTGGGAGAACCTGACTTTTGGGTATGATATCCTTTTGGATGAAAAAGATTGGCAGCCTGAGTTCGTTATGGATTGCCTAAAAGGAGAAGCGATAATTTTACCAGCCTTCTCCGACCTCGTTCCAGAATCACTAAAACATTCATACGTGTAGGAGTGGGCAGTGGCACTAGCTCCTGCCTTATACCCTATAAAACATGACGCGAAAAAACAGGTGTTTATGGTTTTAATTGAGTGATAAACTTTTCAGAATTCTAAAAAAAAAAGGTCAGGGAGATCTTAGATCAACTTGAATATCAAGGTGTAATTGAGAATTGCACCTCTTCCATGAATTTTCCTTTGTTTCCCATAATGAAATCCAACAATTTATACGTCTAGTTTTAGACTACAGGCATTTGAACACATGCACGAAAACATTTGCAGTACAAAATGCACACAGTGCCGCATTGATGAATAACATTGTGCGGAAGAAATGCAAAACAACATTAGATATCCCAAATGGATTCTTCTGCCAAAATATAGCACCTGAAAGCAGATATTTGATAGCATTTTCGTCCCTTGGCTCTCAACGCCACTTCTGTAGATTGCACCATGGGTATAAGGATAGCCCCGGGTTATTCTCTGCAAAAGTATCAACGCTACTTCAAAATTCTGATGAGGAGGCATTATCCGATGTAGATGATATTTATCTGACGGATGATGAACTATTGGATCATTTGACCAGGGTGAACAACATCATTTTGGGGTTCGCCTCGGAAGGCTGCAAATTTAACTTTAAAAAATAAAAAAATGCCCACCTCAATGTCCTATTTTTAAGATATGAGCTCTCAAGTGAAGGGAAAAGCCTAGCAGCTATATTTTTAGAAAAATGTGCGTTGCTCCAACCTTCAAAGACTCTGAAAAATCTACAGCCCATTTTAGGATTCCTAAATTTTGGCAGAACATACATTTTGGATTACACAGAAAAAGTAAAACCTTTCTACGACTTAATAAGACCTGATTTCTCAGTTCGACATTGGACACAGGAACAGGACAAATTCTCTGTTCCTTACAAGCTGACATGATAGCTTCCAAAAATTTATACACACATGTAAACACCACAAATTTGGTGATCCGTGTAAATGCGGATCAATCTGGATACACGTACCTCACCTTCAAGAAGGAGGTAGAGTAATCTGTACCGGACCTGAGCATACCCGGACTAAGTCATGCTTTTAGACTGAAGCTTGACTGGGACCTATAGGTTTGTACGGTCACTGTGTTGATTTATCAGCTAAAAAGTGGGAAGCTACCAGATTCATGGATCACTGACTTAACTATTTCACTGTAAAATTGCTAATCATCTATTAACGATGCATGTAATAACTAGGGAAATGATTATATGGCTCGAACAGCACTGATACTGAAGCCTCTGCCGTCCCCAGCAAACAGCAAACAATGACTCTTATATGACATAACTACTGGATATTGAGACTAAGATATTGGCAAAATATTGAACAACAGACTCTTTAATTATATAGTAGGCACACTCAGACCAATTAGGCATTATGTCTGAAAGGGCAGCGAGGCACAATCTTAGGAGACTACACAATGGCATGGAATAAATGTGCTAAATAGTTGAAATGACTAATTATGTCACTGAATTCTGAAAACCTTTGGATTCTCTGTTTTTTGCCAATGAAGAAATATTGCTGGCACGAGCCTCCTGTTGTCAAAACCTGTCTGATTTACATTTGTTATTGAGTGTATTAGGCTTTCTAATTGGTGGCAATAATTGTATCTAAGATGTTCTTACAGACATTGATTAAGAGCAATAAATAGGGCAATAATTAGGGTAACAATGGTTTCAGCCCTGTGACTCATCTGATAGTGTGACATTTAAGAATAATACAAGCAACCTCATAATCAGGGTTTTCGGAAATCATCTAGTAAAACACTATGGGGAGATTATCAGGCCCAGGCACCTTGCTTATTTCTATGGCATTCTCTGCATTTCTCACTTCTTCTTAATCTACAGGGCCTCAGGTTCCCCATCAACGTAATGTTGAGATGAATGTAAGGTATTGTTTTGAAGTATTTGTTGATGTCTCTTTGGACTTCCTGCTCGCTGGTATATTGCGCCTTGCAATAATTAGAGAAAACTTCTAGAATTTCCTTGTCTTTCTGATCTGTTTATCTAAAATAGATACAACCTTGATATTTTCTTCTTTTCATGAAGTTAACTAATATTCCCAAACATTTGTTTTGCCCTGGGAACCTCAACTCTTGTTCATTTCCAATAACTCATCTGTGAATGCAGTGAGATGACTCCTAAATGCTTAGATTTTCCAAAGCGACGTGTTAAATATCCAAGTTTTTGTGCTTTGTAGAAGTGCCCGAGTTGAGTGAGCTATGTCAGTCACAACATCTTATATGATGATTCACCCAATATTGGCCAACTTACTTATTTTTATCATAGAGTTCCTATTAAATAGAAAGTTGGAAGTTGTGGCTGTAGGGAAGCTAATGAATTGGAGGTGAAAAAGTGTACTAAATTAAGAGAACTAGAGACAAGAAGTTGTCACAGTTCATATAGAAATACGATTTAATTTGATGTTCCAAAACTGCACTATGATAAAAGTGGGACATTTTCACAAATTATGTAAGGGTGCAACTTATTGTGTGAGAATGGTATTTTTTAGGGTATAGGGGTGGGTAGAGGTATCGGGTGGTTAGGGTGATATTAGGATTTAGGTTTGCGTAGGGGTATTGGGTAGTAAGGGTGTTTTTAGGGTTCTGGGGTGGGTATGAGTATAGGGTAATGTTTATTTAGGGTTTAGGAGTATGTAGGGGTATAGGGTGGTAAGAGTATTTTTTAGGGTTTAGGGGTGGCTAGGGGTGTAAGGCATTTTAGGGTTTAAGGGTGGTTAGGGGTATAGAGTTGTAAGAGTATTTTTAGGTTTAAGGGATGGGTGGGGTATAGGGTTGTAAGGGTATTTTTAGGGTTATGGGGTGGGAAGGAGTTTAGGGTGGTAAGGACACTCTTAGGCATTAGGCGTGGGTATGGGGTATGGGGGTAAGGGTGTTTTTAGGGTTTATGGGAGGGTAGAGGTATTGGGAGGTAAGGGCGTTTTAAGGGTTTAGTGATGGGTGGGGGTATTGGGTGGTAAGGGTATTTTTAGGGTTTAGGGGTGGGTAGGGGTATAGGGTGTAAGGGTACTTTTAGGGTTTAGAGTGAGTAGGGGTATAGGGTGGTAAGGGATTTTTACAGTTTAGGGGTGGGTAAATAAAGAGGATGTTACAATTACTAACAAGATAATAACATGTATTTGGGTTTCAGCTTACCTTACCATATACTTACCTTGCATTGTAAAGGCATGTGTGGTAAAGGTATATGCGTGTTAAAGGCATTGCATTGTAAAGGACATTGCATGGTAAATGATGAGTAGAAAAGGCATGCGTAGAAAAGGCATGCGTTGTTCCATCATACATCCAGGATCTCCTGCTAAAATGATGTATACACCTGAATAGAGACTCAGTAGCAAATTTACTAAAAAGTCACACAACTCAGTGCAGCAACCAAAGTTGCTGTGCTGTGTTTCATCAACGGCAAGTAGCAGGACAGCACCAAATTGACTTAGATGTGGCACTGTTGAAGCCTCCCCGGGCACTGATGAACTTTAGGCTGCATTGAGCGACACACGCTTCCTTGCATCGTAGTGCAAAGGTGTGTGCACAATGTCTAACATCGTAGGTTATTACTGGTTTTGCATATATGCTGTAAATATACTTTTCTCAAACGTTATACCTGCCTCGAGGAGGCATACATTTTTTGGTCAAAGCCCTGTCTACCCATCCATGAGTGGTTGCATGGGAATGCCCATGTGCCATGGCTGAGCTGCCCCCTTGACCCAAAGTGGCTCTACTTTGTATTACTTTAGGGCTACCTTCCTGCACAAATCTAAATTTGCACCGGAAAGTAAATCCCAATTCAAGACTTTGTTTTGGTTTGCATCACTTTTTATGAAACTGCACCAGTGCAAAGCCTTAATAAATCTGTCCCTTAACTGATCGACCGTCTGTGTCGTCTGGCCAAAGAGAAGTTGGACAGACCCCAGGCCCTGGACTGGATACACTGTTTGTGAATGTGTGCGAGCATTGGGCAGATGGCAATAGCGAAGTAGGATATGATGATTTCCAATTCAGTGGTTAAGAAGGCAAAAGAGGCACTGATGAAGGATTATTGAGGACTGCTTTGGGCCTTTTGGAGCAGAACCTAAGCTGGCTTTTGGTAGCACAGCACCATCAAAGACTTTCAAGCTATATCTATGGCCATGCAGGAGGGAGTAGGGTACTCAAACGTTTCGACAAACATTTAGATACAAGCCAAATTTCTCTAGCATATAAACTGTTAACAATTTAAAGACAGCGGCGATGGCTTCAAGTAGGGGTTAAAGGGTGGTGACTGCTCACATGTAACTGGAAGGTAGTTGACAATGCCATTTTTGGATAAAACATATTTAGAAACCAGCTGGTGGAGGTTTTAAATAAATTAAGAACCAGAAAGACTCACAACCTTTTAAGCAGTACTCCAGGTATTCAGAGATGAGTTAACAACCTTCAAATCATTCCAAGTCCAGGATGTATGACCCAGCTTCCAAAAGGTCTCGCTTTCATACCCAGGTAATCTGCCACTTTGCCCAGCTAGGCATCATAAGTCTTGACTATGCTGGGCCCGGGATCAAAGCATATCATAGATTTCTCAGCTTCGCCACCTGGTTCCAGCCTCACCATCATCCCCTAGCCCAGGAATCAGAGGAAGAGGCAGGTGCTACTAGAGAGAGCATTCTGCCCCTGGTTCTGAAGGCATAAATCACCTGAATCATTCTGGTAGAGCAGATTTGCCACTTCATTGCCTTCCTGATTCTGAAGCTCTATTGAGAGCGCACAATGGTTATTTATCTAAATGGGGGTGGGGATAAAAAAAATTGTGAAGACTTCCCTTTTCATGTTTGGTACCCACCAGAAAAAACATCCTCTGGTGTCCAAAGTGAAAGGTATTAATGCTGCTAAACATTCATGATGTTTTTCTCCCTGTACTAGTATCACCGAGGGGCATATTATCAAGAACGGCGTTAAAATTATCGCCGCTTTAGCGGCAGGAAACTGCCGCTAAAGCGGCGATAATGGGCTTGATAATATGCCCTTGAGAATTCCAATAGGAGCCCATGTTCTGGTGTGAACCTGGGCTCCTATTGAATTCTCAAGGGCATATTATCAAGCCCATTATCGCCGCTTTAGCGGCAGTTTCCTGCCGCTAAAGCGGCGATAATTTTAACGCCGTTCTTGATAATATGTCCCCATGTCTTTAGTGGCACACAAGGTTTTGTAAAGTAAAAAATCACTGGCAATTTTGCACCACACAGTCCTTGATTCAAAACACCTTTTACTGCCAGATTATGAAAGCAGATTTGTGGAGGTGGTAATGTGGACGAGAATGTCTTTGCATATTTATTGTGTTGTATTTTATAGTGCTAGTGAAATGTTGTGTTATTTTTTGGGCGGGACTGTTCCTATTGGAGCAGCGTCAGGACAGATTTGCAAATGGCTGGGGTTCAAACTGAAGTGGCATGGTGTGCAAAATAACAATAGATTGTGATGTAGCCAGAGTAATTTCCAATAGCTGAGATTCGTTCAAGCATTCCATCCATCATTTTTTGGTATACTTCAGTGTGCCTCACAAAGTGGGACGAGTATGCCCAAACATGGGTCCTGTGCACACACTGTCACTGAAACCAAGCCATATCTGGCTGATGAGCCCTTACTAGGATGAAACCGGTCCTAGGCTGCTTGCAGGGAGGACATGGCCTGGCAGTTTGGGCTGGACTGTTCGTAGTGGAGCAGGGGCAAGACTGATTTGCATATGTCTGGGTCCAAACTGAGGTGGCATGGTGTGCAAAATAACAATAGATTGGGATGCGGCCCTGAGTAATTACCAGTTGCTGAGATTAATTCAAGCATTCCATCATCACTTTTTTGCATACTTTAATGTGCCCCATTATCCCTTTATGTTTACTTTAGTGTGTCCCTCTAAGTCAGGTGCTAATGCTCAGACGTGGGCCCCATGCCCACTGCATCACTGGTACCAAGCTATACCTGACTGATGAGCCCTTACTAGGGCAACACCGGTCCAAGGTTGCTTATGCTCCAGTTCAGGGAGGACCTGGCCTAGCAGTTTGAGCTGGACTGTACCTAGTACAGGAGGGTCAAGACTGATTTGCATATGGCTGGGTATTAACTGAGGTGGCTTGGTGTGCAATATATATATATAATATATAAATTCACTGAAAAAATAAAGGTTACAGAGACATTATAGTTAGGCTCAGATTTCACTCATACAAAATCAGTGAAATTCAGCAGTTATAGTTAACGGAGCTAACTATAACTTGCGCCCCCGCAATGCACTGGTTATGACCTCACATATTACATCACTCATGACGCGGTCAGGGACATCACTGATGACATCTCAAATGACATCACTGATGACATCATCCACAAAATCACCAATGTACCCACTCAGACCCCCATAGAACCTTTCATACACCCACTCCCACACAACCATTCACAAACCCATTCACAGACCTATACCAGTACATACATACCAACTCACTGATTCATGGGTGTGTGAATGGTTGTGTGGGAGTGGGAGTGGGTGTATGAAAGGTTCCATGGGGTTGAGTGGGTACAATGGTGATTTTGTGATGTCATCAGTGATGTCACTGACCATGTCATGAGTGATGTAATATGTGAGGTCATAAGCAGTGTATTGCGGGGCGCAAGTTATAGTTAGCTTAGCTAGCTATAACTGCTGAATTTCACTGGTTTTGCACGAGTTAAATCTGAGCCTACCTATAATGTCCCTGTAACCTTTGTTTTTCAGTGAATTTCCAAGGTTTTTTATGTGAAGTAAGATGCCCATCGCAATGCACAATGGGGGTGGGCTTGAACGCAGGGCCTGGCATGGCATTGTGCTGCCCAGATCCAAGCTTGCTGCTCCTGTGCCCCTCCTCCTTGCCAACAATGTTTGATGGAAAGAGCATAAGCACTTTAGCACTGATAAAGTGCACAAAGTCCTAAAGCCAACAAAAACGAATTCAGCAAAACAGGAGGAGTGAAGACAAAAGGTATGGGCGAATACCATGCCAAAGATGGCAGGTCTAACAGTCTTCCTGCCCATTCACTCTGCAGGACACTGTCTTGACTAAGGGGCTGATTTAGATGTTGGCGGTCCTGGGACCGCCTTTCTGGTGGATGGCGGTCCCACTGCTGCCATCGCGTCTGACCTCCCGCCCGATCACAATGGTGATGGTGGGACAGCCACCGCCTCCAGGATCCTGGAGACTGCGAGGGCGGTAGTGGAAAAAGCAGGCGGGAATCGCGGTAGGGCCGATGCTGGCACGCCAAGCAGACTCCAACCTGCCTTTCCTCTAAGCATTTCATGGTGGGGACCATGCCATGAAATGCTTGTCGGAAAGGCATGTGAATATGGGGTGAGTGCAGGGGATGCTCTTTAGGCCCTCCTGTGAGCCACACATTCCCACCGCCGTGACACCGCTGCTGCTGCACCACCCACCCTGCATTACTGTTGTAATCTGGTGGGTGGGACTGCAGACAGCTTGGCAGTCTTCCTTGGACCGCCACGGTGGCAGTCCAGCAGGAAGACCAGCAACATCTAAAGCAGGCCCTTAATATTTTCTCCTCCTAATTTTATTGCTTGCAGTGCGCTGATGGCTCAGGTGTGGACCGATAATTTTTTTATCCCTTTGAGTGTTAGGTTTCGGTAAAGAAACAAGGAGCTTGAGGATCCTAAAGCAAGCATAACTTTTAAACTGGACTGGCCCAAACTCTCTGTAAACAACTGGGACAAGGCGTTAATAGATGCTGAGACCCCGCTTCAGAACTCCACTGTCAAGGAAGATCTGGTTCAATGTAATTACTGGATTACAACCACTTTAGATTTTGTCTACCCAGTTTTGGTTAAACTCGCTGCCAGGTCTCGCCACACAGCTCCTTGGTACACTGCTGATTTAAAATTAGCTGAACTGGAGTGTACAAGACTGAAACACGAGTGGCACAGGGAATATCAGCATAAGAGTAAGGGCCTTATTTTGATTTCAGCGGACGGGTTACTCCGTCACAATAGTGACGGATATCCCATCCGCCGAAATATAAATCCCATAATATCCTATGGGATTTATATTTCAGCGGATGGGATATTTGTCACCATTGTGATGGAATAACCTGTCTGCCGAAATCTAAATCAGGCACTAAGTCAAAACTACAGGTGGCACTGACAGATTATTTTTAAAAAATCTGAATAAAAATCTAACTTTTGTGTTTCCAAAATTCTTCAAGTACACAAGCCCTCTATTGGAAGCCTTTCAAGAGATGTGTAACAAGCTGCATGTCTTTTTGAAGAACAAGATCATGGCTATATGTGATCATTTTTCTTTATCTATACAGATCAAGAATAAAATCTCTTATGAGTGCTTTTCCTGAGTTGGATGCTTTCCTACCTCTTTGCAATTTTAATAGGACTTGATGGACTTCCCTTTATCAATTTCCTTAGGGTCTCCTTTTGACCCCTAACTCCTTGGCTCTTCCATAATATACCACCAGCATTGCTTGAGGCCAGTCTTGTGCTTTGTAACAAATTGTTTGTCAATATACAATTGTTCTGCTACCTTGGATACAGGCTTTGCTTTTGCAGCTGCTGAAGAAAACTAATGCTGATTCAACTATGCTTTGCAATTATGAGTCACTCTCACTGCTCTGTTCTCCAAATAAAATTCTGGAGAAGACCATTAGTTTTCTGGAGAGCAACATGACACTTGACGAGACGCAGCTGGAGTTTCGACCATCCGCAGCACGAAAACTGCTCTGGGCTCTGTGCTAGATGATTTGTGACTTCAAGAGCATTGGGGCTTCTTGTGGACTTGGGGTCTTAGCTGTTTAACTGCGCCCCTTTCAATCCCAAGTTTAAACCTGTATCTCAGGATATCCTCCTGGCATCGTCACTCAGCTTTACATTTTTTAACCTTGATGTCCATCTTTGGCTGCTAATGAGCTATGCAAGTGACATGGATATTCTGATTTCTTTGGAGGACTCTGCATTTGATGCTGTCTCGGTTTTTAATGACTCTATGATGGGAATGGAGGGGGGGGCGTTGCTAACTGCCAATGTATGTAGCCGGACGCGGACTGTGGAGCTCTCTACCGGGGATCCCCCATCCAACATAATCTTGAGCCCCAGCACCGATGAATGCCCACTGTAAGGGTGGAGGAGACACCCCAGAACAATTTCTCTGAGTGGACGGGGGCTCCGCCCAACAGACAGAGCGGCGAACGACAAAGAATGATGCAGCCTCCTGACGACTATGACGAAATGGCGGCCGCTGCCGACTTTGAAAGCTAACTTTGGGAGCCCGCTCGCAGTGTAGCCACCAGGGCCGGAGGCCCAAAGCGCAGTGCAGTGGACGAGCAACTCGAGACCTCTTACTGCACTATAAAGGACCCGGAGGACCCAGTGGTGCGGTACTGGCAACACCCTGCCAGAGATGAAGATGGCCCCATAGGCATCAGCACAGCCCATGATTACCAGGAGGGCCGGAGACGTCGCAACGCAGAAGATGGGACACAGGGTGGTCCCCTCCGAGCCTGTGCAGCTGCCCATAAGTTAAGAGGGAGCAGTCGGAACGCACTTGAGCCCGGAAGATATCCCCGCAACCTGTGAGTGACTACAACGGTGAGGGAACTGTAGAAAAGGAAGCAGGCTGCTGGGTGATACATCGCGGTAAAGAGCTGTGGGCAGAGGGCGACGAGCAAACCATCGTACGCCCGGACTCACGGAGATCCAGGGAGACCACTGCGAAGGTAGGCCACGCGGGGTCTACCGAGAGGTTAAACAAACAGCCGCGCACAGAAAGGGGAGCCAGCAGGAGCTACTCGCGGCCCAGCGATACACTGGCCTAAGCGAGGAGAGACGGGCGGACAGTGAAGAGGCCTGTGGAGCTGCCAGAAGGGCCGGAAGCCCAAGGAGCAGTGTTGCAGGTGCGGCGTTGCTGAACACGAACCAAAGGCCCATTGCCGGGCTGCGGTGTATCCGGAGGACCGGGCAGTGAATCACCAGCAGGCGCCTGAAAGAGGAAGGGCCCAGCGGGCACAGCCGTGGTTCAAGGATACACAAAGGGCCTGGGAAGTCACTGCACTGAAGGTGGCTGCGGAGGGGCCCGAGGTGGGACTGCGCCCTGGCCAGAGTGGGAGTGGAGCCAGTGGAGAGCACTTAAGACCCCGTGGTTAACATCATAGCCCATGAGAGAGCATAGCACAAGGGAACCTGCAGAGCAGAGAGCAAGCTGCGAGAGGGCCACACGCGATCGCGTGCTGCAGCCCTAACACAAAGAGCGGCCTGGTAAGACATCTCATGGGGCCCACAGCTGCTGTACCTGCATTTGAACATAAAGAGGAACAGGGGGAACTCGATTGAGGAGGTAGGCGGCGGGGGACCCATCATGAGGTCTCCTCTGACAACATGGTGCGTGAGTAGAGAAGCCGGAAGCTAGCTGAGGCCTAATACTGCACTGGACCTGGAGAGCAGGAGGCGGGCAGACAAAGGGGAAAATTGTGACACCAACGGGGACATCAAGCGGGCCAGGGGACCTCCCGTGTCATAACCATTTACTGATCACATGCCCCCAGAACCCACAAACTATAACCCACTGAGGGAGCGGAGCCAACTCTGTGATCCCGGGAAAGAACTGTGAAGCGTAGCACTGTGTGACAGTGAGAGTCAAGGAGCAACAGAGAACCACCGCTCGCCTCTGTTCAACGTCCAACATACGGGGAGGGAACTTGGCTGCACAACATGGGGAAAATACCAAAAAAGCGAGGTCATAATACTCTTGACATGGGCAGGAGAGAGTGACGAATTCCGAGCGGATAATCTCTGACCTTCCCACAGAGGTGATAGAACTGTGAAAATCCCTGCCAGACATAGAAACCAAAGTGCGGATCTTAGAAGTGAGAGCAGAAGACAGCAAAGGCAGATCTCGCAGAAACAAACTGCGTATAATAGGAATGCCAGAGCGAGAAGAGGGGAGCGACGTGGTGCAGTTCCTGGAGCATTGGATAAAAACAGAAGTGGCCCCAGAGGGGCTCTCCCAATTCTACGCGTTAGAAAGAGCACACAGGGTCCCGTCAGGACCCCCTAGACCAGGCGCTCCTCCACTGCCGATAGTGGCTCGATTGCTCCACTTCCGGGACCGAGACTTTATCCTAACACAAGCCCGCCAGAAAAGCAACCTACAGATCGGAAACAGCAAAATCATGGTATTCCCTGACTTCACCAGGGAAGTGCAGAGACAGAGAACTACGGGCCAGATATACGACGCTTTTTAGCGTGCGCAAATGGGTCTTAGACCCGTTTGCGCACGCTAAAAAGCATGGGCCCATGTACAAACAGTATTTTGCGACTCGCAAATAGATTGCGACTCGCAAAATACTGTTTTGCGATTCGCTTATAGGAAGGGGCGTTCCCTTCCTAATAGCGACCGCAAAGCTATGTACCAATGTTTTGCGACCGCAATTGCGGTCACAAAACACTCGCAAATTACCACCTACTTCAAGTAGGTGGTAATGCATTTGCAAAGGGGAAAGGGTACCCCTTCCCCTTTGCAAATGCATGCAATATTATGTTTTAAGGACAGGCAGTGGTCCCAGGGACCACTGCCTGCCCTTAAAAAATGAAACAAAAACGTTTCATTTTAAAAAAAAAATGCATCCCGTTTTCCTTTGAGGAAAAAGGGCTGCATTTTTTTTAAAAAGCTGCTTTATTTAAAAGCAGTCCCAGACATGGTGGTCTGCTGAGCTCAGCAGGCCACCATCCCTGGGAGGGCCTGTCATTCCCAATGGGCTCGCAAATTGCGAGAGGCTCATTAATATTCATGAGCCTCGCAATTTGCGACCCCATTGGGAATCGCAAACAGTGTTAAACACACTGTTGTACATGCCAAATAGCGCCTCACAAATTGCGAGTCGCAAATGCGACGCAATTTGCGAGGCGCTATTTGTCAGGTCGTACATCTGGCCCTACATTCCTAGCGGTGAAAAATAAGTTACGGCAGTTACAGATACCATATGCAATGCTGTTTCCGGCCCGATTGAGAGTGGTAATCCCGACTGGGGTGCAGTTTTTCCAGTTGCCGCGGGATGCTTGGGAATGGCTCAATTCTGGCTTGGGTCGCGGATCGCGCAGAAACTCCTTGGGGTCAAGGGCAAGAAAAAGAGACAGAGGCTCAGACAAAACTAGGACACTGTCATCAACAGAAGTAAGGGAAGAATGGCACAAAGTCCTCAAGGCAGTCATAGAGCTCAGCCAAACGAGTTCTAGTCCCAGACAACACAGAGCGACCAAGAAGAGGGACGTTCAGACCGCTCCCATTCCTCCAGCACTGCAGAAGACTCGGAGACGGACCTACCTAAAATAACCCCCAAGTCAGCTGATTAAATCATATGAGCAAGGGACTGCTGCGAGGAATGGGACAATGGACGTAATGGATTATATGCTTTCGTCTTTGTTCTTGGGAAAGGGAGGGCTGCAACTAGCGATAATAAGTTGAGATATGTAAGGTACTGGGGTGGCAAATGCACCAACAAGATGGGGGGGGAACCAGAGGGCAGGGTTCTCAATCCTGCTGGCTGACACAGCAACCCCAAATACAGTAGAACTTTTCTTTTCTTAAAGTTTGGATGGGCACTGGACTATTACCTGTCCTGGGGAGGGGGAGTTGGGTAGTTGATTATTTTGGGGGTTTACAGTTAGGGGCCAGGCATGTCTGGAGTAGGAAAGCTGTTAGGAAATCTTTAGTGCCAGTCCAATGGTACCCACCTTAGACCTCAATTGCATTTCATGGAATGTACAAGGAATGCACACCCTGACAAATCTCCACAAGAGACATTCATACTTGATTCGGAGGGGAGCACAAATTGCAATGCTGCAGGAAACACATATAAATGCAAAAGAAGGGGCAGCACTACAGTGTAGATGGAGGGGACAAGTATACTATACGAATTACTCAGCGTTTGCTAGAGGGGCGTTAATATGGGTGAGAGCAGGGGTCCCCTTTAAGTGCACCAGGCAGTTAATTGACCCTGAAGGCCGGTAAGTCGTGTTCATTGGCAAACTTGACGGTAAGGACGTGACGATTGGGAGTATATACAGCCCAAATATTGATCAATCTTCCTTTTTTGCTACCCTTTCTAGAACACTAGCACCTGCTTTGACCGTCTCAGTGATATTGGGGGTAGACTACAATTGTGTTGTGGACGTTGACCTGGATCGCTCCCATCCACCCCTGCAGGATTCACCCATCCGTAGAGCAGCTGAAGCGCACACACACTGGCAACACCAATGGGGGCTGATAGATTCCTGGAGGGGGATACATATTACTGTTTCTTCTCACATCTACATGAATTACACGTTAGGCTCGACGCTGTGCTGTGCTCCCCAGATGCACACAAATGCATTCAAACTAATGAATATCTAGCACGGATGATCTCAGATCATAACCCAATATTAGTAGGTCTTATTTGGATTCAAAGTATTCCTAATATTCCTACCTGGCGCCTCAGGACGGAGGCATTGGAAGATCAGATATATCAAGCGACAATACGAACAGCTATTGAGCAATACTTTGACGAAAATGCAGGTACTGCTACAAGCCTCATGGTAGAGTGGGAGGCCTTCAAAATGGCGCTCAGGGGTAGATGTATTTCTGAGATGGTAGGAGTGAGGGGGACCCTATTAAGGGACACGGAGTTATCCGAACAACAACTCCGGGAGCTTGAGAAGGCGAGACTGAAGAATAGAGAAATACAGGGGGAGTTGCTAGCAGCCAAAGAAACAGTAGCGGAGCATGTAGAAAGGCTGCGCTGTTTTGACTATAAACAGTATATCTGAAAAACAACTAAGACGGCCACATCAATTGGTTATCTGACACGGTAATGTCTGGCACCTCATTGGATTTTTAAGAAAACCCTCACACACCAACCTGGTTGGTGTCATGCTTCATCATCGGGTCCCAGCTGAGTAGCCAAATGCTACTCAGCTGTGCTACAACACCTGTTTACAGTGGAGCAAGTATGAGGTGTAGGTGAAATGTGATGAAGTGAAAGTGAATATAAAAATACCTCCAGATTCTACCTGTTAGTTTATTCTTGGTGATCCGGGGTATATTTAAAAAACAGGAGAGTGGATAAAGGATACTATGTGTAGACAATTACTATCCAATATTGGTCAACATGTTTCAGCCCACTGAAAAAAATAGATGGGGCTTTCTTCAGGACCTCTCAAATAGCGTAAGTGAAAGTGAAAGTGTGTGGTAAAAAATAATAGCCACGTGTTAGGGCATTTTGAGTGTTCGCGCTAAGGAACACTACGTATGCCAAAAAGGACTGACCGTAATATGGGTCCTCTCATTGGCAATTACCTG
Organism: Calotriton arnoldi; assembly: GCA_963921515.1. NCBI lineage: Eukaryota > Metazoa > Chordata > Amphibia > Caudata > Salamandridae > Calotriton > Calotriton arnoldi. The sequence continues at coordinate 190,804 of CAWUFW010013329.1, forward strand.
AAAGAGAAAAGTTAAAATCCAATAGAAAGACAAGTAAGACTCGAACATTCTATCTGCATACACATTCATTGTAATCTTTGTAAACTGGAGTAAGGTGCAGTAACACGCAGTGTCAGACATGCGTGCAATACCCACTCGTACATATGTAATGCATCCAAATCCCATGCTTATATACAAAATGGTGGTCATGCCATCATATGGTGTGAGTAACATAGGGCGCGCTTTTCGTTACCTCATTGTTAGCAAAGGTATTCGTGTGAACCTGTGGCAGTGACTGGTCATATTATGTGTTCGGCTATGTCGCGCCGTGATCATCTAATATTATAATTAGCAGTGAAAAATCTACACAGTGATTAGTTAAAATATTTACACTAATCAGTCTGATGGTTCGTGTATCTGTTCCTGGGATGGGGGGTGGGAAAGCCTTTACATCACCAACTCTGGCAAAAAGAAAAAAGAAGAAAAAGCGGAGGAAAACGATAAAAAACCTGGCTTGCTATTTCACCAGATAATGGCATTGCATCAAAGGTAAACGAAAAAAGAAAAAGAGGGTGCAGCGCCACAATGGTGTAACGCTAGTGACACCCTGTTTGGAGCAGTCTTACTTTAAGTTGTGGTCTCTCCCGCCGTAAGCCTAATCGGTATCCTCAGGAGCAGGCTGGCGTTTGCGGGAGCCGGGCTCGTTGTATAAAAATGGAATAGCAATCGACTTCCGGGAGTGAGTACGCCATCACGTGGGAAACGTGTACGTGGCATCTAGAACGTTGAATGATTTACGTGAAGGCACACTAATGGCGGCTAGATGAAAGTATGAACAATCATGCCTCCGATTCAACGATACTTAAAAATGTGCAACATTGCAAATATAATAAAGACTTGATGTTAGGGGCAATACCACATTCTATGGTGGTAGTACTAGAGGGAGAACATGTCCCTTATTCTGTGGGTGAACGATGCTTATAAGAACAGAATACCTAGCAATGGTAGCACCGTTCCAATCATAATGTATCAGAGAGGGGATGAAACTGGAAAAATACCCAGATGGTAGGGCAAAATAATGGTAATGTTAGCGATTGAGGCTGTTCCAAGGTATGTTATCATTTAAGCCATGAGTATGGGTAGACATACGGTAAACCCATCTTTGTTCTTTATCCAATAATTGTTGTTGGATATTGGCGGTGTTATTATCCAGTTGTTCAATCACTACCCAGTGCATGTCGTTCGGAGTGTGACACAGTTCTAAAAATGATTGGTCATCCGCGATATGTTGCGTTTACAGCGGATGTTGCTTCTGTGTTCGCAGATTCTAGTCTTCACTCTGCGACTTGTCATCCCCACATAACGTAGATTACATGGGCACGTTATGAGGTAGATGACATTTGCAGAGTTACAATTCGTGTGTCTGCGGATTTCCCAGACTTTTCCTGGTTCTAGGTTGAGCGTCTTAGTGGGGTGTGTTAGATGACAAACACTGCAATCACCACATGGGTGGTGTCCTGTTACTCTAGGTAACCCCCATGCATTGAGGATAGTATTTTCTTGTTGATTTTGTTGTTGGGGTCTTGTGTGTACAAGACTATCCTTCAGGCTTTTCCTCTTTTATATGAGAATAACGACTTTTCCCATTGTAGTTTGCCCGTATTCAATATCGTCCAATGCTTTTGTACAATCTTGGCCACTTGATTAGACACTGGATTATAGGTTGTCACGCAAGTGAGAGGGACCGAAGTGTCTGTAGATGTTTTGGGTTCTAGTAGTCCATCCCGATTCTGATTGCGTGCCCGTTTTTTAGCTTTTCTCGTGATTTTTTCTGGGTAACCACGATTTTTCAATTTTGTGGTTAAGTCCTGAGCCTGGCCTTTGTAGTCCTTGAGATTGCTGCAATTCCTGCGTAATCGCAGGTATTGTCCGTAAGGGAGGTTTTCCTCAAGGATCGTGGATGGAAGCTCATGAAATGCAGCAAAGAGTTTCTTGCCGTTGGTTTAAAATGAGTCCTAGTCTCAAGTCTTCCATTGTTGTGTGTTATTTCTAGGTCTAGGAACGTCATGGTTCTTCTGCTTATGGTGTGTGTGACAAGGCCCTGGAATGGGCCACCTCCTTCCTCGCCGGCAGAACCCAGAGAGTCCGCCTCCCACCATTCCGATCCGAAGCCTCCGAGATCATCTGCGGCGTACCCCAGGGATCGTCCCTCAGCCCAACACTGTTCAACATCTACATGACCCCGCTCGCACGCATCGCCAGACAACACGACCTCAACATAATCTCCTACGCCGACGACACTCAACTGATCCTCTCCCTCACCAAGGACCCCCTCGCCGCCAAATCCAACCTCCATGAAGGAATGAAGGCCGTCGCCGATTGGATGAAGATCAGCCGACTAAAACTGAACACGGAGAAGACAGGGTCCTCATCCTCGGCTCCAACCCCTCAGGCTGGGACGACTCCTGGTGGCCAACGACGCTGGGAGCAGCCCCGACACCCACCGACCACGCACGCAACCTGGGAGTCATCCTCGACTCAACGCTCTCCATGGACAAGCAAGTCAACGCAGTCTCATCCTCCTGCTTCAACACCCTCCGCATGCTTCGCAAGATCTACAGGTGGATCCCGACAGACACAAGAAGAACAGTCACCCAGGCCCTCGTCAGTAGCAGACTTGACTATGGGAACGCCCTCTACGCGGGAGCCCGGCCAAGCTCATCAAGCGGCTGCAACGCATACCAAACGCCTCCGCACGCCTGATCCTCGATGTACCACGCCACAGCCACATCACCCCCACCTGAGGAACCTGCACTGGCTCCCCGTCGACAGGAGAATCTCCTTCAAACTCCTCATCCACGCACACAAGGCACTCCACAAGACTGGCCCAGCCTACCTCAACAGACGACTCCTCTTCTACGTCCCCAACCGCCAACTCCGCTCCGCCGACCTCTCCCTCGCCACCGTCCCTCGCATTCGAAGAACTACCACCGGCGGCAGATCCTTCTCCCACCTCGCCGCCAAGACCTGGAACACCCTTCCACTAAGCCTACGACAGACCCAAGACCTGCTGACCTTCAGGAGGCTACTCAAGACCTGGTTGTTCGACCAGTAGCAGCACCCCCCCTTTTTTTTTTCTTTTTCCCTAGCGCCTTGAGACCCTCACGGGTAAGTGAGTGCGCTTTACAAATTCTGTGATTGATTGATTGATTGTGTAAACCTCAAATTAGGATCACAGCTGTTAATCCAAACAAGGAAGGTTTTTAACGATTCCTCTGAACCTTCCCAGATCAGTAGGACGTCATCTATATACCTTTTGTAAAATTGTATATTGGTTGTGAGAACGTTGTTAGGGGTCAGTAGGAATTTGTGTTCAAAATTAAAGACATACAAACCCGCTATACTAGGGGCGAATGTGCTCCCCATGGAAGTGCCGAATGTTTGTAAATAAAGTTGTCCCTCAAATTCAAAGAAATTTTCTTTGAGGGCCAACTCAGAACATTTCATGATGAAGGCCTGTGGTGTTTTGTAGGACCAGGTGATGCTGTCCAGTGAACTTTTCAAAACATCCAAAGTGTCATCCTGGGGTAGGCTCGTATAGAGACTTTCTATATTGAGGCTGACTAGGAAGCTGGTGTTAGGGTTAAATACCAGATCTTTGATTTGTCCCAGGAGGTCTTTTGTGTCTTTTAAGTAGGTGGTAGTGGCCTGTACCAAAGGTTGAAAAAAAGCGTCGCAAAATTTAGAAAGGGGCTCTAATATAGAGCCTATGCCAGACACTATGGGACGGCCAGGAGGAGGGATTTTGTTTTTATGCACTTTAGGAATAGTATAAAAGTACGGTATTTTCTCTTTAGTGGTGGTCAGGAATAGGGCTTCCTTTTTACTGATGTGTCCTTGATTTTCTGCTTTCGATACCAGATCATGAATTAACTGTTTAATTCTGGGTGTAGTGTCCTCTCTGAGAGGTTGATAGTTTTGTCGATCTTCAAGGAGTCGCAAACATTCATTTTTGTAGGCTGTCTTATCTTGTAGAACAATCCCTCCTCCCTTGTCAGCTGGTTTGATGACTACATTTTTATTGTCTCTCAGTTTAGTCAATCCTTCCCACTCTTGTTTCGTGGTGTTCTTGAACGTCTTGGTTTCTGTCAGTGATTCAATGTCTCTGAAGACTGCCTGTTCAAATGCTACAACTTCCACTGGTATCGTCGAAGGAGGGGTACAAAATTAGACTTGATTTTTAGGTTGGTATCTCCATCTTCTATGTCATTTGACGGTGGTTGGTTAGTGAAAAAAGCTTTCAGCTTCAATTTCCTGAAGAACTCGGCCATTTCAACATGCAAGCGAAATTTGTCAAGGCGGGCCGTTGGCACAAAGCCTAAGCCTTTGTTCAATAGGTCCATTTCTGTTTGATCAGGGACATAGGAAGAGTAATTGGTGACTAACTCTTGCTGGAGCTTGGTCCTGCACGTTGGTCTTCGACATGCTCCTGGTGTGGGCTCCTGTTTGGGAATCGTCTTCCCAATGTACTTGTATTTGTCTTCGCCGTTTTCCTCGGCCTCTACGGCCATTCCCTAAAAAAGGGAACCTCTGGTTAGGATTCATAAATTGGGTTTGTGGAGGGGCAAAGGGTGTATTCCAACCGTACATCATATGTATACAGTATATGACACAAGCTCACGCCGAGGGGCACTACTTCATGGCTAGCCAATCCGGCCAAACGGGAATCGGTTATACTTGAATTGAGAGAAGAACAGGGATCGGTACTGTACCGCCAACAAGACATCAACAGGGTATTCTTTGACTATTACACAGAGTTATATAGAAGTAGAGTGTCACCCACAGAAGTAGAAATAGTCGCCTTTATAGGAAATGTGGCACTGCCAACGATTGCAGAAGAGGAAGCGGAGGCACTGGGGAGAGACATAGAACTAGGAGAGGTGAGACTTGCTATCAAATCTATGGCCAGGAACAAAACGCCTGGGACCGACGGATTCCCAGCGGAGTTCTATTCCATGTATGCTGACCTCCTGCCCGCCCCCTGGTTAGTAGAGGTGTATAAGCGAGCGAAGCAGGCTGGGAAACTGCCAGCATCCACGAGAGAGGCTCTAATTATCCCGTTACTAAAACCTGGGAAACAGGCATATGATAAAACAGCATATAGTCCGCTCTCCATGCTCAACCTGGATTATAAGATCCTGAGTAAAATTCTAGCCACACGTCTTCTCCCACATATGTCATACCTTATCCACAAAGGTACCGTCTTGCAATACAGCAATGAAGGTATGGAGACTATTGTGAATATTAGAGGCAGATTCTTACTGCAAAGAGGTAGCGGCCGTCTTTGCAGTTGATATGGAAAAGGCATTTGATAGTCTCGAATGGCGGTATTTGTTCTGGGTGATGCAGAAATTTTGTTTAGGGGGAGACTTTGTGGCATGGACAGCCTTACTCTATGCTGACTCTAGTGCTAGAGTCAAGGCTGGGAGGCTAATATCAGAAAGTTATAAGGAGGATAGGGGAACGTGACAGGGGTGTCCTCTATCACCACTTCTATTTGCCCTGGCCATGGAGCCCATAGCCGCTAGAGCCAGGACAGGAGACTCCTACCAGGGCTTGGAGGTATTAGGACGAACTCATCATATAGCGCTCTACTCTGATGATTTATTGCTATTTCTCCGTAACTCGAGTGAAGATCTCGATGGGGCAAGAGAACTGCTGGCGACCCTGGCGAGAGTCGTTGGACTTAAAGTGAACTGGGCGAAATCATGCCTCCTCCCCACCACAGCTGGACGAGAGAGAGATTGCAGGCCACATATGGAGTACTATGGGAGGACAGATGCCTGCCCTACCTGGGAATACAGGTCTACCATAGCCAAACAGACCTATTAGAAGGTAACGTGGGAAAAGTGATCAGAGATGCGAAAACATGCTTTGAGATTACTCTATCTCTTTCGGGCACTCCCGATCTGGATCCCTGCAGGGATGTTCCGACACCTGCAAACACTGGTGACGTCATTTCTATGGGGGGTAAGGAGACACAGTGTAGCACTGACCACTCTCACGAGACCAAAGGCAGCGGGAGGACTGACATTGCCAGATCTTGAATATTACTATATAGCTGCTCCATTGCAATTGCTCACGAAATGGGTTGCTGGTCGAGTGCGGAGAATTGAACAACTGGACGCTGCAACCCCAAGCCTGAACCTCCTCTCCCGAGTGGTGCTACGCCTGCCCACAAAGGAGAGAGATTGTACCACTGAATTAAAAGTGATTCACAAATGCTGGATCAGAAGTCTGCAGAGGTCCAAAACCAGACAACCATACGCCCCAGATATCCCACTATCCATTTGTAAGGAATTGCCCAAAGGAGGGGACTGGCGCGGGCTAGAGGAGTGGATAACAGCAGGAGAGACCACTGTTGGAATGCTATCTGAAGACGGCACCTTGCTGCCGTTTAATGACTTTAGGGAAAGATATGATGTGCCCCAGGGACATTTTTAGTACACACTGCCTTCACAGTGGCGATATCAAAGCAATAGGAAGGAGCGTTCTCAGAGCCACCACTATCAGAAGGGTGCCAATATGGAGTGTCCGCTTCTGGAACATATAAGGCAGTTACCTGCTTATATAGATGACTCCCCAATGCATCACTCCCAGCTCTAAATACTTTGCAGCAACAGTGGGAGGAAGACCTAGGAGAACCCATAGACAAGAAAGCATGGGATGGCCTAGTGGAGCGAGCAAGCAAGATCACTAGAAATGCCAGGTTTCAACTAATTAACCTCTATGTCCTTCATGGAGCATACCTCACACCGGGACGCATCAACAGATACTTTAACACAAGGACAGCGGTATGTGCCCGATGCAGTGAGGAGGGAGTGGAATTCTTACACATATTCTGGACCTGTCCGAAACTAGAGAACTTTTGGAGGGCGATAGCCGCAGTCCTGACAGAGGTGACAGAGAGGGAAGTGGCCATAGCACCAGGATGCTACCTTTTACACTGGTTCCCCACACTTCTAAAAATAAAGTAACCAGTAAATTCCAGGACCTGGGACTTTTACCGGGAAAACGAGAGATCACTAGTCATTTGAAGACACAACAGGGCCCCAGAGCAGATAGGTGGAAGAGGGAACTTATAAAATGGGCAGGGTACGAGGGAGCAGTGCGGCTAAGAGAAGCCAGAAGAAGTGGGAGCGATAAATCCCTAGAGTCAGCCAGAGCATGGGAAACATTGGGGACACTACTTAAGCACCCAGAAGTGGACCCGGGGGGACGATGTTTCGGAGGTGTCATGAGACCTGGGGACAGAGATGCTACCGCCTACAGCCTATCATGTAAAGTGAACAAGTGTAGATTGAGCAACAAAGAGTACCCAGGCAACATACATTAGGAGCAGAGACGTGAAATTGATCCACTGGAGACATCGTCTACCCAATGACACGTAAGATATAAGCAGGGACCATTACACACCATGACACGCCTGGCGGGGAGGAGGGAGGGAGGAAGTTAATGGCTTCTTGCATGAAGCAGATGAGAACGCATTATATAGCCCGCAGCTCAGTGCCCTTAGAACACTGGTACTCATGAGTGCGGCCCGCGGGCCGCTGGCGGCCCGGCAGGCCTTCATTGGCGGCCCACTGACCTTGCCTTGCAGTTTCAACGGCCGGCAGTAAACACTTTAGATGACCGCAGGAGCATACGTAGTGAATACGTATTAAATAGGTATTCACTAGGTATGCTCCTGCGGCCTTCTTCTGTGTTTACTGCCAGCCCCTGTGACGTCAGGGCACCTTCGGAAAGCTTCACAAAAGGCCCTTTAAAAGTCAGCTGTAAGCGCTTTCACAGCTGACTTTTAAAAGGGCCTTTTGGGAAGCTTCCTAGTTTGGACAAAGACAGATAGAGGCGCAGAGACAGATAGAGGCGCAGAGACAGATAGAGGCGCAGAGACAGATAGAGGCGCAGCAACAGTAGAGGCGCAGCGACAGATAGAGGCGCAGCCACAGAGGCGCAGCGACAGATAGAGGCGCAGAGACAGATAGAGGCACAGAGACAGATAGAGTCAGAGAAACAGACAGAGACAGATAGCGACAGGGTCAGAGATAGAGACAGGGACAGGGACAGATAGAGACAGGGACAGAGATAGAGACAGACAGAGACAGGGACAGAGATAGAGACAGGGACAGACAGGGACAGGGACAGACCAGGAAGGGACAGACAGGGACAGACAGATAGAGACAGGGACAGACAGATAGAGACAGGGACAGACAGATAGAGACAGGGACAGACAGATAGAGATGGGGACAGACAGATAGATAGAGACAGGCACAGACAGAGACAGGGACAGATAGATAGAGACAGGGACAGACAGAGACAGGGACAGACAGATAGAGACAGGGACAGAGAGATAGAGACCGGGACAGAGAGATAGAGACCGGGACAGAGAGATAGAGACCAGGACAGAGAGATAGAGACCGGGACAGAAAGATAGAGCCCGGGACAGACAGACCGGGACAGACAGATAGAGACAGGGACAGACAGATAGAGACAGGGACAGACAGATAGATACAGGGACAGACAGATAGAGACAGAGACAGGGACAGACAGATAGAGACATAGATAGAGACATAGACAGATAGAGGGATAGAAGATAGAGAGATAGAAGATAGAGAGATAGAAGATAGAGAGACATAGAAGAGAGAGATAGAGACAGAGAGATAGAGATAGCTAGAGAGAGAGATAGCTAGAGACAGATAGAGAGAGAGATAGCTAGAGAGAGATAGAGAGAGCTAGAGAGAGCTAGAGAGAGCTAGAGAGAGATAGAGAGAGAGAGATAGAGCGAGATAGAGAAAGATAGAGAGAGATAGAGATAGATAGATAGAGAGAGAGATAGATAGATGTGTTTATGCCGGGTCTGGTGGCTCAGTGGACGAATGCGTCCGCTGCAGGGGCCTGTGTTCAACCTCATGGTCACAGTTTTTTTTTCTTGCCCTAGCCCCGCCCCCCTCCCCCATTGACCCCGCCCCCACCGGTGCGGCCCTCGGCCACAAACCACACTCTAAATTTGTCCCCCGAGAGAAAGTTTGTGAGTACCCATGCCTTAGAAGATCACAGATGACGGTCAGGTTAATAAAGGCCAGTTAATGACAGAAAAGACGAACAGTTACCCTACTTGAGGCTGCCCGACAAACAACATCGCAGGGGGAAAGATCTGAAGGCACGAGCACACCACAATGCTATGTAGGAAAATAATGTACTTGTATTGCTGACTGTAAGAAGTCTTGATTACCTGTTCAATAAATTCTGTTTAAAAAACAAATGATAGGAATGGAGAGTTGGATACACCTGATTTTTTTCAGATTAAATCCAGACAAGAATTGGCCTTTCCTGGACGTAGCTCGGTTTCCACTCTTCACACAGGCCTTTGACCCTCCCAATTGGGTATGGCTCCTTTGCTGGCGTCATCGCTCCGCAACCTATGTCTCAGTGCGATAATAACCTCTCCCTTACTATTCAGGCAACTCAGTTGTCCTCTATTTGTTTTGCCTATATGAAGATTTTATTCTAGCACACCAAGGCCACTGGTGGTTCAAGGCACCATCTTAAGTCCACTAGATTTTGTAACTCTTTATTTCTTATTTATTTATGCGTTTTTATATAGCGCAGACTTTACCCGAGGGTGTCAGAGCGCTTCACAACAGGAACAGCAACATTACATAAGGAGGAGGATACAAATGAGCATAATACAAAGGCAAGCGTTACATTGCATGAGGAAAAGTGACAATTGTGCAAAAAACAAACAAACCAAATACAAAAAGAGGAATAAGTTCCAAGAGGACAAAGTGACAGGTGTGCATGAAACATGGGGTACAAAATACAAATAGAGGTATAATACTGCAATAAGTGGCAGTCACTCATAACACACTGGGAAGGCACTTCTATAGGCTTGGAGTACAGAATTGCCTATAGTGGAAGAACTTCCTTGAGGTAGTAGAGAGGGCGTGAATACAGCAGGGGGTACATGGGGTACAAAATACATGATACATGGGGTACAAAATATAACTAAAGGCATAATACTGTAATAAGTGGCAGTAACTCAAAACACACTGGGACGGCACTTCTATAGGCTTGGAATACAGAATTTCCTATAGTGGAAAAGCTTCCTTGAGGTAGTAGAGAGGGCGTGACTTCACAGGGGACTTGTAATGAGGGGAACACGCACATAAAAAACCAACACAACACACAAAATAAGGAATGAACAGACAAAAGTACAACTTTACACTGACGAGCGAACTTCCTAGAGGGGTCTGAGAACGAAAGTATTAGTTCTGGAAGTGTCTTTGGAAGAGAAGAGACTTGAGGTCAGCTTTGAAGATCCGGGTAGAGGAGGTGGCACAGAGCAGTGGGATAAGCGAGTTCCAGATTCTCACTGCATTGCCCGAGAAGGATTGAGCCATCGATCTTTCCCTTTTGAAGACGGGGGGCTCAAGCAGAAGCTTTTCCGCATTGCGAGAAGGGCGAGAGCCACCGGACAATTTCAATTTATTCGCCAGGTAACGAGGGGAGGACGTGTGTAAGGCTTTGTGTGTGATGCAGGCAGTTTTGTAAATAGATCTTGCCTCGATCGGAAGCCATCGAAGAGAGGACAGGATAGGAGTGATGTGGTCGCTTCGTTTAGACCCTGAAATGAAGCGAGCTGCTGAATGGAGGATGGATTTGAGAGGGGAGAGGTGGGATTTGGGTAGGCCAGTCAGAAGAGAATTGCAATAATCCAGTCTTGAGAGAACCAGAGATTGTACCAAGGTTTTTAAGTCATTCTCCGGGAAGAACCGACGGATCCCCCACAGAAGGCGCAGCTGGTACCGTGCGTTCTTAGCAATAGAGTTGATGTGGGAGATTAGGTTGAGTCTTTTGTCAAGAATGACACCTAGGGATTTAGCGCTGTCGACAATGATGGGTTTGTTGTTGAATAGGTTCAGCTGATCCATCCAAGATTGAACAGGAGGAGGTGAGAGAGAGGTAGAGAGGAGGAGGAATTCAGTTTTGGCGGGATTCAGAATGAGTTGGTGGGCTGACATCCAGTTGTGAATAGAGTTGAGGGTAGAATTGAGTAGGGAGAGATCGTGTGCGGAGGACACCTTAAGGTAGATTTGCGTGTCGTCCGCATACAGATGGTAAAGGATCCCAGATTTGCTTAGGAGGTTCCCTAAAGGTTCCAGGTAGAGATTAAACAAGGTGGGTGCCAGGATAGAACCTTGAGGGACGCCTTGACCTACGGCCACAGGAGATGAAAGACTGTTCCCTATCTTGATCCTTTGGGATCTGTCCGAGAGGAAAGAGGCAAACCATTTGAGCACTGTGCCATCCAGTCCCATTCTCTGTTGAAGAGTGTTGAGGAGGGTGCTATGATTAACCGTGTCAAAGGCTGCAGAGAGGTCTAGAAGAATCAGAAGACATGATTCCCCAGAGTCGAGTATATGCAGCGCATCGTCAATCACTTGCAGCAGGGCTGTTTCAGTGCTGCAATTTTGGATGAAGCCCGACTGGAAGACGTCGAGGAGGTTATTGTCCATAATATGTGAGGAAAGTTGTTTCGCAACACATTTTTCGGTGATTTTCGCAAGAAAAGGGAGGTTGGTGATAGGGCGGAAGTTGTTGAGGCCGTTCGCGTCGGCGGCGGGTTTTTTTAGAAGAGGGTGACCTGACCTGATTTGAGGGCAGCCGGGAGGGAGCCTTGACTGAGGAAGAGATTGACTAGCTTGGTCCAGTAAGAGAGAGTATAGGTGTAGAAATCGATGGAGATGTCGCTAGGGATGGGGTCGGAGGAATGGTTGGAGGGTTTAGTTTCGCGGATGCATTTGAGGAGGTCATCTTCCGAGATGATGTCAAAGTTCTGCCAGGTGACTAAGGATTTCCGCTCCTCCATGGGGGCGACCTGATCCACCAGTGCTTTGACCTTTTCATCGAAGAATATAGCGAAATCTGCTGCTTTCTTTGAGGAATCCTCAGGCTTAATGGTTGGGGGAGAACAGGTTGGGTTTTTGAAGAGGTCAAAAAGCTTTTTGGGTCTGTTTTTGGCTGAGTCAAGGAGGGATCTGAAATGTGATGCTTTTTCAAGGAAGATGTGGTTGTGATATTTGGATCTTGCTGAGCGTAAAAGAGAGGATTGGAGGTGGAAGGAGATTTTCTCAATGCTTCTCCAGGAATCTAAGGTTTTTCCTTTCATCGTAGAGCGCTTTATTGAACCAAGGTGCTGAGGGGGTGGGTCTTTTCCTTTTCCTTTGGAGAGGAGCAACAATGTCGATTTCGACTGCTAGTACTGAGAGGCACTGAGAGGTGAGAACGTTGACATCCACGCTAGGGTCTAGTCTAGGAAGTGCCCGCATAGCGGAATCACAAAAAGTGTCAAGATCAATGTTCTTAGCGTTAAGGAACCAGGTAGTAGCTCTTTTAGGTTGGCCGAGAGTTATAACGTGCGATAGGTGAAGACGGAAGGGAATGAGGAGGTGGTCAGACCAGTCTACATGGATCGGGGGAGCAGTGGTCAGCAGGTCTGCTTTGGATATGACAAGGTCCAGAATAGAGCCCTTAGAATGAGTGGTTTCCGAGTAATGTTGGAGGAGATCATTGGCTGAGAGAAAGGAGGCAAGCTTGTTGGCAGCCGAGTCTTCTAAGGAGCCCCAGTGGAGATTAAAGTCACCCAGGAAGATCTGTCTGTCACTTTGAGAGAATTGGTCACTGATGAAGTCAGTCAGTTCCTCCACAAAGGAAGAGCAGTAACCAGGCGGGTGGTAGATGGCATGGAATCTAAAGGGTGAGCCGTGATGTATTTGAAGTTCTAGGGAAAGGCATTCGAATGTACGGAAGAGGGTGGTTGGAACCGCTTTAATTTGAAGGGAGTTTCTGAAGATGATAGCGACACCTCCTCCAATTTTGTCTGCCCTGTCATTTCTGAGGATAGAATAGTCAGTGGGTACCAACAGATCAAACAGAGTATGAGAGGAGTCATTAAACCAGGTCTCAGTGAGGAAGAACATGTCAAGATTTTGGTGTGTGATAGTGTCAGAGATTTCCACTTTGTGTTTGATTGCAGATCTGCAGTTGTGGAGCAAGCAGTGCAGCTCTGACGCAGATGTTTTGGTGATGGGGGTGTTAGGGTTGTTCAGGGAGATAGGGATAAGATTCTTGAATGAGGGAGCCCGGCAAGAGGGAGGTTGGTGAGGTCTGACAGAGGAGATGATCTGAATAGGAAACTGCGTAAAATTCTTAGGAGAGGAAGGCGGAGGGGAGTGACGTTGGTGGTCTTGAGGCTGGCCCGTAAATTGGTGATGTCTGCAGAGGGCAGACTGTGGTTGGTTTTATTGGGGCGCGGGAGCAAGGGACTCCTCGGGAGGGTGTTAGGGACAGGGGACAACTTGGCGCTTAAACGTGAGATGGACGCTACAAGCTGGGAGATGGAATAGATGAGAGAATCAAGTTTATTTTCCAGAGAGAGGAGAGCTGAGCACGGAGTGATTGGTGGCTCGATGGATAAAGGAGGGAGTGCAGAGGGTGAGGGAGGACAGGGAGGGGTGGGGAAGCGAGTTGAGGGCGGTGGTGCAGAAGGTAAGGGAGGACAGGGCGGGCTGGAGGAGCAGGATATGAGAGGGAGTGCAGAGGGTGAGGGAGGACGGGGCGGGGTGGTGGAATGGGATAAGGGAGGGAGTGCAGAGGGTGAGGGAGGGAGGGGAGGGGGTGGGGGAATGGGTGGGGAGTTGGGGAGCAAGGGAAGGAGGTGAGGAACGATGGTGGACAGAGGAGTGGATGGTGAAACAGTGGTGGGAAGAGAAATATTTTTACTGGAGTTGAACAGAGGGGAAGAGAAGAGGGCATACGTCAGAGGAGGAAGTTGAGGGGTAGGGGGGGACAAAGAAGGCCGGAGGTAAGGGGAGAAGAGGGGAGACGAGACTGACCCGGGCGGGGTGGGTGGGGGACAGATGAGGTCCGAATGTGCATGGAGCCGAAAGAAAAGGGGGCTGTAAAGGGGGGAGGGCGGGGTGTCCGAGGAGGGCCAGAGGAATGGGGAGAAAGGAGAGGATGGTGCAAGATAGGTACTGTAGGCTATGCAAGGCGAATGTAGTGGGACAGGTAACAGTTGGAGTGGGGGGGAATTGACTAGAGGGAAACTGAGAGAGGAGAAAGGGACTGCAAGGTCAGAGGGAGAGACGAGGAAGGAATTGTCAGGGAGGGAGACAAGGTTGGGAAGCAAGGGGACTCTCCCTCTGCTGTTCTGAATTGTCTTCAGTGTTTTCAGAGCCAAGCCACACGCTTTTCCTTAAAACTATCTGGTCGGTCTTCTGTAAAGCCTTCCCTGAGCACATTACACTGATTGGCAGTTTCTTTTTAAAGTTATGGGCATTCTGTTTAGAGCTCTCCATCAAAACATGAACACAATTCATGTGTGCCAGTAAATCTTTTCGATCATTCTTGTGAGTGCTACACAGAATAGCCTACAATTAAATAATTTAATGTTTGGGAAAAAGATTTACTGGCACACATGATTTGTGTTCATGTTGTCAGGGCTTTAAGTGGGCCGGGTCTCACCGGTGCTGAGCACCTGCAGTTTTTTAAAGGAGGGCTCGAAACGGTCCGGACTGCAGTGACAGCAGGCAGTGACAGCAGGCACATCGATGTGCGCGTGCTCACACTGCTCACTTCTGACTAGTGGAGAAGTTATGGCATGATGTCATGGCAGGTGAACTTTGTAGAGGAAGGGAAATCCTTTAAAGAGAGTCATTTTCTCTCTGGATTTCCCTTCTCTTTTTGAAACTCAGGAGCAGCATCATTGTTGTGGTGTCACCAGGGCTTTAAGTGGAAGCTTTTTCAATATTATATACAAGCCATAGTTGCTGCTTATTTATCTTATGCAACTAACAACCATTGACAAAGCCAATAGTCCTGACTTGTTGTAGGTATGCTGTCACTTGTTGTATCATAAACTTGGATGCAATGACAGAAACAGCAAAATACAAGTCGGGCGGCACGCTATGCTAAGCACAGATTTTTAGCTTACGTGTTTTAAGCCATGCCCTTAATTACATTGGCCACGCCCCTTTGAGAGACCCCCCCAGTTTTTTCATCCCACTTAAAGCCCTGCATGTTGTGATGAATTAACTAATGCTGTATCTATGGCTAATGGGGGGCAACTTGCTTTGATTGTAATTGTAGAGTCCTACCTAAGCATCTGTGGGCTAACTTCATACAATACATAGTCCCTGTTCTCCAGAAATAGAAGGCGCTAATGTACTTCCAACACTAGGTGGCAGCAGAAGACCAGTATAATTTAGCGCTCATGCTGTAGCTGTATAGGGAACTTAAGCAGGCAAGCTGACGCTCATCGCATCTTTTGCTACAGACTTTAATAAAAACAGAGCCAGAAGATTCATCAGGACAGAACACTAGAGCCTCTCCAGCGGGATCTCTGCTGCTTTCACATTCCACCTAACTGCTGAGCACAGGAATGCCCCTGAAGTCTTCTTCACTGCAGACTTTCCATCAATGCTTACCGTCTGCAGCTTGTTAACCTGTCAATAATGCAATGCGCTCCTTGCTGCCTGCATTTGGATGTGTAGATTGGGGTGATCTACGCTTTAAATTAAAATATGGACTCTCTTGGTTTCCATACATTATCCACAAAGTAACCAAAAAACAATATAAATGTAATTGCGTTTATATAGCACTTACTACCCCTGACGAGGCGTTGAAGCGCTTTATACTGGACAGCACGCTACTCCAGAACACAAGGGGGCATATTCTCAAGGACTCATCGCCTAGTTAGCGGCACTTTATCGCAGCCAAAGTGGCGATAAATTTATCGCACCATTCACAAGCTGGTGTTAACAACCCATAACACCATTTTACCCGCGATAGCAGCCGCAAAAAACATCACCACAGATGACCCCCGCAACTATCGCTAATGAGATGCAGAGTAGGCGTACCCGTGCAAAAAGCCGCGAAAACACGACTCCGCAACATTCACAACGACCAGCCAGATCGGCGATAAGACCACAAAACAGGCGATAAGGCCCGTTAGCAGCAGGAAACTAACACCGGCTCCGACCTGGTGCAAAGTCAGACCACAGCCTGCACCACAATATGGAGCCCAGCCCAGAGCCACACCTGAAGGGCAACAGATGTCATGGAGCCACTGATCATGCAGCTCGGAGCCCCAACAGGGCCACAACACCCACCGCCACCACCCCCAGGACCCCCCCCCGGGCACCCCCCTCCCCCGGCCAAAGACATGCCACATCAACTACACGGAATCATGTACCAAATAATCCGCCTGATGTCGCACAATCACATTTCATGGCATGCATGTGTCGTCACAAAAATGAGCATCACACATCCACCTTCGATGTAACAAATGAAAATTTATTCAAAGAAACACAGAACAGAAATGAAGACACATGGCGGCTCCCCTCGGGACAATCCGTAGGTCACAGCCTGCAAGACAAAAATCATGATGAGAAGGTGTGTCTTGCGCACATCAAAGGACAGAGAGAGAGCGAAGGAGAGAGAGAGAGAAAGAGAGGGAGCGAGAGAAAGACGGCCAGAGAGGGGGAGCGAGAGAAAGACGGACAGAGAGGGGGAGCGAGAGAAAAACGGACAGAGAGGGGGAGCAAGACACAGATAACAGAAGAGATGGACAGGGAGAGAGAGTGCCGACAATGCGCACCCAGGCCACACTGCCCACCTGCTGCCACAGGTGTGTCTCCAACCACGTGCCTGTATGTAGTGCAGTTCACCAGGTCACACATCTGAAACAGATCCGTCATCTGAAATAGAGTCCAGACACATGAATGGCAAAGTACATACAATTGCACATGACATCATCGCCTGTCCGCCCCTGCGCACCCAGGCAGATGTACCCCAGCCCCTCCCGCCGCCCAGCGGTGAATGCCCGCCCCTGCGCACCCAGGCCTCACTGCTCACCTTCCGCCCTTGGTGTGTAGTAATGATGGCCCACCACGTGCCGCTGCAAGCCACATGCCCGGGGCCCACGGACATGGCACCCTCCACATCATGCAGCCCCGCTCCGCAGGCCACCAGGTCTCACATATGATTCTGGGTCTTGATTTCGCCATGGCAGAGGACAGACCAGTGCACCGGGCATAATCGCAGGCTGCACACCCGCTCAGCCCTTGAGGTGCCACTAACTCTGTGATCCGGGATGCGATGCCACGTGGCGGTAGGCCCACGCTGCCCGCTGACTCTGGAATACACTGCAGTCCAGCAGGGCACACAAATCCTGAGCAGTCCGGACGGCCGGGACGGGGCATCATCGCAGGCTGCACACCCGCTCAGCACTTAAGGTGCCCCTACCTCAGTGCACCCAAAGTCACCGTCCCGTGGCGGTGTGCCTGTGCCGGCCGCAATGTTTCCGGTGCCACCAAGTCTGTGTCCCAAAGTCATGGACCCTGTATGATTGGGTATCGTGTTGCGGACGCCATCATGTCACCTCCGGTCCTGGGGAATGTGATGTTGCAGGGCCCGAGGCCCTCATGCCTACATTAACACCACACGGATGCACCCAGATAGAGAGTGGAAATGGCGTCGAGCACGTGCGCCCGGCCCTTTTCATTGGCAGGGTCACATGTCCCGTGACGCGTGTGCTGGATGGGTGTGGTGTGGGTGTAAACCAGCCGTGAGGGAGTGGCTGTGGCATGCTGACAACTAGACCTGTGAGCAGCAGATCACTACAGGAAAGACAGGGGACATGTAGCGTTGCCATCCCCCCTGTGAGCGTAAGCGGAGTGGGCTGGCCTGGCGTATGCCAGTCCAGCGTAAGGGTTTGTATATGACCCCGGGGCCCTGGGCGTGGTTCCGTACTGGGCTGGACAAGGAATTAACTCATGCGTGTGTCCCTGTTGTTGTGTCAGCGCCACCCGGACCGCATTGGGCAATGTGTCACCCTGTGACCCCTGTTCTACGACATGAGCCACATGGACGTAAGAGGAGTCCAGTGAGCCTACATTCATCCATACTTCCACACTTGAAAGACCATAGACATGACACATCTGTGTGAATATGGATGTTTAATGCACATTCAGTGGAGTGTTGCATCTGGAGCAGTACAGGGCCATGCAAACCCCACATGATGATGTTGTCCCGTGGAGGGCCAGCCAGGGTCCCTCAGGGAATGACAAGTCCAAAGGAAGAGGAAGAGTTCAGTCCGCAGTCTGATTGCTGTGTCAATGGCGATCAAACAGCATATGGCAGTCCATGTCGAGGTCCAAGGTGAGTGTCGCAGAGTGCATCGGGGGACAGTGGAAGGTGATGATGCAGAGGGCAGTACCAAGCTGAAGCCGGACCTATGGATGTGATGCATGCTGCTGCGTCCTTCTTACCACGAGGGCAGAATCATCCGCATCTTCGTTCTCTGCTGTTTCATGTGCCTCACGTGTGGGTGGTGGTGTTCTGTCTCCAGCACTGTGTGGCAGTGACACATCAGTGGCTGGAGATGGAAGGTATGCCGCACTGTGTGGCACTGACACTTCAGGGGGCAGAGATGTGGATGGAGTGGTGGCAGCAGCATGCATCCGCGCGAGGCCTTGTGGCAGCAATGCCATGAGGAGGGTCCTGAGGTCATTGAGGAACCCAGCTACCTCTCGCTGGTGTGCAGCCGTGGCAGCCGCTCGTTCCGCATTCGCCCACTCCATGGTCTCCATTAACCTCTACATGTTTCCCAACTCCTGTGTGACATCGCTAGAGCCACTCGGACTGGACAGTTGTACTATTCTCTGAGCCAGGGCTCCAGCGATGTCAGCCATGGTCCGTTGGAGAGCATGGAGCGGACTGTGGGTGTCCGTTAGGGACCGTGAGTGGTCCCTGATGGGACTGAGACACCCATGTATGGCATCTAGTTTGTCTGCCATGCGGTCGAAGCCCACCCGCACCTGTTCAGCCAGATTCTCCTGGCACCCCAAAACACGGCGTTGGAAGGCCATGTGTTCTCCGTGGGGGTCCTGGGAGGGAGCAGTGGTGGTGGGTGCTGCATGCTGTGTGGTCTGTGCAGGGGGTGGGGTCTCCTCGTAGCAGGTGGGCTGCCCAGCTCCTGGAAGTGGGCTGCGTAGGCTGTCCACGAGCAGTTGGAGGGCGTCAGAGTCGAAGCTGTGGTCGTCCTCTTCGTCTCCAGAGAAGAGAGGGTCGGGCTGCTCTGCAGGAGGTGTTGATTCTCCCTCTGCAATGTGAAGGGGAGATGCAGTTTAACAATGTGTCCACATGTATGTTGTCGCATTGTACATGTTTACATACAGACAGCATGACTGGGTACATTGTGGCTGTTTGGGAGGAGCTGCCTATTTGATGGGGGACAGTGGACATTTCGACAACAGACGTGTGTGTGTTTGTACTTGTACATTATCAACGCACATTTCCCTGCAATGCCAATTGTGATTGGCCAGTGTCTGCACCCAAGCGGCACCAGTTGTGTCCTGTGTTCTGTTGTAGGTGTTTTGCGGATTGTGTCACATTGTTGTCAATGTAGATGTGCTCTGCATGTGATGTGTGTGCTGCATTTTGGGGAGTCGCCGCTGCAGCTCAGATTTTGCTGCCCCTTATCACTTTCATGAGGTGTGCCTTTAACTTCTGTGCTTGTACAGTGTTGACATGTTGCATACTTGGGTACGTTGGTCTCTTGGTGGGAGTTGGTGGTCTGGGGCATGGTTTGCCCGCAGATGTGCTCAACTTAATTGTGCATGTGTGCCATTGTGCCCATCTCCCCCGTCCCCCCAGGCCCTGGTCGTTACTCACCCTGTTGCTGTTGTGTCGGGTCCTGTTGAGCAGTGTCCGGGCCCCTAACTCCTGCCACCGTCTCCCCACTGATGACTGTGGACACCATTTCCTCCATGTCGTCCAGCTCCTCCTGTGGCGCTGGGCTCCCACCTCCAGTCTACATTGCTGCCTTCAGGTTGTTGGCGAGTTTCAGCTTGGTTTTGCGCTTGACATCATTCCAGCGCCTCTTGACCTCGTCCATTGTCCTCTTCAGCACTCCGACTGCATTCACCTTGTCCACGATGGACTGCCATATTGTATTTTTTGTTGCCAATGACACAGTGGAGGTGACGAACATTTGTTGATGGTGTTCTGTCACCTCCGTTATCAGGATCCTGTTTTCCTGCGGACTGAACTTCGTCTTCCTCTTCTTCTTGTCCTTGCCCTTCCCTGACCCCGAAGTCCCAGGATGGTCCTCCGGGGGGCTTGTGGGGTTCTGGTTCTCCTCCGTACTTGCTCCGGCAACGTCCATTGTGCTTCGCTGTTGTTTGGCATTTGTTTGTCTGTTTTTTTTCTACTTTTATGGTGATTGTTCCCGCCTGACGCGTGTGGATTGCAGGCCTGTAGCTGGGTTTCGCTGATTTTCGTATCGCGATTGGCCTCATCGCAGCTTTTTTTGCGTTAGTGTTTCGCATTTTTGCGGCGTGGCGTTGATTTTAACGCGGTCGGTTGACGCGCTATCTGGGGACTATCGCATGGTACCGCCGTGTTGTGAATACTTGGTTAACAAGGCGTTAATTTCCCGCGAAGGACTGCGATGTTGAAGGTTGCGTTAAGTTACTTTTGCGATGGTTATCACATGTTCTTGAGAATATGCCCCACGGATTAGTGGTTGGTCAGTGTTCAGTGGCGTAGCTGTGGGGGGGGCGGTGGAGCGGTCCGCCCCAGGGGCCAGGGCACGAGATTTGGGGGCAGTGGGCAGTCCCTCATCCTCCGCTCTTACCTGCGGCCGTCGCGGCCGTCGCGGCCGCATGAATCACCAGCCCCCCCCTTCAATCAGGCCGCTGCGGGCGGCAAACACAGGGGCCGCCACGGGCGGCCTAGCTGCGCCACTGTCAGTGTTATTGGTTATCGCAGGATATTAGCAGTAGTTTTGTGAGCTCAAGAAATCTGTTCCTTCAGTTATTTGTGGTAGATTAAAGTAACAGGAGTTGGGTGTGATCATTAGTCGGGAAAGGGGGGTATGTGCGTTCATGCAGATGTTTGTGGGGGCTAATAGATGAGCTATAGAAGATTAGGCACCTTTAGGTTGCAGGGTATCACTTTCCAAAATAGGAGAGGTTGTGAACTTTAACATGAGTTGCGGGCAACTTGCAGAAATACATTAATAGATATTAAGGAAAACATGCATGTGACTTAGAGAAGGTTGTGCTCAAAGATAAGAGATGAAAGAAAGGATGGAAAAAGCCATTTGAAAGGAAAAAAGAGTGGTGACAATAGACGTTTTAAGTAAATCTCAATTTTTCATGCTGGATTTTAGGAATACAGACAGCATTTTCAGAGACAGCTTGCAATTTGAGGCTGCAAGACTGTGAAAAGAAATAACATTCGCTTGTAAAGATAGTGCTCTATTAGGTACTTTGACAGGCGCTAGAGTAAGGCGAACAGTCTGTCCACTGCTAGGCTACCACTGGGACTCTGCTTCAGCAGGTGAGCAGCTCAGGGGTTGGAAGCGTAAATTAATGGCTAGATGCAAACATTGAAAGCACGTTCTGCAAAAGATGGAGCGAGTGTCTACTGATGTCCAGCCTCCAGTTTGGTTCACAGCATGTGGTGTTCTACATCCTGTTTCTGAGGTCATTATTCACTGCCTAAGAGCGACTTTTGCAAAATGCAACTCGATTCGGAATTTACTGAGTCACTAAATGCAATTCTATAAATGGCAAATGAATCATACCGAATATGTAAGTATTTCCCTAACACCACTGTACAAATTGAATAGGGATTCCCAGTTTGTGATTCAGAACAAATTGGTATTCTGAAGCTTTGTACATGCAGCCTATACTACGATAGCATTAACGCCATGAATGACCCCACTATGGATGCAAGATTGTCCTGTTGATTGTGTGTTCAAATTTGAAGCTAAGTGTGAATTCCTTTTATTTACAGTTATAAATATTGTGAGGTCAGAAGCATTGCATTTAGTGTGAGAGTTATGGTTTACAAGGTAGTTGTGGAAGCTATTCTTAATTGTGTGTTTAAGTGAATTTCAGAGGTTTCTTAAACATGCATTAATTTGTTATGACAAAAGCTAACCATAACTTCATATAAACTGTGTTTTCTTAGATGGAAAGGTAAAACAGTTTTAATACTATTTGTGTGGCTTTATGTGGTGGTAGATGATAACCATGGATGTCATTTAAGTGATGGAGCAAGGTTTCAAAAATGAAACTTGCTTGTACGCAATCCTTCTCATAGTATTAATTTATTAAAATTGTATTGTTATTACTAACCTTTGCATACACTACACAAAGGGAAGAGACGCTTGCATATGTGTTTTACTAATGAATAACGCTTGTCTGTAATCCAAAATGGCCGCTAAAGCGCGGGAACCTCTCTGCGCATGTCGCAACCTGATCACATGGTGTGACGTCTTTCTTTGCTTGGTGGGAAACTTCTGCTTCTGCGCAGTGTGCATTAAAATGGCTGCTTGATGTTTTCACATGCTTCAGCTTGCTCTCATGTCATTACTAAATTGTCGTTTCCTAACGCTACTAATGCGGGATAGTATATATAATTAAATGGGAATAGAATAGAAATAGTGGGTATACAGTGAAACATTTTATTTGTGATTTTAATATTTCCTTCTTGCACTTTTAGTAATTCGTAAAACTTGGGCCTGGGTTGGTGACTTGTAACTCGAGAGACGATGGTTCTGCGCATGTATCCTGTGTGCCTGCCAAGTGAAGTCAACTTGGACGTCTCCCAAGGCCATGACCCATTGGCCGAAGATACTGTACTTGATGTTTCCGGTGGACAAAAATGATACTTTTCCCCTCTAAATTGTATAATATTTGTCGTGAGACGGGTGGGAAATAAAGCAAATGTATTAAATTGAAGGGGTGGGAACGTAAAGGACAATAGGCTTTACAATTTAGAACAAATCAATATGGTGCGACAATCCATCCCCTGTCCCTGTCCAATCAGAAGTAGTGGTCCCATATTTTAGCAACATTAAGGGGAGGTACATGGGCGTAGAAGGGTATAATAGATATAGAATTAGCTAATTAGTTTAGCTTCTAGCTCAGACCGCAGAGAGAACACACAGAAGAGCTCCAGACTGCTGAGCTGATCGATTGCAGACTGAATCCCTGTCCGGAAGAGGTCCTGAGGAGGGGGCGGCGGAGTCCATTAGAAGGAAGGCACGGGAGAATCGAGAGAAGTCGAGTATCAGAGAGGGGAACGACGCTGGCGTCGTTGTAGAGAGGTCACCGGTCCTGTCCTGATCCTGGAGGAGGTCTTTGCTCTTCATCCTTCCTGGGTCCTATCTTTTCAACTCCTTGGCTAAGGGGTTTGGTTCTCGCACTTAGGTAAATATAATGCAACCTTTAGTTGCGCTGCTGTCTCTATCTTCTCCTCTTCTTTAAACACCGTCATTGATTAGCAATAATCATTTCTATGCTTAATCCTGGGTATTTTCGATCAAGTACCATGTGGCTTTGTAATTTACTCTGCTAAATCTTTAGATAAACATTTTAAAACTTCCTGACTCAGTGGTTATTTCAGGATTTTGTATTATAATGAATGTCACTCATTTTAAACTTCCCAATTAGCAAAGGATTCATCGGTAAGTCATTACTCTTCAATCAGAAGGTAATTGGTAGCAGGGATTTTTGATAAGAGTAACAACTGATAAACCCAGCGTAAGTATTAGCGTAGTGTGAATGTATGGGCCCAAATGAGTATATGGTGTATGAATGCTGTTTGCTAATATCGCGCTGGATCAGTTTTCTGGTAAGCAGAGGACGGTTATGGTTACTTTTTGTTAATTGGGTAATGAGAATTTTTATTTGTATTTTTATGAACTAACATCCGCTTAAAATTTTGAGTTTTGTTTTATGTTGTCCAGAATACCCCGGGGTAAAAAGAATAGTGGGTGGCAAGTGGAAGCCATACTGCAGTGAGGTTATCTGTCAGGCAGAATTAGTACTGAGAAGTTAAGCAGGACTTTCAGTACTCGTTAGGGACTCTATACATGTGAATAATAGCAAAAGAGTACGCTGATAAAAATTTGATGTTATATCACCTAGTAAGGGTAACATTGGAGAAGTAACAGGTACTTCTGGAGCTTGTGTGAAGAGTAGACGGAAGTGTTTTACTCATAGTGTATGTTTAGTAAACGGAAAGGTTTTACTAAAGTGTGGAAGAAACTATCTTTTTCGAATTTAGAAGAAACTGGCACGATAGCGAATGTTTTATGTTGTTACTGAAATTTAATTAAAATTTATAGAGAAAATAAGTTTGCGTAAATTTTTGTAAAGGGAGGGTCAGCTGCCGGAGAGGGAGCTGACGTCACAAAAAGCCGCGTTGTGGTAGGTTGAAACAGCGGGTGTGGAACGAACCTTGTAAAGGAGGGGTCAGTAGTCAGGAGTAGTACTGACGTCACAGGTGCCGCGCTGGGATTGGTTAAACCAGCAAGGACAGGAAAGAGCGGATTGTAAAGGAGGGGTTGACAGAGAAACGTCACCAAAAGGCCGCGCAAGGATTGGTTCGGAAATAAAAGGTAGCAGACATTTGATTGGTCGAGAATTTAGAAGCAAAATTCTTAGTGGATAAAGATTGCATGTTAAAACGCGATCCGACTTTAACAGGAACTCGTCCGGATAGGAGATTCCTAGGTTTTGCAGAATATAATTTTGTACATCGAAGATTAGATAGAATGTACGGAGAAAGGAGAAAAATGTCATTTTTACAAAAGATTAAGAATTATTTTAAAAAGGACAAACCAATCAAAACTAGAGAAGGAATTATTATTCCACCAGCTAAAACGCCCGCTTCATTTATGATGATGGAAAGAGGTTATCATACTTGTGTATGGATGGAGAATTGGATAGAATACACCAAAAATGATGGAGTATTAGCATTTCCCGAGAATGGTACCTTCAATGGAAGAATTCTTCAAAACTTGAGATTGAGGATGAATGACTTAGAACCCAGACCTAGATTAACCCAATACGAAGCTCTAGAAGAATGGGAAACCGAGGCATTTGAGCGTGATCGACCTCGGAGTAATAGGAGTTATCCAGGATTTTTTCCCAGATATCAACGTGAGTCTAGGGATGGTCAGATGAAACAATGGAGAAGGGCAATGATTACAGAAGGATTATATCCATTGTTCTCAGCAGAGGAGAAATTAGGAAGTAAGTGCACAGAAAAGACAAAACATTTAATGAGAAATGAGGAGTCTGAAGACGAATTTATGGAGGAAATGTTAAGAAATCCCCCACCATATCAGGAAGGGACAAGTGGATGCAACCCAAGTGCACCACCAAAAACTCCATTAGTGCCACAGGTAATGCATGAATTCACCACGAGTAGAATACTTCATGACAAAGAAAAAGATAGCCCTAGAAAAGACCAGAGCAGAATTGATACAGAAAATAACTCAGATAAAAGTACATCCTGATTCATTGACCATACCAGTAACAATTGGTCCAGTAGTTCCATTATATGGTACTCAGGGAAGCTGTCCTCCACCGATAATTACACCTACTACTGTGAATAATCCCAAACCTGAAGCTCCAGTTATAATTGAGGATCAATTTAGTGACTGTGAATCCACAATATCACTCATGGACTTACCTATTAGAGGTTCTGTAAATAGTACTCCCAGAAAAGAGGTACCTGGAGGTTCAAAAGATGTAAGTTTGGTGACTTCATCAGGAACAAAAAGTGCTACCATAGTAACACCTGAAGATCTGGAAAGATGGGTGCAAGGGTCAGTTAAACAGTGTACGCCTCCGAAAATAATGGACATTCATAAATTGAAAGTCGAATTAGAAGAAATAATAGCAGGAAATGTAGGACTAGAACGCTTAAATACCTATGATGAAGAAGAATTATTATTCCTGTGCAGGAGTATCACCAGAAATGTAAAGATATTCCATGAAAAATTGTCCAATTTAGCACTACAGATGGGCATAGAAATAGGGAGATCAAAGGTACTACAGAAACCCTATAGAGCAGAATTTGCAGACAAAGATTTAGAAAATATGAATGCCTCTGGAAGAAGATTACAAATAAGAGAATTAATGTTAGTTTTGCAAAAATGGGGAGACCTAGATAAATGGAAAACTAGGTGGGCCAAGAAAAAGGAAGAAGCACGAACAAGTAGAACAGCATCAGAATATGTGATGAAGGAATCAGGGAAAACAGACCAAATGTATCCAATGCGAGAAGTTGCGGGAGGAGGATATGTACATGTCCCATGGAGCAGACAAGATATTTTATCATTTACGAATGATTTTCCAAAGTTGAGAGAAAAACCTATTGAATGGTACAAGCAGGTTGACAGGTTTGTGAAGGTGTCGAAGGTATTGTTGAAGGATTTAGATGGTTTGTTTGACATAGTGGTACCTGCCGATTTATGGACAGATTGCAAAATCACAGTGGATTGGCCAAGTGATGAATACCCTAGAGATCCGAAAACAGGTGCCCCGTCAAATGATGTAATGAAAAAGTATCACCAAGTGATAACTTATCTGAAGGGGAAAATACCACCGAAAGAAACAGATTGGGTAAAAATAGATCGAACTACTCAAGAAGCTAATGAATCAGTGCATTCCTACTATGAGCGTTTATTGCAGGTATTTAAACAGTATAGTGGATTTGAGGATATTGGAGACAAGAACATGAGTCAGTTCGTGTATCGGTTTGTTTACGGTTTGAAACCAGAGATTTGTCAGATGATTAAACAACACATGCTGTGTTGGCAGGGAAAGCCCATAGATGAGATTTTGAAGTATGCAAAATATTGTGGAGACGATATTGAGGATAGACACAAGAAATTACAAGAAAAGGTGATGTGGGCACAGGTGAAAATGGCAGAGAAGCAGGGAATCAATTTGGAAAATCCAAGTGAAAATCCAGGAAAAGATTCTGGAACGAATGGTGATACTGGGAATGGTGGAAAATTTAGAGGACGAATGAGTAGAGAAGAAGCTAAAAAGAAATTTCCTTGTCATGGATGCGGAAAATTGGGGCATTGGAAGGATGAATGTAAAAAGATTCAGGAATAATAATGGCCCAAATCAAAATTTAAATCCACAGACGCAGAATGACTCACAGCAGAGTGTAAATCCTCAGAGTCAGTTGCCACCTGCTCCTATTCAGGGTAATGTAAGCAGAGCAAAGCATGGTACAGACATCGGATATCAGGGAGGAAGTGGTAAGAATGATTATATGACATCACAATTTCTTTTGCAGGACAATTACTGTGAATTCAACTCATGACGGTGCCTAGGAGAGGGGAAGAAGGAGTGCATACTTGGCGCATCCTTACAGGTAGATCAGTCAGGTCCATATGTTGAAGGGAATGTGAAAGGTAATAATATTACTTTCCTTTTGGACACTGGTGCTACCCGGTCTACTGTGAGAACAGCAGACATTCCAGACCTTCCTCTCTCTGGTGAAAATATCCAAGTAGTAGGGGTAGCTAATCAGCGAATTAGAACACCTCTTACCGAACCCATGGAAGTTAAAATTGGAAACTTCAGAGAAATGCATCAATTTGTAGTATGTGATTCTAGTCCAGTAAACTTATTAGGTAGGGATTTATTGTGCAAAATGAATTGTACAATTTTCTGCACACCGGATGGTGTGGCAGTTCAGACACCAGATGAAGATCATGTATATAAATTTATGATTGCAAAACAAGGTACAGAAGTGGATGAAATGTTTTCGTTAATAACAAAAGATGAGTTGCCAGAAGAATTAAAAGGTACAGTAAACCCCATAGTATGGGATTTCACCGGAAAGGAAGTAGGACTTATGGCTAAAATAGATCCAGTTAAAATTACTGTAAAAGAAGGTGCGATTTTCCCAAATACCAAACAGTACAAAATGAGTGCAGAAGTAAAAGCAGGAGTCATTGAAGAAATAAATCGAATGGTAGAACAAAATATCTTAAAAGAAGTAATGAGTAGTCCATGTAATTCACCTATAATGGGGTTAAAGAAACCCAGTGGAAAATATAGGATCGTTCAGGACCTGAGGAAAATAAATAAGATTGTAGAACCATGTTGTCCCATAGTACCAAATCCTGCAGTAATTCTATACCAGATTCCATGGAATGCAGGATGGTTCACAGTAATTGATTTGTGTCAAGCATTCTTTTCTATACCATTACATCCAGACAGCCAGTATCTTTTCTCATTTAAATTTGAGAACAAGGTCTATGTGTGGAATCGTGTTCCTCAGGGATACACAGAAAGTCCTTCCATCTTCAACCAGATACTGAAAAAGTGCCTTGAAAAACTAGTGATGCCAGGAAGTTCAGTCTTAGTCCAATATATCGACGACTTATTGGTGGCATCGACCACCAGAGAAGACTGTGTTGTTGACTCCATAGCATTATTAAATCTTTTGGCTGAGGAAGGGCATAAAGTCTCACCTGAAAAGTTACAGTTTTGCAGGACAGCTGTTAAATATCTGGGACATCAAATTGAGAGGGGAAAAAGAAGAGTAACCTCTGAAAGAGTAGAATTAATAAAGAGAATGCAAATGCCTGTAACCCAAAGACAAGTGCGAATGTTCCTAGGAATAGTAGGTTACTGTCGACAATGGATACCAGGATTTTCCATGTTAGCTAAGCCCTTAATTAACATGACAAAAAAGAAAGCAAAGGACCCTGTGGAGTGGGAGGACGAAAGTGTAGAAGCTTTTGTAAAATTGAGAAATGCCCTATGTTCAGCACCTGCCTTAGGCATGCCTGATTATAAAAGAGAATTTGCATTGTTCTGTCATGAGAGAGAAAATTGTGCACTTTCTGTCCTAACTCAAAGACATGGACTAGAAAGACGTCCTATAGCATATTTTTCTGCAACATTGGACCCAGTAGCAGCCGCGTTGCCAGGGTGCTTAAAAGCAGTAGCGGCTACTTGTTTGAGCATTGAACAAAGTGAGTCAATTGTGATGGGACACCCTGTAAAAGTGTATGTTCCACATGCAGTTGTCATTTTGTTGACAAGAACCCGAACTCAGCATCTTACTCCTAGTCGGCTGACTAAATATGAAAGAATAATAATGGGTGCTGAAAATGTGAACATGGTAAGGTGTACTATAATAAATCCAGCAACCTTACTACCAGACCCATGTCATGAAAGAATAAAAGACGATGAAGAAGATGAACATGATTGTATACAAATTACAGAATTATGCACAAAACCACGTCCAGATATAGAGGAACAGCCTCTTAAAAAGCCAGACAGGGAGCTATTTGTTGATGGTTCATGTCAAAGACATGAAGACGGCAAACTAACTGCTGCCTATGCGGTATGTGAATTAACTGGAATAGTTGAAGCATCCTATTTACCAGGAGTCAAATCTGCACAAGTAGCTGAATTGATTGCTTTGATAAAAGCATGCAAAATTGGGAGGAATCAGAGAGTGACCATATTTACAGATAGTCAATATGGTTACGGGGTCGTGCATGATTTTGGCCAACTGTGGATGCAGAGGGATTTCATGACTTCTTCAGGATCCCCCATTAAAAATGGACAATTTGTAAGGGAATTGCTAGAAGCAATACAATCACCAAAAGAATTGGCTGTGGTGAAATGTGCCGCACACCAGTCAGGAGATGACTGGGTGGTAGTCGGCAACAGATATGCGGATCTGGTGGCTCAACATTGTGCCAAAACCAGAATGTCAGTCAATAAGAGGGTGGAAAGAATGGGAATCAGCTGCCAACTTATGCTGTATATGCCACCTGAAACTTGGAATGAGGTGAAGAAATTGCAAGATGAGGTTGATGAAAGTGAGAAGAATTTGTGGATCAAAGTGGGTTGTTCTCAAAGAGAAGATGATGAAGTGTGGATCAGCGCTGATGGCAGACCAGTCATGCCAGACTGTTTACTCTCACAAATGGCTAGAATGCATCATGGAGACACACACATAGGGAGAGATGCAATGATTAGACTGTTCAGACAAAATTGGTACAATCCCAAATTTAGAGCGGTTGCAGAGAGTCTTTGCCAGAGATGTCTAACTTGCCAGATGCATAATCCGGGGAGGAAGACAGTAATTGGATTTGGAAAAATTGGAAAGGAGAGGGTCCATTTATGAGACTTCAGTTTGATTTCATACAGTTACCACCATGTAGAGGGCTGAAATATGTACTAGTCATAGTGTGTCTGTTTTCAAAGTGGGTGGAGGCTTACCCTACTAGGAGGAATGACAGCATTACAGTTGCAAAACTGTTGCTACGAGAGCTCATTCCTAGATTTGGTTTTCCAGTAACTTTGGAATCAGATAGAGGAAAACATTTTAACAGCGAAGTGATTCAAATAATTTGTGAAGCATTCCAAATCAAACAGAAACTGCATTGTGCATATCGCCCAGAGGCTTCTGGAGTGGTTGAACAATTGAATGGCACTATAAAGTCAAGACTGGGAAAAATGTGTGCATCAACATCATTAGAGTGGCCAGATGCATTACCACTCGTTTTAATGGGACTCAGAAGTATACCTGACAGAACCACAGGATTGAGCCCCCACGAAATAATGATGGGAAGAGCAATGAGACAAACACATGTTCCCACAAACAAACTGGTGAATATATCTGATGATATGGTTCTGGACTATTGTAAAGGATTGGCTGATCTAGTGCGTTCTGTCTCTCATCAGGTTGGAGAAGATCGCAGTTTCCAGGCAGCCCGAGCAAGAACATGATCTGAATCCTGGTGACTGGGTGGTAGTGAAGAATCACACCAGAGAAACGTGTCTATCACCTAGATGGGGCAGACCGTGTCAAGTCATACTAACAACGAATACAGCAGTGAAGTGTGCCGGATTTCCTAATTGGATTCACGTAAGCCACACCAAGAGAGTACCAGATCCTGAAGAAGAAAATCTTCAGACAACGCCAATCACTGAAGAAGCTGAAGGTTGCCCAGCGGAGGAATCTCAAGCTCGAGATTCAAGAGAAGCTGAAGAAGAACAACCGAGCACAAGTCAGGATTGGATACCCGTGGTAGAAGTTCCTGAAGTATACCACAGAACAAGAAGTCAAACAAAATTGGAAGAAATTGAAGAAGATCAGATAGGTGAAGAAGAAGCAGTTCAGGAACAAGAAGAAAAGACATTAAGAAATCCTGAACAAGGTCAGATAGGGAAAGAAAAATGGACTCAAAACAGTGAAGACCTAATAGACTTTGATCAGGGACAGACAGGTTTAGAAGAATCCGGTCAGGCTGCAGAAGTTCACAGTGCAATAAGCCCTGATCAGAACAAGTTAGAAAAACATGAACTTGAAGAAATAAATAAAGAACAAGGTCAGTTATTGGAAACTCACAGCGGAGCTGTTACAGAGAAACCAATTAGACCTGAAAAGGAGCAAACAAGAAACACAATAATTGAAGAACACGAAACAGTGCTAAGCAGTGAAATTAACAGGATCTCTGAAGACAATTACAAGGAAGCAGTGCCAACAAAGAAAACAAGAAAAGGAGATCATTGGCCAAGTGTCATTAAAAGAGTGAAGTACCACATAACAACCAGAAGTGAAGATCCAGAACAAGTACCTGAAGTGACAAGTCAAACTGAACAAGAGAAAAAGTCAGGAAAAAGAAAAAGTAAAAGACTGAGACTTGTGAATAACAAATTCAAGGGTCCTGACTGGACTTATATCATTCTTGAAGATTTTGAAAGTTCAGAGTCAAGTGACAGTGGTGGCGAAGGAACAAGTGCAGAATTAACATACGAGGAAGAAACAAGACCACCCTGACTAAGCAAAAGAATAAGCTAAAGAAAAGACGAAAAGATAAGAAGAGCAATCTTCCTTGTCGAAAAATGCCTGATGATAGAGTTACTGGGAGACCAAAACAGAAATGTTGTAGAAGATGCTGTGCAATATGCATATGTAGTCTAGTAATGGTGCTTATAGTATGGTTAGTCCTGATTGTAGCAGTTCCTTACCTTATGATAATGGATATAAAGATTAACAACGAAACTAAAGGAAGGACAGCAAACATAAAGGGCAATAGAGTAGAACTAATGGCAGAGAATGAGCCAGAAATTCATCATGAAATAGCTGATAACGACACTAGTTTGAATGTTTTCACAAAATTATTATTTCAGTATGTAGACACAATGGAAGTTAGTAATTGTTATGTCTGTATGAAGTTACCTGAATCAGTAGCAGAAGGATTAACATACCATCACTTACCACTGACATATGGCATATCATGTAGTGTTTTGTCTAGTTTATTTTATAGAACAAGGAAACTTCAGTATTATTATTCAAATTTAGATGTGATATTTTCAGAGGTTCCGATTCGCAAGAGTATGAACCCAGTGCTTAGTAGTCAAGACGCACAGTTTATGGGAGAATTTTTTTTAACAATGAAATCGATAGACATAACACATGCACATAGACACAATCTAACATGTTCCTTACATGAAGAAGAAATGATCTTTTTGAATTTAGTAGAAGATAGAAGACAAGATTTTCAAAAGAAAGCTTCTGAGCATAAGGCTCATTTACCACCTTGGGCTGAGAAGGAAGGGAGTTACACACCTGGCAAGGCTCAAGCTGCTATGGCTCTGGATTTCGTAAAGACAGGAAAAATTTGTCTTCATAGGTTAAAGACTGATTATAACAATGTTTTCATCGGTACCAGTGAATGCGAACACAATTTTTTAATTCTTGGAGGTTGGGGACTCAAAGGAGGAACAGATTCAGGGGCATATTAGCAAGAACCTCGATAAAATTAACGCCGTTTTAGCGGCAGGAAACTGCCGCTAAAACGGCGATAATGGGCTTGCTAATATGCGTTATAGAATTCCAATAGAAGCCCAGGTTAGATGTCCTGCACATCTAACCTGGGCTTCTATTGGAATTCTATAACGCATATTATCAAGCCCATTATCGCCGTTTTAGCGGCAGTTTCCTGCCGCTAAAGCGGCGATAATTTTAACGAGCTTCTTGCTAATATGCCCCTCAGTTTTTCCTGGAATCTATTATGTGTGTGGGAATAAGGCTTACTTTAGGCTTCTTGCACGGTGGTATGGAAGTTGTTATTTTGGAATAGTATTTCCAAAAATATACCACGTAAAAAGAAACACTGGAAGCAATGAAAACAATAATGAATTAATACGTAGTAAAAGAGCTAGTTTTTCTGAAATAGTAGGTGATATATTTGGTGCATTGATACCTTCAGTGGGAATAATTCTGAACTCAAGGAAAATATGTAAATTGTCTACAGTGGTTGATCGTTTATCAACGGATACTGCTGGAGGATTTCTAATGATTAATGCGGAAATGGTTGCGATTAGATCTATGGTGATGCAAAATCGACTTGCTCTTGATATTATATTGGCAAAAGAGGGCGGAGTCTGTAAATTATTGAAGACGAAACATTGTTGCACTTATATTCCTGATAAGAGTGCA
Organism: Calotriton arnoldi; assembly: GCA_963921515.1. NCBI lineage: Eukaryota > Metazoa > Chordata > Amphibia > Caudata > Salamandridae > Calotriton > Calotriton arnoldi. The sequence goes on from CAWUFW010013329.1 coordinate 224,209, forward strand.
GAAATTGGAACGTATATTCAGAACATAACAGAACTTGAGAAGGAACTTAAACCACTGGAAGTTGATAGTGTATGGGAAAGATTGACAAATAGTATTTCGTCAATTGGAACCTGGTTTGCTAATGTAGGAAAAGGACTTATAGGTCAAATATTAGTACCCTTAGCAGGGATAGCAATAATAATATTTGCAATAATGATATGGTGCAAATGCTGTAGAAAGAATGGAACATACAAAGTGACAGAAAAAGGAAAGAAGAGAAAACTAGATGAAATAGAACTTGAAGAATGGAGAAGTGAACTATACAAAAAGTTGAAAGGGGATGTGAAAAACAGAAAATGTAAAAATGAGAATGAAACGAATTGCTAGAAGTTGGCATCTGATTGAGGGTAGGTTTTGATGACTCAGAAACGCCATCAGAGAGGGGATTGATGGAGCAAGGTTTCAAAAATGAAACTTGCTTGTACGCAATCCTTCTCATAGTATTAATTTATTAAAATTGTATTGTTATTACTAACCTTTGCATACACTACACAAAGGGAAGAGACGCTTGTATATGTGTTTTACTAATGAATAACGCTTGTCTGTAATCCAAAATGGCCGCTAAAGCGCGGGAACCTCTCTGCGCATGTCGCAACCTGATCACATGGTGGGACGTCTTTCTTGCTTGGTGGGAAACTTCTGCTTTTGCGCAGTGTGCATTAAAATGGCTGCTTGATGTTTTCACATGCTTCAGCTTGCTCTCATGTCATTACTAAATTGTCGTTTCCTAACGCTACTAATGCGGGATAGTATATATAATTAAATGGGAATAGAATAGAAATAGTGGGTATACAGTGAAACATTTTATTTGTGATTTTAATATTTCCTTCTTGCACTTTTAGTAATTCGTAAAACTTGGGCCTGGGTTGGTGACTTGTAACTCGAGAGACGATGGTTCTGCGCATGTATCCTGTGTGCCTGCCAAGTGAAGTCAACTTGGACGTCTCCCAAGGCCATGACCCATTGGCCGAAGATACTGTACTTGATGTTTCCGGTGGACAAAAATGATACTTTTCCCCTCTAAATTGTATAATATTTGTCGTGAGACGGAGTGGGAAATAAAGCAAATGTATTAAATTGAAGGGGTGGGAACGTAAAGGACAATAGGCTTTACAATTTAGAACAAATCAATATGGTGCGACAATCCATCCCCTGTCCCTGTCCAATCAGAAGTAGTGGTCCCATATTTTAGCAACATTAAGGGGAGGTACATGGGCGTAGAAGGGTATAATAGATATAGAATTAGCTAATTAGTTTAGCTTCTAGCTCAGACTGCAGAGAGAACACACAGAAGAGCTCCAGACTGCTGAGCTGATCGATTGCAGACTGAATCCCTGTCCGGAAGAGGTCCTGAGGAGGGGCGGCGGAGTCCATTAGAAGGAAGGCACGGGAGAATCGAGAGAAGTCGAGTATCAGAGAGGGGAACGACGCTGGCGTCGTTGTAGAGAGGTCACCGGTCCTGTCCTGATCCTGGAGGAGGTCTTTGCTCTTCATCCTTCCTGGGTCCTATCTTTTCAACTCCTTGGCTAAGGGGTTTGGTTCTCGCACTTAGGTAAATATAATGCAACCTTTAGTTGCGCTGCTGTCTCTATCTTCTCCTCTTCTTTAAACACCGTCATTGATTAGCAATAATCATTTCTATTCTTAATCCTGGGTATTTTCGATCAAGTACCATGTGGCTTTGTAATTTACTCTGCTAAATCTTTAGATAAACATTTAAAAATTTCCTGACTCAGTGGTTATTTCAGGATTTTGTATTATAATGAATGTCACTCATTTTAAACTTCCCAATTAGCAAAGGATTCATCGGTAAGTCATTACTCTTCAATCAGAAGGTAATTGGTAGCAGGGATTTTTGATAAGAGTAACAACTGATAAACCCAGCGTAAGTATTAGCGTAATGTGAATGTATGGGCCCAAATGAGTATATGGTGTATGAATGCTGTTTGCTAATATTGCGCTGGATCATAAGGATCACCAGCGGTTGCATCTGTGACCCCTGGGTTGATCTTTGAGACCCCTGACAGTGCTCCTACAACCCCTGACTTCAAATTAGAACCGACATAAACAGGCATAACTGGCTGAATAATGATTGTTTTGCAAAAAGAAAACATACAACCCAGATTGTGTTTTTCTTTTATTCCGGAAGTGTTACATAAATAACTAACATAGCAATAAAAAGGAAATATAATGAAAAAAAACCATTCAGATTGGCAGTTTAATGAAAAAAAAGTCAGTTTCACCTTTAAATTACAATGTTTGAGTGCCCTGAAAAGTCAAGCAGAAAGAACTAATTGCACCTTTCACCATGAAGTTATGCCAAGCATAAATCAGGAATTTAGCCAGAATTTTTTCAGCAAGGGCACAATCCTACACCATGCTTTGATCCCCTTTTATTCTCTTGTTTTACTCCATCTTGGCCAAGTATGTTTTCAGAGGGCCCAGATATCTCTGGGGCAAGATGTACTCGTTGGGGCGTAACATTGCCCATTGCACTTTCAATGCGCACCACCACCAGGTCTCTAAACCTGCCCTTTTCTTTGGGAGTTGGACTGTGCATCCATAACACAGTTAGGGCCATAATATCAAGAACGGGCGATAACATTATCGCCGCTTTAGCGGCAGGAAACTGCTGCTAAAGCGCCGATAAGGGGCTTGATAATATGCCCTATGGAATTCCAATAGAAGCCCAGGTTCTGGTGTGAAGGACATCAAACCTGGGCTTCTATTGGAATTCTATAGGGCATATTATCAAGCCCCTTATCGCCGCTTTAGCGGCAGTTTCCTGCCGCTAAAGCGGCGATAATGTTATTGCCCGTTCTTGATAATATGACCCACAGTCTTTGTTTAGCTAAGAATAATGAAATGGCAGGCAATCTTCTGACTGTCTTTGGGATATCTTGCATACAGTCCAGTGCGGCCACCGGCAGCGTTGTTGGGATATCCACACCTACCATCCTTGTCAAGGATGAAACACGCAACGTAGCCTGTGCCCTGAGCGTCTCCAGGCTAGATGTATTGTGTGTTGCCACCTATGGCACATTGGGCTTTGGTTTCGGTCCAGCATATGCAAAAACAAAAGTGTATAATTATATCAATGTAAAAAATTTAAATGCAAAACCTTGTGTCTATTATACATGGATCAGCCATTTTATATGCCCATGCACACTTTCTACATTGTATTCTGTTAAAATGTCTAGAATGTTGTAGGTGGCATGGTAGCTCAGCAAGCTGAATACTGGCTGCAGAAACCTGTGTAAACGGCCTGCAGTCTCAGCTACAAATCCTAGAGAGAAGGCCTAGCATTGCACTCATTATAATGATTTTAATTAACACATTCACATGAGGTAATTTGGTTTATGGAGGGTGCTTCATATATGCCAAACATATTTAGTGTATGTAAAACCAAACTTTTATAATTATCTGAATATTTTGTTTGCATGCCTATGCTACTCAAATCAAGGGTCAAACTATGCATGATGTCACTAGAAAAGAAATACTGACTTCCTGAGCACTCACTCAGTTGTTAGTGGCAGAACCCATAGGATTTTGCATGCTGCGCGACCTGAGAAGGCTTGTAACCTGTGTGTGTAACCATTATGGTGATTGCACCTAAGCAAATTATGGTAGTGCTAAGGTATTTGAGGCTGCATGTAATTGATTGGCTTGTGATTGCCTTGCCATTGGTCTATCAAGTTTTGACCTCTGTCATACCATGGCAGCATCCTCATTAATATATGAGTGGTCACTTTATTTTTTTTAGTTTCTTCAGTATTTTTTCTATATATTTCATTAACATTGCTTTTACTCTGTGGGGGAAGTTCTGTGTTGTCACTTTCTGTAATATCAACAGAGTGAAAGCTCAAGTGACATCATTTCATATGATGTCATCATGGCTAAATGTCATGCCAAGTCACTTCTTGTGAAGTCATGAGGGGAGGCGTCAAAAAGGGTGATGGCAATTCCATTACCCCAGGCATTTTGCAGGCTACCCTCATTCTGCATGGCTTTCAGTCCTGTGCAAACCCACCTTGTGGCTAGCCAGTGCTGTACATGGACTTCAGTCACCCGCAAAGGTAATTTGCTGCAGGAAACCCATTTTAATGACCCTACATGCTAGCTGCATATGCAGTTTGCAAATTAAAATTAATTCTTATATCTCAATGTTAGTGTAAATCCATCAAATGGTGCCAAAGGTATTAGCAAATCAAAGCTTTTTGACTCCCCCACCTTGTAACTTTACCCTCCATTATCAGATCTGCATGAAAGCGGTGATCCATCTTTAACTTTGCCCACCTTGATAGATGAGCATACAACTCAACGCATCAGAAGTAATTTACACATTACTTGTCTCTGCAAAATTTTGTTCATGCCTACGAAATTGTACCAACGATATTAGCAAATCAAAGATTTTGTTTACCCTCCCCCTATAAATGTCCTCCATTGGATCTCAATGGAACTAGAGACAACAGAACTGGCCTTAGCTTGCTTGCTAAGACTCATCAAGAAACATACATTTGCTAAGGATTAACCTACTTGAACAACCTACAGAGTCCCTGTACTTTTTATAAACATGTTTGTGCATGCGTGCGTGTACGTTCATGTGTATGCATGCGTGAGTTCTTCATCAGTGACGTCACGTGACACAAAATGAAGATACCTCTCTGCAGAATGTGAAGGTGGGCCCCTGAGTCTCTCATATCTCACAGACATTCATTGGTCATGGGCTGAATGGGGGCCCCCTGAAGAGTTGGAAGGCTCCATTCATGTTGGGCCCCCCAGTGCCAGAGGGGCTGCAGAGGCCTGCGTTACCCCATGTTCTTTATTTATCATAACATGTGTACAGTCGGGACCAATTGCAAAGTAGCTGAGCACTTCACACAAGTAAAAAGATGGGTAAATAACATGCCTATGTGTTCTTATATTGTTTTTATCTGAGTTTGCAGGTAATGTATGAAAATCGAGAAAAGTAATTGTTTAATTTCAAGCATAGTTCACCCCAATCTACACATCCAAAAACAGGCAGCAGGGAGTGGATTTCATAATTCACAGGTTGGCAAGCTTTGCCTGCTTAAGATCCCATCCAGCTACAACATGAGTACAAAATTATACTGGTCTTTTGCTGCCACCTAGTGTTGGAAGTACATTAGCGCCTTCCATTTCTAGAGAACGGGGACTATTGCATGAAGTTAGCCCACAAGATGTTAGCATAGGACTCAGCAATTACAATCAAAGCAAGTTGCCCCCCATTAGCCATAGATACAGCATTAGTTAATTCATCACAACATGAACACAAATCATGTGTGCCAGTAAATCTTTTTCCAAACATCAAAGTTATTTAATGGTAGGCTATTCTGTGTAGCACTCGCATAGAATTATCAAAAAGATTTACTTGCACACACGATTTGTGTTCATGTTGTGATGGAGAGCTCTAAATAGAATGCACATAACTTTAAAAAGAAACTGCCAATCACGGTAATGTGCTCAGGGAAGACTTTACAGAAGACCGACCAGATAGTTTCAAGGAAAAGCGTGGGTTGTCTCTGAAAACACTGAAGACAATTCAGAACAACAGAGGGAGAGTCAAGAAATAGAGAGTTACAAAACACAGTTGACTTAAGATGGTGCCTTGAACCACCAGTGGCCTGGTGTGCCAGCATAAACTCTTCATAAAGAGAAAACAAATAGAGGACAGCTTAGTTGCCTCAATAGTAAGGGATAGGTAATTATCGAACTGAAACCTAGGTTGCGGACCGATGACGCCCGCAGCAAAGGAGCCGTACCCAGGGGCTTATTTACAAGCCTCTTGCGCCACTTTTGCGTCATTTTTAACATGGGAAAAGTGACGTACGGGTGGCGCACGGGGCTTGTAAATAAGCCCCCCAGGGCTTTAAGTGGGATGAAAAAAGTGTGTGTGTGGGGGAGGGGGGTCTCTCAAAGGGGCGTGGCTGATGTAATTAAGGGTGTGGCTTAAAAACACGTAAACTAAAAATCATCTGCGCTTAGCAGAGTGTGCCGCCCTAATGGTATTGTGCTGCTTCTGTTATTGCATCTAGATATATAATGAAACAAGTAACATTGAAATGCTCACTTTCTACAGTGGCCCCCTAGAAACAAGCTCTGCATCTTTTAAATGTCTAAAATAAATGAATAGCATGCCATAGTGCATCAGGAGATTATATTCTTTCTATTAACCTGATTTGTACAGCGCCTGGCTACTTGACTACGGGCTTCCCCATGCTTTCAACAACTGCTGGAGTGAGGGTAATTAAAACAAGCATTGGCATAGCCAATAGGTCTTGCCTTTGGGACCTTATAAGTGTTTAGCCAGAGCTATTGGCTTTGCTAATGTGTTTAAGCTATGGTGTAGAGCAGTGTGGCTGCTGTGCAGAATGTTGGAAAGTTATAATAAAAAAGTGTTATCAGTATTTTTGTTACCTTATGTATAATTAAGATGAGATTATGTCTAATTGAATGACCTTATTTTAAAAATGTATATAAAAAATGTGTAGTGATTTTTTTTGGGGAATGTTGGCAACTTTCTCCTGCTTGTTCTAATGTTTATTATAGTTTTTTTTTGTTTTTGGCTGGGGGAGATATAAACAACTGGAGGGTAGAGGTTGTGAAATAGTACGTGAATTATAATTTGAGTAACGGACGGATATTAGGGAAGAACTAACAGATGACAGATTTTTGAGGGTACTATGGAGCTATAGCAAGAGGCAGCAGTAACTAGTGCTGCAAGGCCATGTCAGTCACAGAAGTGAGTTATGTAAAAAGTGAGTAATAGAGCAAAAAGTGCACTTTTACCCCTTCTTTACTCTTTTATAGACCCCGCCTTCCTGTTTGCATCTAACTTAGAGCACCATTATCACCATTTGAACACTAAGAGGGAAAATAAGGAACCGGGGAAAGAAGGAAGGACAGACTGCTAATATAATATAAATAACAACAGAGATAGAAAAGAACAGAGGATGAGAAAAATAAAAAAAAACTGACAAGAGCCAGTAATGGCAGTAAAACGGAAAGGAGATTGAAAGAGTTCAAGAGGAAGAATAAATAAGTAAGAAAGAGGGGCAGAAGAGAAAGGGGGAAATGGCACTATGAGAAAGACAAAGGCGGTAATAAATAAAAAAGACTACATTCACAGGGGAACAAATTAAAGGAAGGCGAGGAGAGGGTAAGGGTGATTTGTTGAAGGCATGGTTTTCTGCAAGTGAGAAGAAACTAGACAGAAAGAGGGAATAAGAAGAACCAGCTTCTCATTGTTGTCAAAGCTATGTGATCTTGGCCAAATCACTTTATCTGTGTGCCCGAATTCGTATCTTCCAAAACCGAAAGTGCTTAGAGACATAATAATTACAGTAGCATGTGTATGGGTGCGTGGAGTTTACGGACGCGCTTGTTTGTGTTTACAGTGGGTTAATTGTGGGCGGTTGAATCAAACACCTGAGTTATGATCTCGGCTCTCATAGTTGAGCTTCACGTGTGACTCTGGGCAACATTACTCCATCTCCTCGTACCTTAGTTCCCAAAAATGACAGACCAAATTTATCTTGAGCGGCAAGGGAAGAGCGACATTTATTTATGCATGTTTAAAACAAAGTTACCCTGCGATGGCCACACAGATGTTAGAGCAGGTTAAAAAGAGACAGCTTTCTATATAGCGCCCACTCGCCATTCTGGTGTCCTTGTGCTACAAACTAAGGTTCTTGAAATGATTAATTTTTGAGGTCAGATATTGGTGACCAGTTGGTTTTTCTGCTCCTAATCTCCCATTTTTCACAGCAGAGTGGCGATTTGTTGTGATCATGGGATATTGTTTTTAATGTGCCCCTAGCAGGCGGGCGTATTGCTGGAGTTAGGGGCAGGAAGGTGTGTGCAGGGTAGGTGCATGTGGGAGTTCTGTGACCTGTGACCGGGTGAACACGCCCCACCCCCAGGTAGCCTGCGGATGCATGAGATGTACTGTGGAGTGTGGGGGTCACTGGTGCCCTTGATTGGGTAGTTTAAGCTTGTGTTTCAGCGCTTGTTTTGTGACCAATTGATTTGAGGCAGAGGTGATACTGGTTGATCTTGGATGTTGATGTGGCGTCAAATTACAAAGGTGTCTAGGCGCATCGGGTGGAAAGCCTGTTCTGCTGCGTGGGTGGGTATTGTTGCTCCTCTACACCTCCTGAGCAGTGGACAGTTAGCCCGTTGCTTTGGGTTTACACGATGGCTTCCGAGGAGGTCGGGTTGTCGTGTCTTCGGCTATAACACCTGCGCCTTCTCGTTCTGTCACGCGCCGGTAATTAGCTGTCTGGGCAGAGAGGGGCGAGAGACTTTATTGCATGCGGGCTCCTTAGCCATGGTACGGCTATTTGGGAGCTAAAAAGTGGCCATCCTCAGATACGATTGTCCCAATTGCAATAACGCACCTGTGTCTTCCGTCTTTGTGGGAAAGAGGCTGTAGTGATCGGCTGATCACCGTGATACCACAGAGGCGTTGTACGAGCGCATACTCGTGTTCATAAATCCAGTTCCCCAGGGGAGGTCGGTACTTGGATTCGTGAAGTCTATGTCCATAAAGCCCCTCAGATGCTATATCTTGCAGCGCAGCGGTGGGACTGTTGTTCATGCACAGACGGACGTGCTCTTCGATCACAGTCCTTATTTATCCGAGGGAGACACGACACACGTTCCTATGTCACCATTGCAACTATAGTTATTGGAAGGCGACTTCTGTCCTTACAGTGGCATGTGCGTTGCTATATCTTCATAGGAGATGTATGTTTTCCTGAAGGTGGCACATTGCCCCCAGCATTGATACGCGCGGTCCTCGTGCAGTTATTTCTGCTGCATCCTGTTTATGGAGGAGAGGACGGGGGGAGGGGGTCTTCTGGGTACGGAGGGGAGCTATGCAGAAGGAGATGAGCGGGGAACTCTTCTGGGCACGGTGTGGAGCTACATAAGCGCACAGAGAAAGGAAGGGAGTGAGTGAATGGAACTCGTTGTAGAAAACTCACCAGGGGGACACAGAGCGGGGGCACTGAGGAGAACTCTCCAGACGGGGCTCAGCCAAGGAGACTTCCCTGATGGAGACAGTCTGAATCTGGAGCTCGGAGGGTCGGGTTTGCAAGGAAAGCCGGGGTGGGGGGGGGGATGTGCAGGGGGCGCTCAGTGGTTAAGACTCCTTTGCTAGAGGCATGAGCACAGAGGGACGACCTCCGCATGCTGGACACCGAGGCCGGAACTCTGCAGAGGGAACACAGCTTGGGATGGCAGGAGAGGGAGTGCACTGCAGAGCAAACTTTGAGGAAAGTACTCAGCCGCGGCGTCTCCTCTTAGCTCTTTTGTGATCTTAGAAAGTGAAAGCAGTGATTGAGGCTGTGTGAAGGGGAACATTTTCTCTCGGTCTCCACATAAAACAGGGGATCGTGCTCACCGCGTGGGACATCAGTTCGGCCACAAATCAGAAAGCGTTATCAGCAGCGCCCGGAGACGTACCCTGAAATAACATTACATAATGCAGATGGCTCTCTTCCGAGTTCGTCTGGGAATCATCTTAAAAAACACTGCAACTTAGAAAATGTTGACTCAAGGTAGGCCGAGGATATGCACTTGTGTTAATGTAAAGCAGCTTAGGGTTGGTCTATTTTTTAAAACTACAACGGTGCAGTTCAATAGAAAAAAAAACAAGCGCGCGCGCCTCGCGCTAAAAGGAGGCAGCAGGGGGAAGGGAGAGAGGAGGGGGCCTGCGCCGGATTCCCTTGCGGGAGCGAGCAGGAACCATCTGTTAATTACAAACAGATGGTTTGAGAAGCTCGCTCCCGCAAGGGAATCGCCAAACGTGCACGCGTTGCCATTGAAAGCAATGCAACGCGTGCACGTTTTTGCCTGCAAGAGTGAAGCGATTGCTAAAGGTCTTTCTCCTATGCAGCGCATGCGCGCTGCGAAGGCAAGACCTAAAAAATAATGAGATTAGGGAAACAGGTAAGTTTTTAGTTTCTTTCTAAAACTTATAAAGATGTCCGTTCTAAGGCTAATCGTCAGAGAGTTCCAGAGTTTGGGTGCCAGAAAAGCGAAGGAGCGACCTCCACAAATGGCTCTCTGAACTCTGGGAACAGCAAGAAGCTCAAGATTGCTGGACCAGGGAGCCATGTTGGTCTGATGGGAGGTGACCAGCTGATAGAAAACACGAGGGTCCATTTTAAGTTTTGCCCTATGTGTGATGCAGTGGCTTGAATTGTACTCTACATCTTATAGGCAGCCAGTGTAGATTTTTCAGCACTGCACGGGCTGACACTGTTTTAGGGATGCCTAACAGAACTCGAGCTGCAGCCTTTCTTTATAGCCGACAGAGGACTGCCTAAGTACAGCGAGTTGCCATAATCGGGCGCAAGAGAATCAGTCCTTGGATCACAATTCTCTGTGACTCCATTGGGAGCCATTTCAGAGTTTTCTTTAAGGCTCTCAAAAGACCAAAGCAGCTGCCAGCCACCCTCTTTACTCGAGATTCCATAGAGAGGTGTTTATCCAAAGTAATCCCTAAGCTCTTGACTTCCAGCTTGGGGGGCTGGATGTTCTTCTAAGGAATGAGGCCAGGTTATCTGGTCCCAGAGTGCTGGGTTATTGCCAACCTCCAGGACCTCCTTTTTCTCTCCATTAAGCTTTAGGCAGCTAGCCACCATCCATTTAGAGACATCCTCTAGACAGCTGTTCAGTCTCATTAAGGTAGAGTCTATGTCTCGTGACAAGGACACAATCATCTGAGTGTCATCTGCATAGGATACCATTGTAAAACCATAAGAGCAGATGATTTCAGATAGAGGACGGACATATACATTAAAAAGCATGCACAGTTTAACTGATGACTGGTTGAGCCAAAAGGCCCCTCACTCACTTGAAAACTACGTTTCTCCAGGAAAGAAGTAAGCCATTTTAAGGTATTCTCTGTGATGCCTGCTTCTATCAGCCTGTGGAGTAGAATTGGGTAGGAAACTGTGTCAAATGCAGCACTTAGATCAAGGAGGATCAAAGCCGCTGAGTCACCCTGGTCCAAGACCATTTTAAGATCTTCCATGTCCTTTAAAAGCGCTGTTTCTGTGTTGCAGCCAGAGCGAAAGCCAGAGTGAAATCCTTTTTGGGTCGGATGAAGGATGTTGTTGGCTTCCAGGTGTTTGGTGAGGTGCCTATTTATTCTCTTCTCCAAGATCTTGCGGACTCCAAGTAGTAATGATATGGGTCTGTAGTTTTTTACCACCTCAGAGTCCAGCGTGGGTTTCTTAAGTAGCGGGTGAATGATGGCATGTTTCCATTCTTCTGGGACACTGCAATTTTCCAGGGACAAATTATATATATCTGTCAAAGTTGAAAATATAACCTCTCCACCTTTTAATAAAATATCTGTTGGCACAGGGTCAAGCGCAGAACCTGATTTCACTGAGCTTGCCACTTCAATGGCTTCCTCTTTAGCCATTTGTGGAAACAGGGAGAGTTCAGTTGTACTAATATTGATTATCGACCTTCCTTCTGGCCTGTCATTGTGGTCTCTTGAACCCAATAAAACATCATAAATGTTCCATACTTTTCTGAGAAAGTGGTTCGCAAATAGTTCATACCGTTCTACGCATGAAGGAGGACCAACGTTTGGTAACTCAGACTTTATAAAGGAATTTACTATGATGTAGATTTCCTTAGCAGTGTTTGAGGATTGCTTAAACCTCTCTGCCAAATCCGTAATCCTGGCTCTGTGAATAGCGTGCTGATATTTTTTCAGAGATGCTTTGAAGGCCTGTTTGCATGTGTCATTGTCATTAACTCTCCATTTTCTTTCATATTTTTTACATTCTTTCTTTAAATGTCTTAGTTCCTGGGTGAACCACTGACTTTTATCGCGCTGTTGCGTTTTCTTGCAAATCTTTAATGGAATAAGATCATCAAGGACTTTGTTGATCCATTTTGTGAACGCTGAGTAGGATATGGAGACCTCTTTATCTTGTGTTATGTTGGGGGCCGGGTTACATGATGCAGACTCCCAGCTAGTCTTTTCCAGTTTGGACCATTGCTGAGTGGTCTTGGAGTGCATGATTCTAGGGATAGACGCCCCAACTTTTGGAATAGAGAATGGAATAATATAGTGGTCTGTCCAAACAACTAGTAGAGGGGATTCTACCACCATATTGTCTAATTTCGTAAGAATTAAGAATTGGGTCCAAATTATGGCCCTTATTATGCGTGGGAGAGCTGACCAGCTGCACTAGGTGGATCGCAGACAGATCTTGCAAGATGTTGGCAGCCTGAGTACATGCTAAGGTCTCAACATGAATATTTAGATGGCCTAGTAACACAAAATTGTCTGTCTGAAGGCTGTAGGCCACCAATACATCAGGCATGTTCTTCGCAAACTCTATGGCTGATCCTGGAGAACAGTAAACCAACAGCCCTGAAAATGTATAAGTGTGGAAGAGTTTGATAGAAAATAGCAAGATTTCACTGCCTGAATTGAAGACTGGACTAAATTTACAATCTAAGTGGCTCTTTACATTTTCCCTCCTCCCAACTTGTCCACCCGATCGTTCCTGGCAATTGTATATCATCGTGGTAAGGTTACAGCTATGTCTGGCCAACTGCTTTCATTGAGCCAGGTTTCTGTTAAAAAGAGTGCTTCTGGTTGGGTTTATTCTAAAAAGGTGAATACTTCTCATTTATGCTTGGGGAGGGATCTACAGTTGACTAGATACATGTGCCATCTATGTGTTGTCTGACTTTGCCCCACCTGGTTCCCTTCTATAAATAGGGTACCAGGTTTCTGTGCTACCTTTACCATATTTATTATACACTTACGGCAGGGACCCTCAGCAGGTAGACTAGTTGGGTCCAGAGAGTGTCGACACATTTCCACAGGCCTTCTGTTAAGGCTCAACATTTCAGTTGATGAATATTTGATCCTTTCTGTCTTGAAACAGGCATGGGTCCCAGCCCCTGGCCCCGGCCAGAAGCGGACGGGTGCAGATGGGCTTGCCTTAGGCGCGCCCGTTGGGGGCCCCCACTGCGCGTCCTCGCTCCCGCCACCATTAAATAGTGTGACCTTAGCGGAGACTAGAACGCCAGCAGAGAGGCAACTAGTAAAAATGAAAAGAAGACTACAGGCACTTGAACACGGCCAGGTAGTCCATGTCTGCAGCATGCCCCCAAGCGCTTCTATCCCCCACCAATCTCAGCGAAAAAGTGCAAAGTGCAAAAAACAGTAAAAGCTCATTAGAACATAAAACTGATCAAAACATCCAGTTAACGCTCTCCTATAATTTAAAATACAGTGCTTTAATGGGACGGAAAAGTTTAGCTGCTCACTCCGGCAGATTGTACCCGAAATACAGCTTGGAGATGTGCAATGAAAAGTTGCCTTGTGATGTAATGTTATTTACCTATTCTTCTTTTTGAAATCATTATGAACACACAATTTATGTTGTCTTACCTAATCAAAATGGACATTATCATATTCATGCATTTTCTTTTGTGTCAATTCTGTTCTTCGATATTGATGGTCACAAATATTCACATATATTTCTCAGTCTATTATTAACCATTATTTTTTCAATTTGTACCACGCAGGCGCGCGCAGACCCTTGCTCCCTTCCCTTCTCTAATCGCTTCAATGTTAGTATCAGTATTTCCACGAGCAAAAACGATTTCGTAGGGCATTTTCTTTCTAGTTGAAGTAACTAAGTAGCATCTTTGCAAACGCCATTTTTTATGTGATTAAAAAGACTATAATTATGCAAACGCACTCTGCATTTATATTTATTTCCCAGTCATTTCACGATTTACACAAGTGAGCTCCTGGTTGTTGCAACTGAAATAAACCTCTCATCACTATATCAACTCATATTTTGGAGAGCTGCCTGTTCTCTATTTTCATGTTGATACTGGGGCAGACCTTCAGACCGGCACTGTCATCTTTTTATACTAAGAATCCTGAGGGTGAGGGCAAGAATAGAGAGCCCGATAGGGACCCGTCTCAGCACCAGCTTTTAGAACTGCCTGTGCTGCGCATGGTCCATGCCCTGGTCCACTTAAAGCCCTGGCCGTACCCAATTGGGAGGGTCAAAGGCCCTGAGCTTCATCCAGAAAAGACTAAGGGGCATATTCACAAGGACTTATCGCCGAGTTATCGCCACCTTAACGCATCAAAAGTGGAGACAGATTTAATGCCCCATTCACAAGCATGTGCAAACTGCAGACATCGCCAGTATTCCCTCGATAACTGGCGCAAATTTTATCCCCACGGGTGACACCACCAACTAACCCTAATGAGATGCAGAGTAGGCGTTCCCATGCAAAAACACACGAAAACACCACTACACCACTTTCACAACGAACTGCCAGATCTGCGATGCGAACCAAAAACAGGCGAAAAGCCGCGGTAGCAGAAGGGAATTAACACCTGCCTTTTGCTGGTGTTAAGCAGGACGACTACCTGCAGCATGAAAGGGAGCCCAGCCAAGAGCCACATCTGAAGACCCACAGATGCCATGGAGACAATGATCATGCAGCTCGGAGACCCATGAGGGCCACAACACCCACCGCCACCACTCCCAGGCCCCCCCCCCGGACAAACACATAGCGTGCACGACACAAGAGCCACAAAAAGCACATGATGTCTCACAATGACAAAAAGAAACACATGTGTGGTCAGAAGAACGAGAAACAGTCACTCATCATTGAAGTAACAACCAAAAACATTATTGAAATACAACACAAAACACCAATGCGGAAGACTCCTGTCGGGTCCGTCCAGGACAACCTTGATGTCACAGCCTGGAAAAAAAAGCACCAAATCAGAACGTGTGTCATGCGCACATCAAAGGAGCGAGACACAGAGAAACAGAGAAGGAAAGAAAGGCAGAGAGAGAAAGAGAGAGAAGGAAAGGAAGGGAGAGAGAGAGAGAGAGAGAGAGAAGGAAAGGAAGGGAGAGAGAGAGAGAGAGAGAGAGAGGGAGGGACACTGCTGCCCCCGCGCACCCAGGCACCACTGCTCACCTGCTGCCACCGGTGTGTCTCCAACCACGTGCCGGGATACACTGCAAGCCACCAGGTCTGCAATCTGTAATCGAGGCCAGAGTCAATCATGGCAGAGCCCATCTCACTGCACACGGCAACAACACCTGTCCGTCCTGCGCACACATGCAGCCGCACCCTACCCCCTCCCGCCGGCCAGCGCTGGCTGTCCGCACTTGTGCACCCAGGCCCCACTGCTCACCTGCCGCCAACGGTGTGTCCACCAGTGGGCACACCACGTGCCCGTGCAAGCTCCAGGCCCCGGTCCCACCACCATGGCATGCTCCACATCATGCGGACCCGCACCGCGGACCAGCAGGTCCCACACATGACGCTGAGTCCTGAGGCATCAATGGCAGAGACCACATCAGTGCACACGTCATCATCGCAGGCTGTACACCCGCTCAGCAATTTCGGTGCCACTAACCCTGTGCAACCCCAGTCAGCGCCACGTGGTGGTAGGCCTGTGATGGCCGCAAGGCTTCGGGTGCCACTAACCCTGTGCAACCCCAGTCTGCGCCACGTGGTGGTAGGCCCGTGACGGCCGCAAGGCTTCGGGTGCCACTAATCCTGTGCGCAACAACTCATGGGCCCTTTATGATTGAGAATCGTGGAACGTCCGTCATCCAGTCACCACCGGCAGTGGGGAATGTGACGTTGTCGGCCCCTTATATTGGCGGGGTCACATGGCCTGTGACGCCTGTGCCGGATGGGTGTGGTGTGTGTGCAAACCTGCCCTCAGGGAGTGGCCGTGACATGCTGACAACTAGACCAGTGACCTGCAGACCACTAGCGTGTAAACCTGCGACATGTAGCTATGTGGCCTCCCCCTCGGAGCGTAAGCGGAGTGGTCTGGCCTGGCGTACGCCGGACCAGCGCAGGGCTTGCAACAATGACTCTGGGGCTCTGGGCGTGGTTCAGTCCATGTCCGGACAAGGAAGTGACTAATGCGTGTGTCCCTGTTGTAGTGTCTACGGCACCCGGAACGCAATCGGCAACGTAGCACACTGTGACTGGAATCCCACTAGATGAGCATCATTGATGTTAGGGGAATCACTGACCCTACATTCATCCACACATTCATACATGAATGATGAAAGACATGACACAGCAGTGCGTTTCTGAATGTTTAATGCACATCCAGTGGAGTTTTGCAGCTGGAGCAGTACAGGGCCATGCCAACCCCACTTCACAATATGGGCCCGTGGAGGGCCAGCCAGAGTCCATCGGGGAATGACAAGTACAGCGGAAGAGGAAGGGTACAGTCCGCAGTCTGGTCGCCGTGTCATTGGTCACCAAACAGGATATGGCAGTCCATGTCGCGGTCCAAGGTGAGTGCAGCAGAGTGTATCGGGGGTCAGTGGAAGGTCATGGGGCCATGTGCGGCACCAAGCAGCAACAGGCCAGGTGGCGGACATGAATGCTAGTGCCTCCTTCTGATCTCAATCCCGTCCACGTCCTCGTCCTCAGATGTGTGCTCTGCCCCACCTGTGGGTGGTGCAGTTCCGGCTGCGGCACTGTGTGCCACTGACACATCAGGGGCCGGAGTGGAAATGCCTGCCGCACTGTGAGGCACTGACACACCTCGGGGCGAAGATGTGGATGGTGTAGGAGCAGCAGCATTCATCTGCGCCACGCCTTGTGGCAGCAATGCCATGATGAGGATATGCAGGGCATGGTAGATCCCAGCTACATTTTGCTGATGTGCAGCGGTGACTGCTATCCTTTCCGCCTCCATCCGCACCATGTCCTCCATGAGCCTCCGCATGTGTGCCAGCTCACGGCTGAGATTGCTGGAGCCACTCTGAGCGGACAGGTGTTCTTGTCTCCGAGTCATGACTCCAGCGATGTCAGCCAGAGCTAGTTGGAGACCATGGAGTGGCCTGTGGGTGTCCGTTAGGGACTGGGGGTGGTCCCTGATGGGACTTAGACACCCATGGATGGCGTCAAGTTTGGTAGCCATGAGGTCGAACCCCACCCGCACCTGCTCAGCCATCTCCCTCTGGCCCTCCAACACACGGCGTTGGAAGGCCATGTGTTGTTCGGGGGGGTCTTGGGAGACAGCCGGGGTTGTGGGTGCCTCCTGCTGGCTGGTTTGTGGAGTGGGTGGGGTCTCCTCGATGCAGCTGGGCTAGCCTGGTCCTGGAGGTGATTGGCGGATGAGTTCAATGATGTCTTGGAGGGCTTGGGTGTCGATGCTGGTGGTGTCCTCCTCGTCATCAGTGAAGAGTGGCTGGGACTGCTCTGCAGGAGGTGTTGACGGTGCCCCTGCAATGTGAAGGGGAGATGCTGTATTACAATGTGTCCACATGTATGTAGCCGCATGGTACATGTTCACATTCAGACAGCATGGCAATGTACATTGTGTCAGTCTGTGGATCAGGGCCATGATCCAGGGTCATTGTGGGTGTGCACTGTGCTCTGCTTGATTGTGCATGGGTGCCATTGTGACCATCTCCCCCCGTCCCCCCAGTACCTGGTGGTTACTCACCCTGTTGCTGTTGTGTTGTGTCGTGTCGAGCAGTGTCCGCTCCCCCAACTCCTGCCACAGTCTAAACACTGATGACTGTCGACACCAGCTCCTCCATGTCATCCAGCTCCAGCTGTGGCGCTGGGGTCTCACCTCCAGTCTGCATTGCTGCCTTCTGGTTGCCTGCGAGTTTCTCCTTGGTTTTGCGCTTGATGTCAATCCATCGCCTCTTGACCTCGTCCATTGACCTCTTGTGCTCTCCGACGGCATTCACCTTGTCCACGATGGACCGCCATATTCCATTTTTGGTGCCCAATGACACGTTGGAGGTGACGAACAGTTCATGATGGTGTTCCATCACCTCCGTGACCAGGATCCTATTCTCCTGCGGACTGAACTTCGTCTTCCTCTTCTTCTTGTCCTTGCCCTTCCCTGTCCCCGAGGTCCCAGGCTGGTCGTCTGGGGTGCTTGTGGGGTTCCGCTCGTCCTCTGCGCCTGCTCCGGCTGCCTCCATGGTGCTTCGGTGTTGGTTATTTTGTGTTTGTGTGTTTTTTCTACTTTTATAGTGATTTTCCCGCCTGCCGTGTGTGTATTGCAGGCCTGGCGCTGCTTATCTCTGATTTCCTCATCGCGGTTTGGCCCATCGCATGTTTTTTTGCGTTGGGGTTTTTGTTTTTATCACCGTCGCGGTTGTTGTATCGCGGACATTGTCCGCGTTTTCGGGAGACTATCGCATGGTACCGCCGTGTTATGAATTCCACGTTAACACGGGGTTATTTTCCCGCGATAGACTGCGATATGTAAAGTTGAGATTAACATTTTTTGGAGATGTTTAGCGCATGTTCTTGTGAATATCCCCCTAATTCTTGTAGGTATTTAATTTTTAAAAAAATCAGGTGTATCCAACCTGCCAATGCCATCATAGAGTCATTAAAAACTGAGACAGCATCAAATGCAGAGTCCTCCAAAGAAATCAGAATCTCCATGTCACTGGCATAGATCATTAATGTCAAACCCAAAGAGCGAGTCAGCGCAGCCAAATATGGACATCAAGGTTAAAAATGTAAAGCTGAGTGACAGGCCTGGTGGATATCCTGAGATACAGGTTTAAACTTGGGATTGAAAGGGGCGCAGTTAAACAGCTTAGACGCCGAAGTCCACAAGACGCCCTAATGCGCTTGAAGTCACAAATCATCTAGCACAGAGCCCAGAGCAGTTCTAAACTCCAGCTGTGTCTCGTCGAGTGTCATGTTGCTTCCCAGAAAATTAATGGCCTTTTCTAGAATTTTAATTGATGAACAGAGCAGTAAGATTGACTCATAATTTCAAAGTATGGTTGGATCAGCATTAGGTTTCTTCAGCAGCAGCAAAAGCAAAGCTAGTTTCCAAAGTAGCGGAACTATTGTGCTGACAGCCAATTTGTTACAAAGCACAAGCAAGACCTCAAGCAATGCTGGTGGTCCATCATGGAAGAGCTGAGGAGTTAGGGGTCAAAAAGAGACCCCAACGAAATTGATAAAGGAAAGTGTCAGATTCTACTCACGTTTTGGCAGGAATGTCATGCAAATGATGAAAGGTCATCAACCTCTCCTGGTCACCTATTGTACCAAACCGAGTCAAGGTACCAACAGTAACCTGGGGAAGAAGGGAGAAAACAAGGAGGAAAACAAAAGGTCCCACGTCGCACCCCAATCTGGGATAAAAACCCGTCAGCCAAGAAAAATCTCTGTTAAAAGAAAAGGACAGAAAAAAGGGGGTAAGTATGTAGTATGATTCTAATCCTATAATCTAGTCTGTTCTATGTGCGTATGTAACTACCTGGATAATTCCCTTCTTCCATAAATTCTGATGACAGGTGTGGTTAACCTACAAAGGAAAAGGTACAAAAATAAGGTGGGCTGAATAGTAGAGCAATGACTAGGAAAACTTGTAAAATTGAAACTGTACAGAAACCCACCTAATGATGTATAAATACTGGAGAAAGTTATACCATAAGGCAATCTGTGTCGCTATTTTAGTGCAATGTATAATCCACCTTATCTTCAGGCAGACCTAACAATATTCCTTGTCTTTCAGGAATTCAAAATATACTCAGCACCAGACCTCCATAGACGCAGAGCCCATGTCAGATAAGTAAAGAAAACTATTCAAATTATAATTAAATATGTCAGCGCAACAGCGCTGTTACCGTGAGTGAAAAATACAGGCTTTCTTTCTCTCTTTTTGTATCCTTGACGATAGGAAGAATCTCCCTGGG
Source organism: Calotriton arnoldi (assembly GCA_963921515.1). NCBI lineage: Eukaryota > Metazoa > Chordata > Amphibia > Caudata > Salamandridae > Calotriton > Calotriton arnoldi. The sequence continues at coordinate 244,017 of CAWUFW010013329.1, forward strand.
GGACTGGAAATAGCAGATGGCGAGACCGCAATCAGAAGTAGCCACGCGATGCAGAAACAGACACCCGACTCAGCGAGGGGACGCCGACGGATGAACCGGAAGTGAAGGTAAGTGACCCGGAAGAGGTTTGCTCATTTCCCGTAGCAGGAACGCGAAGCGTCTACGCTCAGGATCAGAGAGCCTTTGACTGCCCCGTACGGTTCCCGCGCATGCGTGCTACCGGGAGCCTGCCATTTTGGTAGTTCAATGGGCATCTGAGCGCGTCCGATCGGCAAGCCTGACAGAAAGTCCATCAAGTCCTATTGAAATTGCAAAGAAATTGGAAAACATCAGACTCAGGAGAAGCACTCGTAAAAGAGACTTCATTTTTGATCTCTAAAGATAAAGAAAAATGATCACAGAAAACCTTGATCTTGTCCTTCAAAAGGGCTTGCAGCTCATCAGACATCTCTTGAAAGGCTTCCGATAGAGGACCTGTGTACTTGAAGAATTTTTGAAACATAAAAGTTGGATTTTAATTCAGACTTTTTTAAATTATCTGTCAGTGCCACCTGTAGTTTAGACTTAGGGCCTGATTTAGATTTCAGCGGACGAGTTAGTCCATCACAATGGTGATGGATATCCCATCTGCCGAAATATAAATCCCATAGGATATTATGGAATTTATATTTTGGCGGATGGGATATCCGTCATCGTTGTGACGGAGTAACCCGTCTGCCGAAATCTAAATCAGGCCCTTACTCTTATGCTGATATCCCCTCTGCCACTCGTGTTTCAGTCTTGTACACTCCAGTTCAGCTAATTTTAAATCAGCAGTGTAACAAGGAGCTGTGTGGCGAGACCTGGCAGTGAGATCACCCAAAACTGGGAAGACGAAATCTAAAGTGGTTGTAATCCAGTAATTAAACTGAACCAGATCTTCCTTGACCTTGAAGTTCAGAAGAGGGGCCTCAGCATCTATTAAAGCCTTGTCCCAGTTGTTTACAGAGAGTTTGGGCCAGTCTAGTTTAAAACTTATGCTTGCTTTAGGACCCTCAAGCTCCTTGTTTCTTTACGGAAACGTAACACTGAAAGGGATCAAAAAATTTGGTCCGCACCTTAGCCGTCAGCACACCCCGCAAGCTATAAAATTAGAAGGAGAAAAAATTAAGGGCCTGTTTTAGATGTTGCCGGTCTTCCCTCTTGATGACCGCCGTGGTGGTCTGAGGAAGACTGCCGAGCCATCTGCAGTCCCACCCACCAGATTACAGCAGTAATCCAGGGTGGGCGATGCAACGGCAGCGGTGTCACAGCGGCGGGAATGTTTGGCTCACAGGAGAGCCTAAAGAGCATCCTGCTGCCATGACAGTGACTCCAGCACATCCGTGCACGGTGTGGCATGCACCATGTTGTGCATACCACACAGTGCACGCAAGACTGTGCACTTTTGGGGGCACATCATGTGCCCCCTGTACGCACCCCCCTTTATATGCCTTTCCGCCAAACATTTCATGGTGGGGTCCCCACCATGAAATGCTTGGAGGAAAGGCAGTTTGGAATCTGCTCGGCGTTAGACCTCAAATCTTTGGCATGGTATTCCCCCAAACCTTTTGCCTTCACTCCTCCTGTTTTGCTCAATTCGTTTTTGTTTGCTTTAGGACTCTGTGAACTTTACCAGTGCTAAAGCGCTTGTGCCCTCTCCATCAAACATGGCAGAGTTGCAGTACACCTAATTGGCCCATTTTATTTCTTGTAAGCCCCCAGTAAATGGTACTACCTGTCCCCAGGGCCTGTAAATTAGACACTACCAGTGAGCCTGCAGCACTCATCGTGCCACTCACTTAAAGTCGCCTTTTAAAACATGTCTTGGGGCTGCCACTGCAGCCTACAATGCAGCTTAGTTTTAAAGTTAAAAAGTTGTAATTAACCTTTTGCCAGGCCGAAACCTTCCTTTTTAAAACTTATAAGTGAGCCCTAGGATAGCTCCTAAAGGCTCATAGGCCAGGGTACATTGTATTTAAAAAAGTGGGACAAGTGTACTTAAGTTTTACAAGTCCTGGCAGTGGAAAACTCCTTAAGATGTTTTTTCACTGCTGTAAGGCCTATCTCTCTCATAGACTAACACTTGTCTCCCTTCCTACATGTAATAAGTGTTAACTTTGGATCAGGAGAAGAGAGAAATTCTGTTCACACTCAAATGCTCTGCTGTTGGGGTTGTGTATCCCTTCTAGACAGTGGCACAAAGGGGGCTTAGATGTGAACAGGATAGGCCTTCCTGACAGGATGACTGGGGAGGGGCTGTACCTAGCCCCACTTACACCTCAAAGGGCTTTGCCTTCTGCACACGCAAAGGCATCTGACACCAGGCCTGCCCTACCATTTGTCACCCCCCAGAAAGTTTGGAGCCATTCAGGGGAAGAACTTTCCAGGACCAGATGTGGGGGTAGGACAATTAGTCCCCCACACAATGGCTGGCACCAGGTATAAACATTGGACCTCAAGAGCCACTCATCAGAACACTCCTCGACCTGTGGAAGTTACGGAAGCAGGACTACTCTGCTGCCAGAGGACTTCTCTGCTTCTTTTGGGGCCTACTTTGCTGTCTGAGAAGGAAAACTGGACCTGCTTGCCTTCACCCCAGAGTACCCAGAGTGACTCCAAGGGTCAGTTGGCTGACCCCCTGTGTGAGCAACAGGGACACAACAAGCTTCAGAGGCCTCCCGGCAACTTCCCATCTGACCTAATGCGACTGGACCTGCCTGAGCCCTGCTGGCCTCTGCTGGAGTGAGTCCCTGAGCCCCAAAATGTGCCTCCCCAGGTCCCGGACCCTTGGTTGTTATTTAAATGTACTTCTCCTCAAGAAAAGGTTAAAATCCAGAAGTTTGGGCTTCTCACGACCACAAACGAGCTCATTCACGTCAAGACATGGCCACCCACGACGACATCCAATGCAAAGTTTCGGTGAGACATGCTCTTCACACCAACAGCCACCGCCAGTGACGAGGCAAGATCTGCACTTCCTGCTACAGCAACAACAGCCCTCGGCAACCTCCAACGCTAAGGTACAGCAACGACTGCCCGCGATGCTTGACCTTCTCTACATGCAACTGCGATAACTGTCTGCAACGCCCAACCTGGTCTTTGCCCTACCGTGACGACCATCCAAGATGCTCAGCCGCCTCCTCCTGGCCTCCTCCACTGCAAATGGAACTGTTTTCGCCTCACTTAGAGGGTAACTTTAATTTGGGACTAACTTGATCCCTGTCTCCTACTCACGTTCCATTGTGGTTGGTCTGAACTTGTGACTTTCATGTGGTCTATCTCGACCAGATGACCGCAAGTGGCGCTTGGTGCTTTCAGCCGCTATTTTCACTTAAAACCTTTCAGTTGAATATCTCCAATACTACTGATCGTATTTTTGTTGTTCTCATATTATTTAATAAAATGTATCTATTATTCTTAATTAGTTTGGATTTTTCTTGTGCTTTCTTTTCAGTTTATTACTGTTAGGGGCTGCATAAATACTTTACACATTGGCTCAATGTTAAGCCTGTCTGCTTTTGTACCAAGCTACCAGAGGTTTAAGCACAAGTTAATTTAGTGACTTTTTGTGGTTCACCCTGACAAGGATTATGGTTGTTACCTGAGTGGGGCTTCCAACTCTCTCAACCAATAACCCAATCTTACAGAGACCAACTGATGTAAACTGAGGGTATTTGGACAAAATATCAAGTTGTAAATATTAGGAGACAGATATATCGTGATACAAAAATATTGTGATGCAAAAACATTGTTGTCAACAATATCGTTTTTTCAGGTAAGCAATATTGTTGTTAAGAATATCGTTGTTGTAAATATTGTTTTCAATAATATAGTTGTGAATTTTTATTTTTATTGAATTTAATGTGTTTTAGTTTATATATTAATTTTTATGTATTAGTATTGTTTGTATAATTATTATTTTTTTAAATACAGTTTGTAATTTTAAAGGATTTAGATTTTTTTATTTAATTGTTAATAGTAATTTATAGTGTTGTAGCAGGTTGTTAGGTTTGCAGGGGGATAGTGTGTGAAGTTTATTAAGTAATAATTAATTATTCATTCATTAATAATTTTCAAGTAAGTATGGGGATTGATATTATTATGTATATTATGTAGAATTGATTTAGCATACTTATATTTTAGATGTGGCTGCTATATTTGTATCGGTATATAGTGGAAAGCTAATTAGGTAATAATTAGTTAATAATTAATTTATAATGTATTATTAGTTATTCAATTGATTATTAATTATGCAATAATCATATATTTTAGTTATATTTTGAGTGCAGGGTGCTGGGGTTGTTGGGGTATAGGGTGGAAGTTAATTAAGTAATAATTAATTAACAATTAATTAATACATTATTCTTAATAATATTGAATTGATTATTAATTATGTACATTATGTAATACTGATTTATTTTAGTCGCAAGTTGCTATGTTTATAAGCGTATACTTTGGGAAGGTAATTAAATAATAATTGAAAAATAATAATTCATAATGTATCATTAAATATTTGATTGATTACTAATTATGTGAATTGTGCAGTAATGATATATTTAAGTTATATTCTAGGTGTGGGCTGCTGGGTTTGTTGGGTTGTGGGGTGGGAAGTTATTTAAGTAATAATTAATTAGCAATTAACTATTCGTTGTTAATTAATTTTGTTATTGATTATCAATTATGTAAATTGTGTTATACTTATTTCTTTTAATGATATTTTAGGTATGGGTTGCTAGGGGGCTGATTTAGATCTAGGCGGCACTGGTCCCGCCATCGCTTTTTTGATGGTCTTCCAGTCCCCCGTCTTGGCGGCCGCCCACTTGATTTAGATGTTGGCTGGTCACTGGAGGGAAGACTGTGTCTTGCTCCGCCTTTCAGATAATACAAAATCTCCACACGGTGGCTATAACACGGCGGAGCAGGAGACATAAAACACAACAATAATACCTAGAAAAGGGTTTCTCTTTACAAAATGCAAAGACTCTCTTTGTAGAATAAGGCTTGGGGTTTTATTTATGCAATGCTCTCTAACAGAAAGGCTTTCCCAGATGCCAAATGAACCACATTCATAAGAAAGATATATATTTATATGCAAGCAATAATAACACACTTGGTAAATGCAACAGTTAAATGCATGAATAATACTAATGAATAAACAAGCAGCAAATAATATGAGATAACACTCAAGAAAATATACTGGACGTCCTGCAAGAGATCAGAAAGATATATACACTAAATACATCAAATGATTACTTTGGATGTGCACCTCACTCATTCACACATCACAGAGAAAACACCTCAAATGACCACAGCCACTGGAACCACGCATCACAATGGCACTAGTCAGAAACAAATCACCTCACCCGATCGTTCACTCGACATCTTTGCCAACTCAAGCTGGGGAGCCCGTTACAGCCAGGCAATGGACTCTCGATCAGGACTTAAATCCAGATTGTTGTGGCAGTACGTCTACTCCGCAACTGAACTCCCACCCTGGCTGTCAACAACCCTCAGCTTTATAGGAACAAAAACACACCAGAAGGTTCGAGAGTCTTCCCCTCTGTGCCAAGGAAACTTACTGGAACTGGCCAGCTTCCAGGCAAGCATTACACGGCAGGAAGGAGTTCCCACGTTCCCTCTACAGTCTCACATGTTTCAGCCTTTATCTCAACGAAGCTTACGAAAGCCTTCCAGGGTACATTAAACAATCTCTCACAAAACAATCCTTGAACGTGACTAACCCAAACAACTTGCAAGCCTGTCTGTGGGCGCAGAAAAGCTCCAGCAAGGCAGAGTCAGAATTCAGGATGACATGAGGCCATGTCAAAGCCAATAGTAAGAACTTAATAATACTTGCCAATGTACAACACAATGCACATTTGTGCACCACTGCCTATAGCATTAAATACTTCATCTCTCAATGTACAACACAGTGCACATTTGTGCACCACTGCTCATAACACTGCACTTCGAGACCAAAAAGTACATTCCACACCTCTCTCTCTCTCATGCTTTCAAATGCACATCCCACACGTTCTGTTCTTGGCAAGGCTGTTTTACTGTGACAGCTCCCACTGTAAGACTGCAAGATTACAAGAAAGAAACCTTTAAGAGAAACAAGGCATATGCAGGACTTCGTAAATTCAGGCTAGGATAAAATAACACACCAAAGTCAATTAAAATGATGGTAGTCAAAGGTCATCACGTGGTGTCAGACCACAAGAGTGCCTCTAGCACTACAGACTGCCACAGTCCCGCCACCTTTGCCAGAATCTTTCTCCCTCGTCCACGACGTCAGAGGCAGGAGCAGCTGTCGGAGGGAGTCCCACCAAGTTTCCAGCCGTCCAGATTATGATGTGCCTTTCCGTCGAGTCACCTATGGCAAGGGAGCCTCCAAGCTCGAGTTGGCGGAATGGAAGAAACAAAGGTGAAAACCCACCTTTTTCAGAGTCCCACCACCGATTCCGTCTTGAATGCTATCATCCAAGTCCATCCTGTGCTGCTGCTACTTGACCACGATGCTCAGCCATCCTGTTGTCGCAGGGATCTGAGGTAGGCTTTGTGGTAGGTGCGGGTGTATATTCAACAGTGTGTGTATGTTGTTGGTGTGCAATGCTATACGTAAAAATAGGTGCAGTACACTTTACCTATATATACCTAGACAAACCACACCTATACAACCTTCTACCACACAATTCCACCATCACCTACAAACAGTACACCCTCTATCCTATACCACTAACAATCAACTCATCACTAACACAACCCAATTCCACACCACACTGAACTGTATCCCAACCAAACACACACTCCCTGCTCTAATTATATTCAACAGACCCCTTTTTGTCACTTACAAACCTATATTCAGCCTTCCATCATTTCTCCAACCAACACTCTCCTCTTCTTTCGACCACAATAAAACAACCACACAACATCTACAACCCACTAAACCACACATATTACCTCTTGAAGCAAACAAGTCTAAGACAAACACTCACAACTCTACTTCATCCCCTCTTACACACAACATACACTCTACTCAAAAACACATCACCACCCCCTTTACGTTACAACTCCCACTCACAAACAATACTATACTAACAAATCCTTCCCACAAAACAAATACATCACTATCCCCTTTCACTACTCCTCAAAAACAAAACATATCACACACACCATAACAACAAAATCTCTCAAGCGCAACACCTCATAATACTTACCATCACAAACTACAAACATACACCCACCTTTCAAATTACACAAATGAACAAACTCCAACACTGAGCTTTTGCTATTCCACCACACCCAACACATATACAGCATCACAGCAACTCTCTTTTAACCGCCTCTCATCCATTGGAGAATTCAGAACCTTACTACATGACCTACATGCTGCACCGCCACCCCTAACTCATACACCTTCCGCCCTAAATAGACACAAACAAAATAAGCAACGTGCCACACCTCACAACTTTGCTTCACCATGTCTACTGCACAACAAGGTCACACTACAAAAACAATACAGCACACCAACTCACTCTCAAACACCGTCTCCACCACCTACACATGCAGAGCCATCAAAATGCCTTCTTAGCCTGCTGGACGAAGAACACAATACAGAAAAGCTACAGGATTGCTATCCTCATATACCTAATACCAACATTAAGGACACACCAGCTGCAAGCCCACAAAATACTGCTCACTCCTCTAAAAAACAAAGTCACACTATCTCCTATGCACATTCTCTAAACTGTCTACTAATAAATGCTCGATCGCTCTCTAAAACAAACATCACATCTACGACCTTCTCACTGACGCAACACCAAACATTTTATTCATTACTGAGTCATGGTTGGGAGATGATATGGCTCCAGTCCTGCATGAAGCCGTTCCTCCAGGCTATCAAACGATCACCCAAAATCATATAGGCAAAAAAGGATGTGGCCTAGCTGTTGTGTTCAGGCAAACATTACATATCACTAAAGTTGATGACGTCTCCATAAAAAATTGTGAGGCCCTTTTCACCAGATGCAATCCTACACCGTCTTCCTCCTGTAACTTCCTGCTCCTTTACAGACCTCCACCTAGCAAGGCAACTTTCCTAGACGCATTTCTAGACACGGTTTCAAACCTGATAACACTTCACTCCAACCTAAAGATTCTGGGTGACCTCAACATTTGGTTTGACAAACCCAATATGCCACATCCTAAAACAATCATTGCTGGTCTAGACGCATCAGATCATCCACAAACCCACACACATCGCTGGACACATCCCAGATGTCATTTCTGCTAATACAGAACTAGTTACATTTCAAACGCTGACTCCAGTCACGTGGTCAGACTACCATTTGCTTGCCTTCCAACATAAAACAACACTAAGCGACGCACCTAAAACCACCTTACATACATCCACCTATCGGCCGTGGAACAAACTCAATTTGGAACACTTAGAAACACAACTAACATCCAGAAGAGATCTAGAAACAATAAATTATTTTCAAAAACTATATGAGTGGCTACGGGAAGTTTTTGATATCCTGATACCACTAAAAACGACACAACAGAACAAAAGAAAACAAGCACCATGGAGAAATACAGAGATAAAAGAGATAAAACAACAAATTAGAAAGCTGCAACGTGCCTGGCTCAAAACAAACGCCAACCAAGACAAACTTCGCCTACAGAAAATTAACAGATTGTACAAGTCAGCTATCAAAAAATCTAAGAAAAAATACTATTCAGACAGAATTCAAAATGCTAAATGTGCAAATAAAGAATTTTATTAAATTCTCAATGAAATTCGCACACCAAATTGCCTAGAAGCAGCTCATCTCATTACTCAAGAGTTCACAGACAAACTGGCAAATCATTACACGGACAAAGCAGACACGTTGGACTCATACTTAAAACAGAGACAAAGCATCAGCACTAACCCTTTTACAAAGCTACAATCCAAGAATACTGTAACCCAGCCTCTCTGTTCCTTCCAACACATTTCACACAATGAATTTATGGACCTGGTCAAAGCAAGCAGGCCTGCCGGCAGCCCTTCTGACCCGTGCCCACCACAAACCTTCAAAACAATTCTTCTAACAACCTCTGCTGCTACTCTAGTAAGGAGAACCATCAACAACTCCTTAACTACCAGAATATTTCCAGAAGAACTCAAAAAGTCATACATACACCCATTACTGAAGAAAACAAACTTGGAACAGTTGAACCCTGACAACTACAGACCGATTTCAAATGGACCTTTCCTGGGCAAACTGATAGAAAGAGCAGCTTTCGCCCAGATGTCACAATTCATTAAAGCGAAAGCCATACTTTCAGACTTCCAAACAGGATTCCATCTGGGAAGAGGCACAGAATCTGCCCTCCTTGCCATCTGGGATGACCTGAAGAACACAGTTGACCGCAACGGAGTTGCTGCGCTACTTCTCTTGGACCTCTCAGCTGCCTTTGACACTGTTGGCCATGACACTCTGATACAAAGACTCCACGAAGCCGGCATGGAGGGGACTGCTCTAGACTGGATAGCTTCCTACCTTTGCAACAGAACTAATGTCATCCAAACCCCACCTTTCTCGTCCAAACCGTACTTCACAAATGCAGTGGTCCCTCAAGGCTCTATTATCTCGCCCATGCTCTTCAACATCTGCATGAAGTCATTACCGGCACTGATCAATCAATTTCACCTCATATGCTATAACTATGCAGATGACACGCAAATATTCCTTCAACTGCAATGCCCCAAAGACATTGGAAACTCGACAATTTTCAGTTGTCTCAGAGCTGTGGATCAATGGATGACGTGGAGCCATCTCGAACTGAATGTTTTCGAAACGAAAATACTCACGTATGGCAATTGGAAAAATTATGACCCTCTCGACATGTGGCCTGATGATCTGGGAACACCGCCTAAAATATCGAAGGAAGTAAGAAACCTCGGAATGACCATGAACTCCAAGCTATCGATGAATGCCCAAGTGGACGAACTAGCAAGATCAAGATTTGTTACTATAAAAACTCTGCGACGAAACTTCCCCCATTTGGGATTTCCACACAAGGTCCAGGCTACCATCTCCCTTGTTTTGTCCAAACTCGATTACGCCAATAGCCTCTACCATGGATCACATTTAACAGCCATGAAAAGACTACAACGGATTCAGAACTGAGCTGTCAGACTACTTTTACATATAAAACCACAAGACCACATCTCCCTTGCCTTGAAAGCCCTGCATTGGTTACTAGTTGCCATAAGATCCACGTTCAAGCTGCTTTGTATCACCCACAAAGCGATACATGGAACGGGACCGTTCTTCATCAGGAATAAAATCACCAAACACTTTCAACAAAGGAATCTCTGTTCTAGAGTGGCACCTCGCCTCAAAATACCAAGATACAGGAACAAAACAATGGGTGGCACATCATTCTCTGTTTAAGCATCCAAACTATGGAACTCTTTACCCCCCAACATAAGATCCACGGATAAACACCTTCTCTTCAGAAAACGACTCAAGAGTTGGCTCTTCCCCACATAACCACCATACGCAAACAGATAGAAATATACAGCATATCGCTCTGTATTTAAGCATTTATTTGACTATAGATATGTACCTATATATGTGTATTGCTTTGTATAAACATGTAGAATACGTATGTTAAAAAAATTATTATATATAGATATTCATTAGTTCTGCTTAACAAATGTACATATTACTGATAGTTACATTATTCTATCTTTTAACATGTATATAAGTGACTGCATAAATAAGTAAATCTTTTTATCATAACTATTTATCTACAATTGTTTTACTATTGATAAAAATATATATATATAAAAATAAATAAAACTAATTTACAGTACAACACTTAAAAACCAGAGTATATTTAATGCATCTTTAATCTACATATACTACCTTCCTTTATGCATCTATATACCTTCCATGTACTTATGGATCTATATCTTTATTACTTTTGGATCTATATATTTATTACTTTTACTTATTTATTACTTTTCTTCTAATTCAGCATATCCAATGCACTACCCTAATTTTCACCCTAATCCGCTCTCGATAATCCTCTATCTCAACTCCCTGACACATATCAAACCTCTTTCTACTACTCTTACCAGTTCACTAGCCTATTTCTCTCCCCATACCTTTATCAATATATCCATTACCTCCACTCTCTCATTCATCCCAAACCCCATACCACTGCGATCATCCCCAAAATAACTCTTTTGAGACTCTTCCCTACTCAACCCCTCCTTGCATCATCTCATACCTCTTTTTACTATTCCAATCCCCCAAAACACGCCTTTCTAAACCCTCCCTCTGACTCCTTCCCCTCCACCTCCCTTTTACTCATCCCCATTCATCCTCCCTTTTACTCATCCCAAGCCTCCTCCTACTGCTAAGAGCTCCAAAAAAAATCTAAATCCTTCTCTTCTATCCCTCCACTATCCTTTTCAATCCAAATAACAGACTAACATGTCCACCACTCAAATTAATTTCATATTTCACTATACTAATTTCACCACTAATCCTTTATGGATTCCGGAGTAGCGTGCTACTCGCCGAATAAGCACTTCAGCACCTCATCAGGGTGAGCAAGCACTATATAAATGCAAACCTTTTTGCCTCTTCTACCCCTTCGCTATCCTTCCCATTCCAAATAACTGATTAACATATCCACCACTCAAATTATTTCATATTTCAATATACTAATTCACCACTAGCACTGTATGGGTTCCAGAGTAGAGTGCTATTCGCCCAAAAAACACTTCAACCCCCCATCAGGGGTAGCAACCGCAATATAAATGCAAATCTTTTTTCCCTTCTCTATCCCTCCACTATCCTTCTCAATCCAAATAATCTGACTAACATATCCAGCAGTCAAGTTCCTTTCATATTTTCACTATACTAATTCACCACTAATCCTTTATGGGTTCCGATGTAGCGTGCTACCCACCGAATAAAGCGCTTTAACACTCCATTAGGGGTAGCAAGCGCTATATAAATGCAAACCTTTTTCCCTTCTCTATCCCTCCACTAACCCTCTCAATCCAAATAACTGACTAACATATCCACCACTCAAATTACTTTCCTATTTTCACTATACTAATTCACCACTAATCCTTTCTGGGTTCCGAAGTGGCGTGCTACTCGCCGAAAAAGCACTTCAACACCACATCAAGGGTAGCAAGCACTATATAAATGCAAACCTTTTTCCCTTTTCTATCCCTCCACTATTCTTCTCAATCCAAATAACCGACTAACATATCCACGACTCAAATTACTTTCATATTTTCACTATACTAATTCACCACTAATCCTTTATGGGTTTCGGAGTAGCGTGCTACTCGCCGAAACAGCGCTTCGACGCCTCGTCAGGAGTAGTAAGCACTATATAAATGCAATTACAATACAATATAATACTTATAGACAGATTCACAACATTTATGTGTATTGAGCTGATAATAAGCAGTACTTACCTGTCTCCACACCTCATGGCCTCACTCCATCAGAACACCACCAACAGACCAGGAACATCTAAATCTGCTCGGCAAAACCTGCTGGCATGACAGTGAAAGAGTTCTGTTAGGCAGCAGAGAATACCGCTGCCACAGCGCTCTCTTGTCTATTGCCACAACATCTAAATAGGGTAGGCGGCCTGCCATCAGCTTGACAGGCTACATATGACCGCCGCCGCGACAGTCCGACGGTAGTACCGCCAAAATCTAAATCAGACCCTAAGTTTGTAGGAGTATAGAGTAGAAAGTTAATTAAGTTAAGTAATAATTGAATACCATAATTGTTTAATTGAAAATTAATTATTACATTGTTTATTATTTTGTAAATTGTATAATTGTTTTTTTTAAATTTATAAAGATACATATAAATATAATATACAAAATGATTCCATACCAAACCCAAGGGGCCCAGTGTCAGTCAGGATACTCCGCCTGTGAGTAATTTACATATCAGTGATGTTGAATTTTTGCATACCTTGTCTACATGTAGTGGTACATGTCACAAAGTTCCCTTTCTGAACTTGTTAAATTTTGATTTTGATGTGGGGATGAGTGGCCCCAAATGGTTTTAACCCTCAATCTACTTTTCTTCCCTTAATAGCTTGCAATGCTATTTCTGTGTTTAAAACACGTGTCATAAAAGAATTCAAAAATCTTAGATGCAAAGGTCCTCAAGGGATGAGGAAATATATTAATCTCCAACAAATTAAAGACCTTGAAAATCTCAAATCTGATTCAAATATAGTTATACGTCAGTCAGACAAGGGGGGCTATGTGATGTTACTGTCTAAACAGATGTACCTAAAGGAGGGCATGAGACAACTGGTTGATGTAACTTGCTACAGTCCATATAATAGAGTTGAAGCTAACCAGGCTAATGTGGTTTATTGGGAAATGCTATCTGATTGGAGAGACAGAGGTCTCCTTGAGTGTGAGGAATATCTCTTCCTTAAATGTGACAAACCCACTTAGCCCATTTGGTACCTGTTACCCAAGTTGCATAAAAACGCCACTAATCCCCCAGGCAGACCCATTGTGTCTTCAATAGGATCTCACTACTAGAAAATACCTGCAAGTACATCGACCACTACTTAAGGCCCTTTGTTACAGCATTACCTGCCTGCCTTAAGGATACCACACATTTCTTATCCATTTTAGATGGAATACATTGGGAGGACAAGTTTACCCTACTTATACTTGATGTTACCAGCCTTTACATGCACATCAACATGAGGCTGGCATTAACACATGTAAACACTTTATGAGGGCAAGACCCATTTCCTATTTATTACACTCAGACATGATCTAAGATTGCTTGAACAATAATGTATTTATATTTGATAATAAAATGTAAAGGCAGACACAAGGAACAGCTATGGGCACCTGCTTTGCCCCCAGCTACGCAAATCTTTTTGTGGGCTGGTGGGAAGAGCAGGTGGCCAGTAAACTCATTGGTTTTGATGATCAGGTGATACTATGGACCAAGTGCATCAATGATATTTTCGCCATTTGGAAGCATGATGAAAACTCAGCTGCCAAATTCATTAACAGTCTGAATATGAATAGTATCATTTACTGGGCAAACCAGCAAAACCTCCATTGAATTTTTGGATGATATGATCACTGTAGTAGAAGACAAACTCGAAACAAATTTTTTCGTAAACCTAGTGTAGGCAATAGTCTCTTGTTTGCCAGCAGTGCACAACCCAAAAATATGGTCTACAACATTTCTTATGGTGAGCTATTAAGGGCTAAAAGGAATTGCAGTACCCCTAAAGCATTTGAGCAGGAGAGCAATAAAATGATCTGTAGATTCAAAGACAGGGGTTACAACAACAATGTTATCCAAAAGGCCAAGAAAATGGTTGACCTGTTTCCCAAACAGAATCTCTTACACCCCAGTGCCAAGCCCTCTGATGAGGAGGCTGGAAGGGTTAGATTTATCACAACCTTTTCAAATCAGGCACACAATGTTAAGAAAATTCTTAACAAACATTGGCACATCATGGAAACTGATGTCGTACTGAGCAAACATGTTGGTCCCTCCCCTCAGGCCACTTTCAGAAGATGTTGCTCCTTGAGAGATAGTTTTAGTCACAATTCAGCCAGTAAAGCAGAACCTGGTAATGTGCAGCAATGGGGTGGATTTTTCTTCTGCAAAAACGGTAAGTTTGTAACCACAACCATGATGTCCCCAGGATCACTATCCCTAATACTTCTAGAGAATTTGCCATCACAAAATTTGTTACCAGCAATACAGAACACTGTGTACATTGTTTGATATGCCCCTGCAATATGACGTACATAGGTAGTACAATACACAAAGCTAAGACAAGGGGACTGGAGCATATGAGGGCAGTATGCCACACCGATCAATAGTACCCTGTGGCCAGACATTTTGCTGAAAAATATTTTTGCAATGAAAACTTAAATGAAATTTGTGCTTTTTAATATCAGAGGGGGGATAGAGAAAAGGCCCTCTGCAAACTTTAATCTAGATTCATTTTGGACTTCAACACTTTAACTCCATTTGGCAGCGGCGGCTCCTCCGCTAAGGTGAAAGAGCGTCACCCCACTGCTTTAAGGCAGTGCAAAGGAAAAACTAAAATGATAATAACGGAATGTTATATCATTTTATTTTTTGTATTGCAGTTGCTGCCAGGTTAGGGCAGGGTGGGGCTGGGGCTGGGCTCCCCGTGTCACAAGGAGGAGGAGTGACTGCTGCTGCACCTAAAGTGCCCATGGCTGTTTGTATTACAGCCTGGGTGGTGAACAGGCCCAGGCTTCCACTACCTCTCTGAGCACTGATCCACAGCACTCAGACCAATCACCACGCTGCTATCGTGGTGATTGGCTGGGGGAGTCTGGTTGCCTGGGTGCTTCCTGTTCCTAGTTACTGCTGAGGAGAGGTGGCGGCTGATGACCAGCAGGTAAGCCGTCTTTTTAATTTATTTACCAACCCCCCCCACCTTACCCTGCCCGCCCCGGCCACCGTCCCATGCCAGCCGCCACTGCCGTATGATCTTAATTGTGATGAGGAAATGGCAGTGCATTTAAACTGATGTATGGTCATGATCATAATGGAAATTTTGCTTCTTCTCTTTTGTTTTTCATGAGTGTTATGTTTTTAACCCTGTTTTTAATCAACGTCACTATTTGTTTTTTCACTTAAGTCAGTGCACTTTGCCTAGGATAAGCATAGCCAACATGTATGGTGTCATCTTAGAAGAATGGGCTATCCTAACTTGAGACACTGCTGTCCACATGGGGGTGATTTCATGTTATAGCCTTCAATAAGGGACAGTCTTGGAACTTCTCAATGTATTTTATATGGGTTACTCTGTGATCACATTGTCAAGCAATCCAATTGGTCCGTTGACCCACTGTAGTAGTACCCCTGTTCCTGCAACCATGGCCTTAGGTGACAAGACTCTGTTCGCTTGGGCTGCACATAACCATCACTATTTCCTAATTTTGTCCTGTCATTTAGGGTTTTTTGAACTGCATAACTTGCTGATCTGATCAGGTTATGTTGGAGGCATATTATCATGTTTCCTTTGGGGGCTTTGTGTCACGTTCCCAATTTGCATATGGCTCTGCTCTGTTTTAGAACACTGTCATTCAGGCTTTGTGCACTGTGAACATTTTAGGCTTGTTCTACAAGTGCTGCTGTTGGTTCAGGCGCAGCAGCAGCACCGGGTGACACCAGCCGTCGCCCCCACCCCGCAGCGGGAGATGCACGCGCCTCGGTAGAGGCTGGCTCCACAGGCGTGCGGCGGCCGTCCCTGCTCCTGCACTGCCGCGGCTGGGAGGAGGCCCCATCTGGCCATCCCTGGTCAGAGGGATACACGAGGGGACGCCCGAATCCAGCGCCGTGAGGGGAACGGCTTGACCGGCTCGAATTCCAGCCCCCAGGAGGCATTGGGGCTTTCCCGCTTGACTCTCGCGCCAGGAGGCGCACAAGACCAACGGCGGGCTCCCGCAGCGCGGGACGCCCGTATCCAGCGCCGTGAGGGGAACGGCTTGACCGGCTCGAACTCCAGCCCCCAGGAGGCATTGGGGCTTTCCCGCTTGACTCTCGCGTCAGGAGGCGCACAAAACCAACGGCGGGCTCCCGCAGCGCGGGACACGCCCGGGCAAAGCCTGGGCCAAGGGTGGGCCCGTCTGCGCCAGGCTGAGGCAGGGCAGGGCAGGACAGGGCAGGGCCTACTCTCGTTCGCCGTTCTCCCGGGTAATTGAGTTTCTGCGGTTCACTTCAGCCTGCAAGGACTTTTCTGACTGATATGGTGAGAGCCATATGGGACCTGGTGTTTGAATTTTCCCCCTTGGTTTTCTCTGCTGCTTCCCGTTAAATTGATATCCGGCGCTGGGCCCCATCTTTGTTCCTGGCACTACGAGCGTAGTACTCTTTCAAAAAGTAGGGTTGTTTTTTACCTGGACTATAACTTCTGTTTTTTTATATATTTATATATATTGATTGCACTTGGTTTTATCCTTAGTTTTACCCTTAGTTTCATGCAGTTTTATGCAGTCTGACTCCTGTGGTCCATTTTAACTTTCTCGCTTACCTTCACATGCATTTTACTGTTTGAACTTAACTTGTCTTACCTACCTCAGTATACACATTACACTTTGGATCTTTTATAGTGTGGGACCAGTTTTGAGATCTTATTGCACTCTGCACCTTTTGCACTATTGGCACTTTGTACCACCTTGCACTGCATAGATAATATAGATTATATTGGCACTTGCACTTTATTAGATCCAAATAAAGTCCAGCTCATTCCCTAATTTACCAACAGCATGGGGAAGAGGAAAGCGAAGGCCCAATCTTCGGGCCCAGATCAGCTAGCAAATGCTGCATGCCATAGCCTTTATGGATAGGATTGAATTGATTTTAGCAGATTGCCACACCATTGCAAATTCAGATACTACCATCCCCTTGTCCCCTGGTGGTATTCAAACTGGTAATGATAATGTTATGGGTCCACAGTCCTCTTGCTCCCCCCAACCAACCCAGGCAAAAAAGGTTATGAAACAGATCCCTCTGATGTTTAGATCTAATAAGAGGCGCAAAGAATTACTTGATGACAAATTTTCGGGCGAGACCTCCTCTGATTCCTCGCCTGTAAAAAAATCTGCTAGATTGTCTTTGCGAGCACCTAAAAAGCACCGCTCGGGGCAAAGGAAGGACAAGGGTAAGGCGCCCGACGTATGCGCCAATACTAATAATCAGGGGCCAACTTCCGAACCCACCACGAGTCATGCACTATTTTCTAGTATTGAATGTTCCAACAGATTCGACCCTCTCTGCCCACTAGTAGCAGAGGGCCGAGAGGGGGAGGTCTGATCCTGTAGACACCAGGGGGGCAAAGAGTGATACGGGTGGGTCACAGCCACTTATAGACCTAATAGAAGCACTGAGAGCAGAGGTTCGCTCCCTCAAAGATGTAGTCACTTTTCTCCTGGGAAAGGTCGGCCATGCTAAAGACGAAGCCCCTGAGCCTCAACACAAGAAGATCTCAGGTTTGAGGGACCCAGTAAGCCCAAAAGAGTGTAGCGCAGACACTAGATCAGGAAGGTGTCCTATAGATCCTATAGATCCTACTCACACTAGATTGTTAAATCCTTTATTGCCTATGAGTGTTCCCTATCAGCAGTCGTCTACTAGCAAGGCATCACAGGACCCTCCCCTAGCTTCAACATCGGGCAGGGATGTCCATAGAGGTGAAGCCGCTCGTAATGTAGATCTATCCCACATGCGGGCTCAGGGGGAGGGACCAACTAGAGGGTTTGTGCGGGAGGGTGTATATGTGAGACCTGAAGTGGAAGAAAGCCCCTCTCGGATTTTCCTTATGGAAGTCCCCAAATACAATGGTAGAACCCCTGAAAATCAGGAGTCCCTTACAAATAAGATCATACACTGGTTTAGACACACACGCCAATGCTACTCTATAATCAGGGATGACATCAGAATGGCTAAAAGATCATCATTGCCAAATACCCCTTGGGACATGATTGAGGTCACTTTCTATGATGCCGCCATTACCACTGGGTTGCTTTCCATGGAGGCCCGCAGGATCCCTCCCAAGAATTCCAGTAAAACTATCAGGTATAGGTCACCTTGTAGGCCCTTTCTGATGAATAGGGCTGATGGAAATAGTTCCAGTTGACCCCAGGGTTCGAAAATGTCATGGTACATGGGTAGGCAAATCCCTTATTGTCCCCCAGAACAAACCCACCAGAGTAATTGCGTGGGAAATAGCTCTAGTGTACCCAGACCTACAACTATAAATTCTCCTTCCCCAGTGTGCGTCTTGGTTCCGGACGCGGCTACAAACAATGATTGTGCCCCGGTCACTGAACCTGGGCCCGAGTTGGGCTTGAATGTAGGGGAGCCAAGTAGCAATGAGGATAGGTTAGCAGTACCACTGCAGCCCTCTCCTCTCAAGGTCCTGGTTTGGAATGTGGCAGGGATTAACAAGTTATTGGCAGACCTAGAGTGGTGTACATTCATAGATTCCTTTGATATCATTTTATTCCAAGAAACGTGGAGTCTCTCTTGCCCGTACCGATCAGGTTATGCAACCTATGCAAAAGAAGCCACCAGGAGAGTGAGAGGGAGACCGTCAGGAGGCCTAGCAGTCTGGGTGAACATAGAGCTCGGGTGGAAAGTTAGACAGTTGCAGGTTGAGTCAGAAGACATTGTAGCTCTTGAAGTTAACAACAACAGTGGTATAAGAATGAGAATTTTCAATGTATACAACAGGGTAAAGAAAGGCATGGCTGAAACACTTACACTGCGCATCCTTGACAATGCATTAAGCCAGTATTCTCACAATTCCCAGCTATTGGTCTGTGGGGATTTTAATTGCACATTTGAGCCTCTGGCTTTAGTCCCCGACGACCTAACCAATGAATGGGACTGCGAATGGCAGGTTCCCCAGCTTGATTTGCCTTTGGTTAGGTGGAGTGCAAGAGGAGCGCAGTTGCTGGCACTTACTCTGCAGCATGATCTTAGAGGAACAAATGGCAGGACGCCCTCAGATTCAAAAGGGTACCCCACCTTTAACAGGTTCGCCCAGGAAAGCAGAATTGATTATTGCCTTGTTTCCCTTAACCACTGGCATCTTGTCTTGGACATGGCTGTGGTCAAAAGGGTTGACAGCGACCACAATGCTCTAGCTCTGACCCTCGCAAACCAAGCACCTGGGTGCACTGTAGATCGGGGTTGCCCGGATATTGGTCTCCTCTCAGTTGCCAACAATCAGAGGAGAATCAAGTGGAACTGGGTTGAGACTCACCCGGAGGCTCTGGGTTCAGTTAAGGGGAAGGTCTCCGCACTCCTTGAAAAAGCCGCTAGTTCAACCATGGAGCAGGTTGACGATGAGATAGGCACGAGCCATGACCTCCGCTATAGAGAAATCAGGGATTTACTGAGCAGCCAGGGGAAGCCGCAGACAGTGAAAACCAACATACAAAATAAGCAGGGAGCTTGGTATACAAAAGAATGCAGGCTGTCAAAACAGGAACTTCTAAAGGCAGTCAAGCTTAAATCTCGCCCTGATATAATGCTTTGGCGTACTAAGTACAAACGAACCATTGAAAAAGCCAAAAAGGAATGGGAGGCTAGCGTCTGGTCATCGCTAAGGATTGCTCTGTTAGCAAGGGACTCGAAAAAGTTTTGGAGTGTGGCTGCATACTGGCTAAAGGACAATAAGTGCCAGTTGGAACTTACGGTACAACCGGAAGCCTGGGAAACCCACTTTGGTACCCTATATGCATCAAGAGACGAGATACTTGTGGGACAAGACGTAAGCCTGGCCCCTGAGGCCCTGGACGCAAATGCCTTTCACATCTCGCTTGAGGAGACTCTAGCAGCAATTGCCTCTTGCACTTTAGCACGTGCGCCTCGGCCCGATCGTATCCCCAATGATCTCTATAAGGAGGACGTGGTCTTATGGGGCAGGTATATTAATGTTTTAACAAACTCCATTTTAAGGGGTAGCCCCATACCCACCTCCTGGAAAAATGCCGAGATCGTTCTAATATACAAAAAAGGGGACAGAACTAAGCCTTCTAGTTTTAGGCCGATAAGCCTCATCGATTCTTTGCAAAAGATTTTTTGTAAACAGATATTATCCCGACTCCAGGATTGGATTGTAGAGGCTGAAATCCTAAGCGATCTCCAGGCAGGTTTTCGTGCTAAAATTAGTACCCTTGATCAAACGTTCCGCTTGTCATGCCTACATTGGAAAGAAGTGCACATTAAAGGGGGGGAACTCTATGTGGCCTTCGTAGACTTGCGGTCCGCCTTTGACCTAGTTCCCCGGGCTAAACTATGGAGGGTCCTCAAAGATTTAGGTATGCCACACAACCTTTTAGATATTTTAATCAGACTGCATGCATCTAACACAGCACAGGTTAGGTGGGGGGGGGAACATCCAAGTCACAAACACTTTCCCTGTGGACTGTGGTGTGAGACAGGGATGTGTCCTTGTCCCCACACTTTTTATTCTTTTTATAAACGATGTTATAAAATGGCTGGACAGGGATGGGTGCGACGCACCGAAGGTGGGTAGTCGAAGAGTTCCGGCCCTCCTCTTCGCTGATGACACTCTCCTGATTGCAAAATCTCCCCATGGTCTCCAGCAGCTTTTAAATGATTTTATTTTGTTTTGTGAGGAACGAGGTCTGGTGCTAAATGAAACCAAAACAAAATACATGATTTTTAGGAAGGGCAGGGCCAATCGAAACAAAAGACAGGTCCTTGCAGGCAGCAGCAAGTTAGAGCATGTGGAATTCTTTGACTATTTGGGCATTCGCTTAACTCCAACTTTGAGGTGGGACCAACATATTGACAAGGTAAAGCTGCAACTTATTTTCCAAACTGCAAACCTGGCGAACATACACAGAAATACCTTCACTAGGCAGTTGGCGCCAGCATTGGAAATCTACAACATGAAAATTTTAGGGGTGCACTATATGGAGCAGAACTCTGGGGCTCTGGTAAAATAGCACCGTTGTCATTGGTCGAAAATCGATTCCTTAGATCTCTGACTAATCTCCCAGCAAGTACCCCGTTAGTTCCACTTTGTTTTGATTTGGCACACAGACAGTTGGTCCATAAAATCCATTACAAAGTTTTGATGTTTTGGTATAGATTGTGGACCGTGGAGGAATTGTCCCCATACCGGGAGCTTCTTTGCGAGCTCATGAAATCATCTACCATCAAATCAGTTCCATGGTTTAGAGCTCTGAGGGCAATTTAGAGAAGCTAGGGATGTTGAGGTTCTGGTCTGACCCAGGAAGCATGATCACTGTCTCAAGAACAGCACTGAAGGAACAGTACTGGGAAGCCACATCCTTACAAATTGCACTTGACGCTCAGGGCAGTCTGACTATCAATTTCCTAGACTTCAAGTGTGTACCCTGCTTTGAAGACACAGTTGATGAAATTGTTCCTCCCTTGGCCCGGAAGCTGTTTTTCCAGTTTTGCTATAAAACGCTTCCGCTTAAAACTTTTTGCAAAAACTGGAGGTCAGGCTTTGAAAATAGCGTTCTTTGCCCCACTTGCAATGCGAGTCCTGAGTCCATCACCCTCCTCCTATTTTTCTGCCCATTCTATAAATCACTGAGGGCCAAGTGGATCATCCCGCTCTGCAAAATCATTGGCCCCGGTCACTATCTGGAGGTGCTCAGACTGTTAAGCACGGACACTAGTAGACTCGTGGTCTTTGGTCTATCTAGATTCTGGCACGCGGTATGGCTTAAAAGGTTCAAATGCTTGAAGTGATGACCATTGCCCAGCACTGGATCAATCTCAATACACTTTAGTCTGGACATCATTTATGATTCTAAAACTGATTTACTTGATGCTTTGTTTTGATTTCCTCGCTCCCTCAATTACATTGATTGCCGCCTTTATTTTTGTAATTTTATTCCCTTTTAATTGCATTATATCTAATCATGTACTTTATTTGTGCACTATATATATATGTCTTCTTTACTGTGCTGTGTATACTTTTATGACCCTGTGGTCGAAATAAAGTAAAGAAATTATAATGATAAATGAAATGAATGAAATGCTTGTTCTATGGTTGTATGTTTGTCCCATTATTTTGGGAGTACTACTGTTGGGGTGGGCTACCATTGAGAATCTGTGACTTTTGACACTCATCATCAGTATGCCTGTACTACCTTTGTTTACGGTTCGTACACTATTAGGCATGTGTATTGTAAAGCTCTGCCACATTTATCTCCTTTATTAGCGTTATCATTATAATTGTTTACACACTATCTCCGATGGTTTGCTATACATTGCAACACTGCATCCTAATAGGATGGTGGCGCATGTGCGCGTTAGGTGTCAGATGGCACGGATTCATTCTATCAACATGTGATACACAAGTGTGCACTTTCACTTTGTTATCCTGTTGCCTATCAGATTTGTTAAGTGTGTATTTTTGGTGAGCGAGGAATTTATGGCTCGTTTATTTGTTTAACAACGCGTACAATCAGTTACAGAATGTACAATGCGACTAACTGTAAACTCTATCTTTGAGTTGCCCATGATTTCCAAAAGTACTTTCATAAACTTGTATTTCATTTTAATTGAAATGTTAGGGGTACAATACCATTTACAGTGAATGCCCCACACAAATGTAACTTTACATCAATCTGTAGGTATTTGCAATGTAACAAGTGAATATTTCAAAATGGCACCCATGCTTGCCACAACATTGAAACAATATGTGCAGTTTAGTCTGTTGTTTATGTTAATTAGTATGTCTAGATCACTTTGGGCGTAACTTTAATTCCTTGACCCGTGATCAAGGCTATGGCTGAAACGCATCGGGAGAAGTCTTTTGAAAATAAAGGATTTTTTGCAGCTATATAGGATTGTCTGAACATATCTTTAAAGCTATAAGGTACAAATGTGCTATTTATAAGGGCTGCCGTAGCCCTGCTCAGTCCGCTGCCATTCCTGCCCCGGGACCTAGGCATTACGCGTGTCTGTATATATGTATGTGTATATATATATATATATGCACAAACACGACACTCTCGGAACCTCCTTACGGCGAACTGAGAGAAACGAACACCAGGATAAATTCGGCAAGCTCATTTATTTTCTCACTCCTTCAGTCCTCCATGACATGTTTCGAGCACACAGTGCCCTTGATCACACGATATATATATATATATTACCTACTGGCGGTCGCCAGTAGGTAGTTATAGTTAGGACCTCGTTTCTATTCAAAAAGCGTTTTTTCTTTTGCCAATATCTTTGGCGCCTTTTGACGAATCTTCGCGAAATTTTCAAAACTAATGGCCCGCTCAGGTTAGCTCCTGTCTTGAAAGTTTCGGGGTGTTTCGTCAAGCAGGGGCCGAGAAAAAAGGGGGGTCCCAAAACACGTTTTCCCCATGTTAATTTCCATAGGAAAAATTGGAACAGGCTACAGCCTGAACTGCTGAACGGAATTACACCAAATTTGGCAAAAAGGTAGCCCTTGGTTCAGAAAGAGACCTTTTTTTTAAATGGTGTAAATCAGTTCAGTAGTTCCTGAGAAATTTAAAAAAGAAAAATATTGATATCTGAGCACCGAGGAGGAGTCGCGAACCCTCCCGGGCATGAGCTTCACTCCAATTGGCTGCCAACACTCCAAACCAGGAAGTGTTGGCAGCCATCTTGTGACTCGGTAACCGAGTCACAAGAAAAGAGTGGAAAAAAGGTTGAAAAAGAAGAAAAGGGGGCAGGGTAGAAACACCCTGACCCCCTAGGCCTGCTCAGGGGGTCCCACAAGGACCCCCAGGGCCAAAAAAAGCATTAAAAAAAAAACAAAAACTGCAGAATTCGCGTTGGGGTTGCGAATCCTGCATTGAAAATAAAAAAAAACAAAGCGTGGGCTCCCGCGCTTCGTTTTCAAAAAGCCCCCGGGTGGGCCATGTCCCGGGGGCAATCGGTGATTAATTTGCGGGGGCCCGCAGGGGCCCCCGCAGCCCCGGGGCCCGCTCCTCCCCGGGGCTTATTAATTTGAATGCGGGGGGCACGTGGCCCACCCGCAGCCCGGGGACCGCCACCTCCCCGGGGCTGCAATTAAAAATAAAAGTGTGTGGGGGGGCTCCTGCCCCTCCCCACACTGCCCCTGGGACCACCACCTCCCCGGGGCATTGAATATTTAAATACGGGGGTCTGTTGTGGACCCCCGACTCCGGGGACCACAACCTCCCCGGGGCTATGCAAATGGATGGAGGGGGGCTGGGGGGCCGCGCGGCCCCCCTCCTGGAGCCCTCGATGGTCCTGGGAACCGCCACCCCCCAGGGCCGGCTCCTGCAATGTCCCGGGGTGCCCACCCCCGGGACATTGCTGTTTGCTATGGCAGGGCGGGATAGCAAACTCTGCTTTGCTTCATTGAAGCGAGAGCAGGAAAACCTGCTCTCGCTTCAATGAAGCAAAGCAGGATTGCTTTTGAGCATGGGGAACTGCATGTCAGCAGCTCGACTCGCTCAAAAGCAATGCCGGCTCCCGCAGGAGGCGGGGAGCCGGCGGGACCGTGGGGGCATTGGGGCTCCCCCAACGGTCCCCAATGCAAAGGGCCAGCCCCGGGGGATGGGGTCCCCGGGACCAGAAGTGGCCCGGGAGGTGGGCCACGCGGCCCCCCTCCCTTTTATAAAAAAAAATGAATGGCCGGGCCCCGGGGGATGGGGTCCCCGGGGCCGAAATCGGCCTGGGGAGGGGGGCCGCGCGGCCCCGCTCCTCAAAAATATAAAATAAAGAAATAATGGCCAAGCCCCGGGGGATGGGGTCCCCGGGGCCAATAGTGGCCCAGGGAAGGGGGGCCACGCGCCCCCTTCCCGTTAGTTAAAAAAAAAAAAAAAGTTAAATGCTCAGGCCCCGGGGATGGGGTCCCCGGGGCCAAAAGTGGCCCAGGGAAAGGGGGCCACGCACCTCTCTGCAACGCAGCTCTGTGGCGCTTACTGGAGATACCTGGTGGGCTAGTTGGCCCCCAGGGACCCTCAGGATTGAAGGGGACTTAATCCCCCAATTTACAATGTGCCAGGGGGCGCGTTTGCACACTTGTTATGTCAGGCCCCGCCCCCTCCCTGCAGCACTCTGCAAACACACCCCCTGGCGCGTTCTAAGTTGGGGGATTAAGTCCCCTTGAATACTGAGGGCCCCTGGGGGCCAACTAGCCCACCAGGTACCTTCAGTAAGCGCCAAAGAGCTGCGTTGCAGAGAGGTGGTCTGAGGCCACGCCCCTTTTTACACCTCTCTGCAACGCAGCTCTGTGGCGCTTACTGGAGGTACCTGGTGGGCTAGTTGTCCCCCAGGGACCCTCAGGATTCAAGGGGACTTAATCCCCCAACCTACAACGCGCCAGGGCGCGTGTTGCACAGCGGTGCAGGGAGGGGCGGGGCCTGACATAATAAGTGGGCAAACGTGCCCCTGGCGCGTTGTAAGTGGGGGATTAGTCCCTTCAATCCTGAGGGTCCCTGGGGCCAACTAGCCCACCAGGTACCTCTAGTAAGCGCCACAGAGCTGCGTTGCAGAGAGGTGGTCCAAGGCCACGCCCCTTTTTACACCACTCTGCAAACATGGCTTCTAGTGCACTGCTGGTGGGGCGATAAGGTCCTCTTGTGTCCTGAGGACGTCAGGACACAAGTGGACTTCATCCTCCGAGCAGCAGTGCGCCAGAAGCCCCGTTTGCAGCGTGATGTAAAAAGGGGCGTGGCCTCGGAACACCTTTCTGCAACGCAGCTCTGTGGCACTCACTGGAGGTACCTGATGAACTAGTTGGCCCCCCGGGACCCTCAGGATTCAAGGGGACTTAATAGGGACGTTATAGTTAGAAATTAGCATTTAAAAAACCTTAGAAATTCACTGAAAAAACCACAGGTTTCAGGGACGTTATAGTTAGTTGGACATTTCACTCATACAAAACCAGAGAAATTCGGCCGTTATAGTTAGTAGAGATAACTATAACTCGCGCCCCCGCAATGCACTGCTGATGACATCACATATTACATCACTCATGACATCTCAAATGACATCACTGATGACATCATCCATGTGATAATCTGATGCACCTCCTCACACCCTAATAAAACCTTTTATAAAACCTTTTATACACCCACTCTAAAATACAGACTACCAATATCGAAACCATAGACAGACCAATAGCAGTTAGTACATACCCACTCAGTGATTCCTAGGTCTATACACACACACACACACACACATCCACTCATTCACCCATACAGTAACTCATACATGTAGTCACTCATCAATACAGCACTATCATATGCACTCTTACACCTATACATACACTCACACACCGCCACTCATCCATAGAATTACTCACACACCTACTCAGTCATGCAAAGAATCAATCACACCCATTTACTCACCTATACAGTTATACACAGACCACCTCACTTATTTATACAAATACTAACACATACTTACTCTCTTATACAATCACTGATACAAGCACACACTCATCCATAGAGCCACTCTCACAATCACTCACTCTCACGTATAGTCATTTATATACTCCAACACTCACATATACTGCCTTTCACATATGTAGTTACTCACACATATACCACTGAGACATCCATTCACTCACCAACACACCCATACACACACTCACCCACCCATACAGCCCTTCACAGATGCACTCTTGAACCAATACACCCAGTGAATCACCCACTCACACATCTATGCACAGAGTCACCCACCCCCACCCACTCACACAGACACTCAGGCACCCATAGAGATACTCAGACAACCAATCAATAACCCATATAGACAGTCATGTAGCTACTCACCAACCCATGCAGCCACTTATACACCAACTGACAGACTGATACAGACATTTACACAGTTTACTCACTAACCCATGCATTCTGAATCCTGAGGGTCCCTGGGGCACAACTAGCCCACCAGGTACTTCCAGTAAGCACCACAGGCCTGCGTTGCAACGCCTGTAACAAATTGTGCAGTTGTGTTTAGGTAGTGAAGGGGGTCGTGTTGGGGGTAGTGTTTTAGGGTTTAGGGTAGTGCAGTGGTGTTTGTGTAGTGTAGGGGGTCATGCTGGGGGTAGATTTAGGGTTTAGGGTAGTGCAGTGGTGTTTGGATAGTGTAGGGAGTCGTGCTGGGGGAGTGTTTTAGGGTTTAGGGTAGTGCAGTGGTGTTTGGGTAGTGTAGGGGGTTGTGCTGGGGTAGTGTTTTAGGGTTTAGGGTAGTGCAGTGGTGTTTGGGTAGTGTAGGGGTCGTGCTGGGGGTAGTGGTTTAGGGTTTAGGGTAGTGCAGTGGTGTTTGGGTAGTGTAGGGGTACTGCTGGGGGTAGTGTTTTAGGGTTTAGGGTAGTGCAATGGTGTTTGGGTAGTGTAGGGGTACTGCTGGGGGTAGTGTTTTAGGGTTTAGGGTAGTACAGTGGTGTTTGGGTAGTGTAGGGGTACTGCTGGGGGTATTGTTTTAGGGTTTAGGGTAGTGCAGTGGTGTTTGGGTAGTGTAGGGGTTAGTGCTGGGGGTAGTTTTTTAGGGTTTAGGGTAGTGCAGTGGTGTTTGTGTAGTGTAGGGGGTAGTGGTTTAGGGTAGTGCAGTGGTGTTTGTGTAGTGTAGGGGGTCGTGCTGGGGGTAGTGTTTTAGGGTTTAGGGTTGTGCAGTGGTGTTTGTGTAGTGTAGGGGGTAGTGGTTTAGGGTAGTGCAGTGGTGTTTGTGTAGTGTAGGGGGTCGTGCTGGGGGTAGTGTTTTAGGGTTTAGGGTAGTGCAGTGGTGTTTGTGTAGTGTAGGAGGTCGTGTTTTAGGGTTTAGGGTAGTGCAGTGGTGTTCAGGCAGTGTAGGGGGTCATGCTGGGGGTGGTGTTTCAGGGTATAGGGCAGTGCAGTGGTGTTCGGGCAGTGTAGGGGGTCTTGCTGGGGGTGGTGTTGCAGGGTTTAGGGCAGTGGTGTTCGGGTAGTGTAGGGGGTCATGCGGGGGGTAGTGTTTCAGGGTTTAGGGCAGTGCAGTGGTGTTTGGGTAGTGTAGGGGGTCATGCTGGGGGAGTGTTTTAGGGTTTAGGGCAGTGCAGTGGTGTTCGGGTAGTGTAGGGGGTCGTGCTGGGCGGAGTGTTTTAGGGTTTAGGGCAGTGCAGTGGTGTTCGGGTAGTGTAGGGGGTCGTGCTGGGGGAGTGTTTGAGGGTTTAGGGCAGTGCAGTTGTGTTCAGGTAGTGTAGGGGTCGTGCTGGGGGAGTATTTTAGGGTTTAGGGTAGTGCAGTGGTGTTCGGGTAGTGTAGGGGGTCGTGCTGGGGGTTGTGTTTCAGGCTTTAGGGCAGTGCAGTGGTGTTCGGGCAGTGTAGGAGGTCGTGCTGGGGCTGTTGTTTCAGGGTTTAGGGCAGTGCAGTGGTGTTCGGGCAGTGTAGGGGTCTTGCTGGGGGTGGTGTTTCAGGGTTTAGGGCAGTGCAGTGGTGTTCGGGCAGTGTAGGGGGTCTTGCTGGGGGTGATGTTTCAGGGTTTAGGGCAGTGCAGTGGTGTTCGGGCAGTGTAGGGGTCTTGCTGGGGGTGGTGTTTCAGGGTTCAGGGCAGTGGTGTTCGGGCAGTGTAGGGGGTCGTGCTGGGGGTGGTGTTTCAGGGTTTGGGGCAGTGCAGTAGTGTTCGGGCAGTGTAGGGGTCGTGCAGGGGTGGTGTTTCAGGGTTTAGAGCAGTGCAGTGGTGTTCGGGCAATATAGGGGGTCGTGCTGGGGGTGGTGTTTCAGGGTTCAGGGCAGTGCAGTGGTGTTCGGGCAGTGTAGGGGGTCGTGCACGGGGTGGTGTTTTAGGGTTTAGGGCAGTGGTTTTCGGGCAGTGTAGGGGGTCGTGCTGGGGCTGGTGTTTCAGGGTTTAGGGCAGTGCAGTGGTGTTCGGGCAGTGTAGGGGGTCTTGTTGGGGGTGGTGTTTCAGGGTTTAGGGCAGTGGTGTTTGGGCAGTGTAGGGGGTCTTGCTGGGGTTGATGTTTCAGGGTTTAGGGCAGTGCAGTGGTGTTTGGGCAGTGTAGGGGGTCTTGCTGGGGGTAGTTTTTCAGGGTTTAGGGCAGTGCAGTGGTGTTCGTGCAGTGTAGGGGGTCGTGCTGGGGATGGTGTTTCATGGTTTAGGGCAGTGCAGTAGTGTTCAGGCAGTGTAGGGGGTCGTGCTGGGGAAGGTGTTTCAGGGTTTAGGGCAGTGCAGTGGTGCTCGGGCAGTGTAGGGGGTCGTGCTGGGGGTGGTGTTTCTGGGTTTAGGGTAGTGCAGTGGTGTTCGGGCAGTGTAGGGGGTCGTGCTGGGGCTGGTGTTTCAGGGTTTAGGGCAGTGCAGTGGTGTTCGGGCAGTGTAGGGGGTCGGGCTGGTGTTTCAGTGTTTTGGGCAGAGCAGTGGTGTTCGGGCAGTGTAGGGGGTCGTTCTGGGGCTGGTGTTTCAGGGTTTAGGGCAGTGCAGTGGTGTTCGGGCAGTGTAGGGGGTCGTGCTGGGGGTGGTGTTTCAGGGTTTAGGGCAGTGGTGTTCGGGCAGTGTAGGGGGTCTTGCTGGGGGTGATGTTTCAGGGTTTAGGGCAGTGCAGTGGTGTTCGGGCAGTGTAGGGGGTCTTGCTGGGGGCAGTGTTTCAGGGTTTAGGGCAGAGCAATGGTGTTCAGGCAGTGTAGGGGTTGTGCTGGAGGTGGTCTTTCAGGGTTTAGGGCAGTGCAGTGCTGTTTGGGCAGTGTAGGGGGTCTTGCTGGGGGTGGTGTTTCAGGGTTTAGGGCAGTGGTGTTCAGGCAGTGTAGGGGGTCATGCTGGGGGTGGTGTTTCAGGGTTTAGGGCAGTGCAGTGGTGTACGGGCAGTGTAGGGGTCGTGCAGGGGCTGGTGTTTCAGGGTTTAGGACAGTGCAGTGGTGTTCGGGCAGTGTAGGGGGTCGTGCTGGGGGTGGTGTTTCAGGGTTTAAGGCAGTGCAGTGGTGTTCGGGCAGTGTAGGGGGTCGTGCTGGGGGTGGTGTTTCAGGGTTTAGGGCAGTGCAGTGGTGTTCGGGCAGTGTAGGGGGTCGTGCAGGGGGTGGTGAGTCAGGGTTTAGGGCAGTGCAGTGGTGTTCGGGCAGTGTAGGGGGTCATGCTGGGGGTAGTGTTTTAGGGTTTAGGGCAGTGCAGTGGTGTTCGGGCAGTGTAGGGGGTCGTGCAGGGGGTGGTGTTTCAGGGTTTAGGGCAGTGCAGTGGTGTTCGGGCAGTGTAGGGGTCGTGCTGGGGGTGGTGTTTCAGGGTTTAGGGCAGTGCAGTGGTGTTCGGGCAGTGTAGGGTGT
The DNA here is from genome assembly GCA_963921515.1 of Calotriton arnoldi. Taxonomy (NCBI): domain Eukaryota; kingdom Metazoa; phylum Chordata; class Amphibia; order Caudata; family Salamandridae; genus Calotriton; species Calotriton arnoldi. The sequence continues at coordinate 274,843 of CAWUFW010013329.1, forward strand.
CGTGCTGGGGGTGGTGTTTCAGGCTTTAGGGCAGTGCAGTTGTGTTCGGGCAGTGTAGGTGGTCTTGCTGGGGGTGGTGTTTCAGGGTTTAGTGCAGTGGTGTTCGGGCAGTGTAGGGGGTCTTGCTGGGGGTGGTGTTTCAGGGTTTAGGGCAGTGCAATGGTGTTCGCGCAGTGTAGGGGGTCTTGCTGGGGCTGGTGTTTCAGCGTTTAGGGCAGTGCAGTGGTGTTCGGGCAGTGTAGGAGGTCTGGCTGGGGGAGGTGTTTCAGGGTTTAGGGCAGTGCAGTGGTGTTCGGGCAGTGTAGGGGGTCTTGCTGGGGCTGGTGTTTCAGGGTTTAGGGCAGTGCAGTGGTGTTTGGGCAGTGTAGGGGGTCTTGCTGGGGCTGGTGTTTCAGGGTTTAGGGTAGTGCAGTGGTGTTCGGGCAGTGTAGGGGGTCGTGCTGGGGCTGGTGTTTCAAGGTTTTGGGCAGAGCAGTGGTGTTCGGGCAGTGTAGGGGGTCATGCTGGGGGTGGTGATTCAGGGTTTAGGGCAGTGCAGTGTTGTTCAGGCAGTGTAGGGGGTCTTGCTGGGGGTGGTGTTTCAGGGTTTAGGGCAGTGGTGTTCGGGCAGTGTAGGGGGTCTTGCTGGGGGTGATGTTTCAGGGTTTAGGGCAGTGCAGTGGTGTTCGGGCAGTGTAGGGGGTCTTGCTGGGGGTGGTGTTTCAGGGTTTAGAGCAGTGCAGTGGTGTTCGGGCAATATAGGGGGTCGTGCTGGGGGTGGTGTTTCAGGGTTTAGGGCAGTGCAGTGGTGTTGGGGCAGTGTAGTGGGTCGTGCACGGGGTGGTGTTTCAGGGTTTAGGGCAGTGCAGTGGTGTTGGGGCAGTGTAGGGGGTCTTGCTGGGGTTGGTGTTTCAGGGTTTAGGGCAGTGGTGTTCGGGCAGTGTAGGGGGTCGTGCTGGGGGTGGTGTTTCAGGGTTTGGGGCAGTGCAGTAGTGTTCGGGCAGTGTAGGGGGTCGTGCAGGGGTGGTGTTTCAGGGTTTAGAGCAGTGCAGTGGTGTTCGGGCAATATAGGGGGTCGTGCTGGGGGTGGTGTTTCAGGGTTTAGGGCAGTGCAGTGGTGTTCGGGCAGTGTAGTGGGTCGTGCACGGGGTGGTGTTTCAGGGTTTAGGGCAGTGCAGTGGTGTTCGGGCAGTGTAGGGGGTCTTGCTGGGGGTAGTTTTTCAGGGTTTAGGGCAGTGCAGTGGTGTTCGTGCAGTGTAGGGGGTCGTGCTGGGGATGGTGTTTCATGGTTTAGGGCAGTGCAGTAGTGTTCAGGCAGTGTAGGGGGTCGTGCTGGGGAAGGTGTTTCAGGGTTTAGGGCAGTGCAGTGGTGCTCGGGCAGTGTAGGGGGTCGTGCTGGGGGTGGTGTTTCTGGGTTTAGGGTAGTGCAGTGGTGTTCGGGCAGTGTAGGGGGTCGTGCTGGGGCTGGTGTTTCAGGGTTTAGGGTAGTGCAGTGGTGTTCGGGCAGTGTAGGGGGTCATGCTGGGGCTGGTGTTTCAGTGTTTTGGGCAGAGCAGTGGTGTTCGGGCAGTGTAGGGGGTCATGCTGGGGGTGGTGTTTCAGGGTTTAGGGCAGTGCAGTGGTGTTCGGGCAGTGTAGGGGGTCGGGCTGGGGGTGGTGTTTCAGGGTTTAGGGCAGAGGTGTTCGGGCAGTGTAGGGGGTCTTGCTGGGGGTGATGTTTCAGGGTTTAGGGCAGTGCAGTGGTGTTCGGGCAGTGTAGGGGGTCTTGCTGGGGGCAGTGTTTCAGGGTTTAGGGCAGAGCAATGGTGTTCAGGCAGTGTAGGGGGTCTTGCTGGGGTTGGTGTTTCAGGGTTTAGGGCAGTGCAGTGGTGTTCGGGCAGTGTAGGGGGTTGTGCAGGGGCTGGTGTTTCAGGGTTTAGGGCAGTGCAGTTGTGTTCAGGCAGTGTAGGGCGTCTTGCTGGGGGTGGTGTTTCAGGGTTTAGGGCAGTGCAGTGGTGTTCGGGCAGTGTAGGGGGTTGTGCAGGGGCTGGTGTTTCAGGGTTTAGGGCAGTGCAGTTGTGTTCGGGCAGTGTAGGGGTCGTGCTGGGGGTGGTGCTTCAGGGTTTAGGGCAGTGCAGTGTAGTGGGTCATGCAGGGGGTGGTGTTGCAGGGTTTAGGGCAGTGCAGTGGTGTTCGGGCAATGTAGGGGGTCGTGCTGGGGCTGGTGTTTCAGGGTTTAGGGCAGTGCAGTGGGGTTCGGGCAGTGTAGGGGGTCTTGCTGGGGGTGGTGTTTCAGGGTTTAGGGCAGTGGTGTTCGGGCAGTATTGGGGGTCTTGCTGGGGGTGATGTTTCAGGGTTTAGGGCAGTGCAGTGGTGTTCGGGCAGTGTAGGGGGTCTTGCTGGGGGTAGTGTTTCAGGGTTTAGGGCAGTGCAGTGGTGTTCGTGCAGTGTAGGGGGTCATGCTGGGGATGGTGTTTCAGGGTTTAGGGCAGTGCAGTAGTGTTGGGGTCGTGCAGGGGGTGGTGTTTCAGGGTTTAGGGCAGTGCAGTGGTGTTCGGGCAGTGTAGGGTGTCATGCTGGGGGTGGTGTTTCAGGGTTTAGGGCAGTGCAGTGGTGTTCGGGCAGTGTAGGGGGTCGTGCACGGGGTGGTGTTTCAGGGTTTAGGGCAGTGCAGTGGTGTTCGGGCAGTGTAGGGGGTTGTGCTGGGGCTGGTGTTTCAGGGTTTAGGGCAGTGCAGTGGTGTTCGGGCAGTGTAGGGGGTCGTGCTGGGGCTGGTGTTTCAGGGTTTCGGGCAGTGCAGTGGTGTTCGGGCAGTGTAGGGGGTCTTGTTGGGGGTGGTGTTTCAGGGTTTAGGGCAGTGGTGTTTGGGCAGTGTAGGGGTCTTGCTGGGGGTGATGTTTCAGGGTTTAGGGCAGTGCAGTGGTGTTTGGGCAGTGTAGGGGGTCTTGCTGGGGGTAGTTTTTCAGGGTTTAGGGCAGTGCAGTGGTGTTCGTGCAGTGTAGGGGGTCGTGCTGGGGATGGTGTTTCATGGTTTAGGGCAGTGCAGTAGTGTTCAGGCAGTGTAGGGGGTCGTGTTGGGGAAGGTGTTTCAGGGTTTAGGGCAGTGCAGTGGTGCTCGGGCAGTGTAGGGGGTCGTGCTGGGGGTGGTGTTTCTGGGTTTAGGGTAGTGCAGTGGTGTTCGGGCAGTGTAGGGGGTCGTGCTGGGGCTGGTGTTTCAGGGTTTAGGGCAGTGCAGTGGTGTTCGGGCAGTGTAGGGGGTCGGGCTGGTGTTTCAGTGTTTTGGGCAGAGCAGTGGTGTTCGGGCAGTGTAGGGGGTCGTTCTGGGGCTGGTGTTTCAGGGTTTAGGGCAGTGCAGTGGTGTTCGGGCAGTGTAGGGGGTCGTGCTGGGGGTGGTGTTTCAGGGTTTAGGGTAGTGGTGTTCGGGCAGTGTAGTGGGTCTTGCTGGGGGTGATGTTTCAGGGTTTAGGGCAGTGCAGTGGTGTTCGGGCAGTGTAGGGGGTCTTGCTGGGGGCAGTGTTTCAGGGTTTAGGGCAGAGCAATGGTGTTCAGGCAGTGTAGGGGGTTGTGCTGGAGGTGGTCTTTCAGGGTTTAGGGCAGTGCAGTGCTGTTTGGGCAGTGTAGGGGGTCTTGCTGGGGGTGGTGTTTCAGGGTTTAGGGCAGTGGTGTTCAGGCAGTGTAGGGGGTCATGCTGGGTTTGGTGTTTCAGGGTTTAGGGCAGTGCAGTGGTGTACGGGCAGTGTAGGGGGTCGTGCAGGGGCTGGTGTTTCAGGGTTTAGGACAGTGCAGTGGTGTTCGGGCAGTGTAGGGGGTCGTGCTGGGGGTGGTGTTTCAGGGTTTAAGGCAGTGCAGTGGTGTTCGGGCAGTGTAGGGGGTCGTGCTGGGGGTGGTGTTTCAGGGTTTAGGGCAGTGCAGTGGTGTTCGGGCAGTGTAGGGGTCGTGCAGGGGGTGGTGAGTCAGGGTTTAGGGCAGTGCAGTGGTGTTCGGGCAGTGTAGGGGGTCATGCTGGGGGTAGTGTTTTAGGGTTTAGGGCAGTGCAGTGGTGTTCGGGCAGTGTAGGGGGTCGTGCTGGGGGTGGTGTTTCAGGGTTTAGTGCAGTGGTGTTCGGGCAGTGTAGGGGGTCTTGCTGGGGGTGGTGTTTCAGGGTTTAGGGCAGTGCAATGGTGTTCGCGCAGTGTAGGGGGTCTTGCTGGGGCTGGTGTTTCAGCGTTTAGGGCAGTTCAGTGGTGTTCGGGCAGTGTAGGAGGTCTGGCTGGGGGAGGTGTTTCAGGGTTTAGGGCAGTGCAGTGGTGTTCGGGCAGTGTAGGGGGTCTTGCTGGGGCTGGTGTTTCAGGGTTTAGGGCAGTGCAGTGGTGTTTGGGCAGTGTAGGGGGTCATGCTGGGGCTGGTGTTTCAGGGTTTAGGGTAGTGCAGTGGTGTTCGGGCAGTGTAGGGGGTCGTGCTGGGGCTGGTGTTTCAAGGTTTAGGGCAGAGCAGTGGTGTTCGGGCAGTGTAGGGGGTCGTGCTGGGGGTGGTGTTTCAGGGTTTAGGGCAGTGCAGTGTTGTTCAGGCAGTGTAGGGGGTCTTGCTGGGGGTGGTGTTTCAGGGTTTAGGGCAGTGGTGTTCGGGCAGTGTAGGGGTCTTGCTGGGGGTGATGTTTCAGGGTTTAGGGCAGTGCAGTGGTGTTCGGGCAGTGTAGGGGGTCTTGCTGGGGGTGGTGTTTCAGGGTTTAGAGCAGTGCAGTGGTGTTCGGGCAATATAGGGGGTCGTGCTGGGGGTGGTGTTTCAGGGTTTAGGGCAGTGCAGTGGTGTTCGGGCAGTGTAGTGGGTCGTGCACGGGGTGGTGTTTCAGGGTTTAGGGCAGTGCAGTGGTGTTGGGGCAGTGTAGGGGGTCTTGCTGGGGTTGGTGTTTCAGGGTTTAGGGCAGTGCAGTGGTGTTCGGGCAGTGTAGGGGGTTGTGCAGGGGCTGGTGTTTCAGGGTTTAGGGCAGTGCAGTTGTGTTCAGGCAGTGTAGGGCGTCTTGCTGGGGGTGGTGTTTCAGGGTTTAGGGCAGTGCAGTGGTGTTCGGGCAGTGTAGGGGGTTGTGCAGGGGCTGGTGTTTCAGGGTTTAGGGCAGTGCAGTTGTGTTCGGGCAGTGTAGGGGTCGTGCTGGGGGTGGTGTTTCAGGGTTTAGGGCAGTGCAGTGGTGTTCGGGCAGTGTAGGGGGTCGTGCTGGGGGTGGTGTTTCAGGGTTTAGGGCAGTGCAGTGGTGTTCGGGCAGTGTAGGGGGTCTTGCAGGGGGTGGTGAGTCAGGGTTTAGGGCAGTGCAGTGGTGTTCGGGCAGTGTAGGGGGTCATGCTGGGGGTAGTGTTTTAGGGTTTAGGGCAGTGCAGTGGTGTTCGGGCAGTGTAGGGGGTCATGCAGGGGGTGGTGTTTCAGGGTTTAGGGCAGTGCAGTGGTGTTCGGGCAGTGTAGGGGTCGTGCTGGGGGTGGTGTTTCAGGGTTTAGGGCAGTGCGGTGGTGTTCGGGCAGTGTAGGGTGTCGTGCTGGGGGTGGTGTTTCAGGGTTTAGGGCAGTGCAGTGGTGTTCGGGCAGTGTAGGTGGTCTTGCTGGGGGTGGTGTTTCAGGGTTTAGCGCAGTGGTGTTCGGGCAGTGTAGGGAGTCTTGCTGGGGGTGGTGTTTCAGGGTTTAGGGCAGTGCAATGGTGTTCGCGCAGTGTAGGGGGTCTTGCTGGGGCTGGTGTTTCAGCGTTTACGGCAGTGCAGTGGTGTTCGGGCAGTGTAGGGGGTCTTGCTGGGGGTGGTGTTTCAGGGTTTAGGGCAGTGCAGTGGTGTTCGGGCAGTGTAGGGGGTCTTGCTGGGGCTGGTGTTTCAGGGTTTAGGGCAGTGCAGTGGTGTTTGGGCAGTGTAGGGGGTCTTACTGGGGCTGGTGTTTCAGGGTTTAGGGTAGTGCAGTGGTGTTCGGGCAGTGTAGGGGGTCGTGCTGGGGCTGGTGTTTGAGGGTTTAGGGCAGTGCAGTGGTGTTCGGGCAGTGTAGGGGGTCGTGCTGGGGCTGGTGTTTCAGGGTTTAGGGCAGTGCAGTGGTTTTCAGGCAGTGTAGGCGGTCGTGCTGGGGGTGGTGTTTCAGGGTTTAGGGCAGTGCAGTGGTGTTCGGGCAGTGTAGGGGGTCGTGCTGGGTCTGGTGTTTCAGGGTTTTGGGCAGAGCAGTGGTGTTCGGGCAGTGTAGGGGGTCGTGCTGGGGTGGTGTTTCAGGGTTTAGGGCAGTGCAGTGTTGTTCGGGCAGTGTAGGGGGTCTTGCTGGGGGTGGTGTTTCAGGGTTTAGGGCAGTGGTGTTCGGGCAGTGTAGGGGGTCTTGCTGGGGGTGATGTTTCAGGGTTTAGGGCAGTGCAGTGGTGTTCGGGCAGTGTAGGGGGTCTTGCTGGGGGTAGTGTGTCAGGGTTTAGGGCAGTGCAGTGGTGTTCGGTGCAGTGTAGGGGGTCATGCTGGGGGTGGTGTTTCAGGGTTTAGGGCAGTGCAGTAGTGTTCGGGCAGTGTAGGGGGTCGTGCAGGGGGTGGTGTTTCAGGGTTTAGGGCAGTGCAGTGGTGTTCGGGCAGTGTAGGGGGTCGTGCTGGGGGTGGTGCTTCAGGGTTTAGGGCAGTGCAGTGTGAGTGGGTCATGCAGGGGTGGTGTTGCAGGGTTTAGGGCAGTGCAGTGGTGTTCGGGCAATGTAGGGGGTCGTGCTGGGGCTGGTGTTTCAGGGTTTAGGGCAGTGCAGTGGGGTTCGGGCAGTGTAGGGGGTCTTGCTGGGGGTGGTGTTTCAGGGTTTAGGGCAGTGGTGTTCGGGCAGTGTTGGGGGTCTTGCTGGGGGTGATGTTTCAGGGTTTAGGGCAGTGCAGTGGTGTTCGGGCAGTGTAGGGGGTCTTGCTGGGGGTAGTGTTTCAGGGTTTAGGGCAGTGCAGTGGTGTTCGTGCAGTGTAGGGGGTCATGCTGGGGATGGTGTTTCAGGGTTTAGGGCAGTGCAGTAGTGTTGGGGGTCGTGCAGGGGTGGTGTTTCAGGGTTTAGGGCAGTGCAGTGGTGTTCGGGCAGTGTAGGGTGTCATGCTGGGGGTGGTGTTTCAGGGTTTAGGGCAGTGCAGTGGTGTTCGGGCAGTGTAGGGGGTCGTGCACGGGGTGGTGTTTCAGGGTTTAGGGCAGTGCAGTGGTGTTCGGGCAGTGTAGGGGGTTGTGCTGGGGCTGGTGTTTCAGGGTTTAGGGCAGTGCAGTGGTGTTCGGGCAGTGTAGGGGGTCGTGCTGGGGCTGGTGTTTCAGGGTTTAGGGCAGTGCAGTGGTGTTCGGGCAGTGTAGGGGGTCTTGTTGGGGGTGGTGTTTCAGGGTTTAGGGCAGTGGTGTTTGGGCAGTGTAGGGGGTCTTGCTGGGGGTGATGTTTCAGGGTTTAGGGCAGTGCAGTGGTGTTTGGGCAGTGTAGGGGGTCTTGCTGGGGGTAGTTTTTCAGGGTTTAGGGCAGTGCAGTGGTGTTCGTGCAGTGTAGGGGGTCGTGCTGGGGATGGTGTTTCATGGTTTAGGGCAGTGCAGTAGTGTTCAGGCAGTGTAGGGGGTCGTGCTGGGGAAGGTGTTTCAGGGTTTAGGGCAGTGCAGTGGTGCTCGGGCAGTGTAGGGGGTCGTGCTGGGGGTGGTGTTTCTGGGTTTAGGGTAGTGCAGTGGTGTTCGGGAAGTGTAGGGGGTCGTGCTGGGGCTGGTGTTTCAGGGTTTAGGGCAGTGCAGTGGTGTTCGGGCAGTGTAGGGGGTGCTGGGGCTGGTGTTTCAGTGTTTTGGGCAGAGCAGTGGTGTTCGGGCAGTGTAGGGGGTCGTTCTGGGGCTGGTGTTTCAGGGTTTAGGGCAGTGCAGTGGTGTTCGGGCAGTGTAGGGGGTCGTGCTGGGGGTGGTGTTTCAGGGTTTAGGGCAGTGGTGTTCGGGCAGTGTAGGGGGTCTTGCTGGGGGTGATGTTTCAGGGTTTAGGGCAGTGCAGTGGTGTTCGGGCAGTGTAGGGGGTCTTGCTGGGGGCAGTGTTTCAGGGTTTAGGGCAGAGCAATGGTGTTCAGGCAGTGTAGGGGGTTGTGCTGGAGGTGGTCTTTCAGGGTTTAGGGCAGTGCAGTGCTGTTTGGGCAGTGTAGGGGGTCTTGCTGGGGGTGGTGTTTCAGGGTTTAGGGCAGTGGTGTTCAGGCAGTGTAGGGGGTCATGCTGGGGGTGGTGTTTCAGGGTTTAGGGCAGTGCAGTGGTGTACGGGCAGTGTAGGGGGTCGTGCAGGGGCTGGTGTTTCAGGGTTTAGGACAGTGCAGTGGTGTTCGGGCAGTGTAGGTGGTCGTGCTGGGGGTGGTGTTTCAGGGTTTAAGGCAGTGCAGTGGTGTTCGGGCAGTGTAGGGGGTCGTGCTGGGGGTGGTGTTTCAGGGTTTAGGGCAGTGCAGTGGTGTTCGGGCAGTGTAGGGGGTCGTGCAGGGGGTGGTGAGTCAGGGTTTAGGGCAGTGCAGTGGTGTTCGGGCAGTGTAGGGGGTCATGCTGGGGGTAGTGTTTTAGGGTTTAGGGCAGTGCAGTGGTGTTCGGGCAGTGTAGGGGGTCGTGCAGGGGGTGGTGTTTCAGGGTTTAGGGCAGTGCAGTGGTGTTCGGGCAGTGTAGGGGTCGTGCTGGGGGTGGTGTTTCAGGGTTTAGGGCAGTGCAGTGGTGTTCGGGCAGTGTAGGGTGTCGTGCTGGGGGTGGTGTTTCAGGCTTTAGGGCAGTGCAGTTGTGTTCGGGCAGTGTAGGTGGTCTTGCTGGGGGTGGTGTTTCAGGGTTTAGTGCAGTGGTGTTCGGGCAGTGTAGGGGGTCTTGCTGGGGGTGGTGTTTCAGGGTTTAGGGCAGTGCAATGGTGTTCGCGCAGTGTAGGGGGTCTTGCTGGGGCTGGTGTTTCAGCGTTTAGGGCAGTGCGGTGGTGTTCGGGCAGTGTAGGAGGTCTGGCTGGGGGAGGTGTTTCAGCGTTTAGGGCAGTGCAGTGGTGTTCGGGCAGTGTAGGAGGTCTGGCTGGGGGAGGTGTTTCAGGGTTTAGGGCAGTGCAGTGGTGTTCGGGCAGTGTAGGGGGTCTTGCTGGGGCTGGTGTTTCAGGGTTTAGGGTAGTGCAGTGGTGTTCGGGCAGTGTAGGGGGTCGTGCTGGGGCTGGTGTTTCAAGGTTTTGGGCAGAGCAGTGGTGTTCGGGCAGTGTAGGGGGTCGTGCTGGGGGTGGTGTTTCAGGGTTTAGGGCAGTGCAGTGTTGTTCAGGCAGTGTAGGGGGTCTTGCTGGGGGTGGTGTTTCAGGGTTTAGGGGCAGTGGTGTTCGGGCAGTGTAGGGGGTCTTGCTGGGGGTGATGTTTCAGGGTTTAGGGCAGTGCAGTGGTGTTCGGGCAGTGTAGGGGGTCTTGCTGGGGGTGGTGTTTCAGGGTTTAGAGCAGTGCAGTGGTGTTCGGGCAATATAGGGGGTCGTGCTGGGGGTGGTGTTTCAGGGTTTAGGGCAGTGCAGTGGTGTTGGGGCAGTGTAGTGGGTCGTGCACGGGGTGGTGTTTCAGGGTTTAGGGCAGTGCAGTGGTGTTGGGGCAGTGTAGGGGGTCTTGCTGGGGTTGGTGTTTCAGGGTTTAGGGCAGTGGTGTTCGGGCAGTGTAGGGGGTCGTGCTGGGGGTGGTGTTTCAGGGTTTGGGGCAGTGCAGTAGTGTTCGGGCAGTGTAGGGGGTCGTGCAGGGGGTGGTGTTTCAGGGTTTAGAGCAGTGCAGTGGTGTTCGGGCAGTATAGGGGGTCGTGCTGGGGGTGGTGTTTCAGGGTTTAGGGCAGTGCAGTGGTGTTTGGGCAGTGTAGTGGGTCGTGCACGGGGTGGTGTTTCAGGGTTTAGGGCAGTGCAGTGGTGTTCGGGCAGTGTAGGGGGTCTTGCTGGGGGTAGTGTTTCAGGGTTTAGGGCAGTGCAGTGGTGTTCGTGCAGTGTAGGGGGTCGTGCTGGGGATGGTGTTTCATGGTTTAGGGCAGTGTAGTAGTGTTCAGGCAGTGTAGGGGGTCGTGCTGGGGCTGGGGTTTCAGGGTTTAGGGCAGTGCAGTGGTGCTCGGGCAGTGTAGGGGGTCGTGCTGGGGGTGGTGTTTCTGGGTTTAGGGTAGTGCAGTGGTGTTCGGGCAGTGTAGGGGGTCGTGCTGGGGCTGGTGTTTCAGGGTTTAGGGTAGTGCAGTGGTGTTCGGGCAGTGTAGGGGGTCATGCTGGGGCTGGTGTTTCAGTGTTTTGGGCAGAGCAGTGGTGTTCGGGCAGTGTAGGGGGTCATGCTGGGGGTGGTGTTTCAGGGTTTAGGGCAGTGCAGTGGTGTTCGGGCAGTGTAGGGGGTCGGGCTGGGGGTGGTGTTTCAGGGTTTAGGGCAGAGGTGTTCGGGCAGTGTAGGGGGTCTTGCTGGGGGTGATGTTTCAGGGTTTAGGGCAGTGCAGTGGTGTTCGGGCAGTGTAGGGGGTCTTGCTGGGGGCAGTGTTTCAGGGTTTAGGGCAGAGCAATGGTGTTCAGGCAGGGTAGGGGGTTGTGCTGGAGGTGGTGTTTCAGGGTTTAGGGCAGTGCAGTGGTGTTCGGGCAGTGTAGGGGGTCTTGCTGGGGGTGGTGTTTCAGGGTTTAGGGCAGTGGTGTTCAGGCAGTGTAGGGCGTCTTGCTGGGGGTGGTGTTTCAGGGTTTAGGGCAGTGCAGTTGTGTTCGGGCAGTGTAGGGGGTCGTGCTGGGGGTGGTGTTTCAGGGTTTAGGGCAGTGCAGTGGTGTTCGGGCAGTGTAGGGGGTCGTGCTGGGGGTGGTGTTTCAGGGTTTAGGGCAGTGCAGTGGTGTTCGGGCAGTGTAGGGGGTCTTGCAGGGGGTGGTGAGTCAGGGTTTAGGGCAGTGCAGTGGTGTTCGGGCAGTGTAGGGGGTCATGCTGGGGGTAGTGTTTTAGGGTTTAGGGCAGTGCAGTGGTGTTCGGGCAGTGTAGGGGTCATGCAGGGGGGTGGTGTTTCAGGGTTTAGGGCAGTGCAGTGGTGTTCGGGCAGTGTAGGGGTCGTGCTGGGGGTGGTGTTTCAGGGTTTAGGGCAGTGCAGTGGTGTTCGGGCAGTGTAGGGTGTCGTGCTGGGGGTGGTGTTTCAGGGTTTAGGGCAGTGCAGTGGTGTTCGGGCAGTGTAGGTGGTCTTGCTGGGGGTGGTGTTTCAGGGTTTAGTGCAGTGGTGTTCGGGCAGTGTAGGGAGTCTTGCTGGGGGTGGTGTTTCAGGGTTTATGGCAGTGCAATGGTGTTCGCGCAGTGTAGGGGGTCTTGCTGGGGCTGGTGTTTCAGCGTTTACGGCAGTGCAGTGGTGTTCGGGCAGTGTAGGGGGTCTTGCTGGGGGTGGTGTTTCAGGGTTTAGGGCAGTGCAGTGGTGTTCGGGCAGTGTAGGGGGTCTTGCTGGGGCTGGTGTTTCAGGGTTTAGGGCAGTGCAGTGGTGTTTGGGCAGTGTAGGGGGTCTTACTGGGGCTGGTGTTTCAGGGTTTAGGGTAGTGCAGTGGTGTTCGGGCAGTGTAGGGGGTCGTGCTGGGGCTGGTTTTTGAGGGTTTAGGGCAGTGCAGTGGTGTTCGGGCAGTGTAGGGGGTCGTGCTGGGGCTGGTGTTTCAGGGTTTAGGGCAGTGCAGTGGTTTTCAGGCAGTGTAGGCGGTCGTGCTGGGGGTGGTGTTTCAGGGTTTAGGGCAGTGCAGTGGTGTTCGGGCAGTGTAGGGGGTCGTGCTGGGTCTGGTGTTTCAGGGTTTTGGGCAGAGCAGTGGTGTTCGGGCAGTGTAGGGGGTCGTGCTGGGGGTGGTGTTTCAGGGTTTAGGGCAGTGCAGTGTTGTTCGGGCAGTGTAGGGGGTCTTGCTGGGGGTGGTGTTTCAGGGTTTAGGGCAGTGGTGTTCGGGCAGTGTAGGGGGTCTTGCTGGGGGTGATGTTTCAGGGTTTAGGGCAGTGCAGTGGTGTTCGGGCAGTGTAGGGGGTCTTGCTGGGGGTAGTGTGTCAGGGTTTAGGGCAGTGCAGTGGTGTTCGTGCAGTGTAGGGGGTCATGCTGGGGGTGGTGTTTCAGGGTTTAGGGCAGTGCAGTAGTGTTCGGGCAGTGTAGGGGGTCGTGCAGGGGGTGGTGTTTCAGGGTTTAGGGCAGTGCAGTGGTGTTCGGGCAGTGTAGGGGGTCGTGCTGGGGGTGGTGCTTCAGGGTTTAGGGCAGTGCAGTGTAGTGGGTCATGCAGGGGGTGGTGTTGCAGGGTTTAGGGCAGTGCAGTGGTGTTCGGGCAATGTAGGGGGTCGTGCTGGGGCTGGTGTTTCAGGGTTTAGGGCAGTGCAGTGGGGTTCGGGCAGTGTAGGGGGTCTTGCTGGGGGTGGTGTTTCAGGGTTTAGGGCAGTGGTGTTCGGGCAGTGTTGGGGGTCTTGCTGGGGGTGATGTTTCAGGGTTTAGGGCAGTGCAGTGGTGTTCGGGCAGTGTAGGGGGTCTTGCTGGGGGTAGTGTTTCAGGGTTTAGGGCAGTGCAGTGGTGTTCGTGCAGTGTAGGGGGTCATGCTGGGGATGGTGTTTCAGGGTTTAGGGCAGTGCAGTAGTGTTGGGGGTCGTGCAGGGGTGGTGTTTCAGGGTTTAGGGCAGTGCAGTGGTGTTCGGGCAGTGTAGGGTGTCATGCTGGGGGTGGTGTTTCAGGGTTTAGGGCAGTGCAGTGGTGTTCGGGCAGTGTAGGGGGTCGTGCACGGGGTGGTGTTTCAGGGTTTAGGGCAGTGCAGTGGTGTTCGGGCAGTGTAGGGGGTTGTGCTGGGGCTGGTGTTTCAGGGTTTAGGGCAGTGCAGTGGTGTTCGGGCAGTGTAGGGGGTCGTGCTGGGGCTGGTGTTTCACGGTTTAGGGCAGTGCAGTGGTGTTCGGGCAGTGTAGGGGGTCATGCTGGGGCTGGTGTTTCAGGGTTTAGGGCAGTGCAGTGGTGTTCGTGCAGTGTAGGTGGTCGTGCTGGGGCTGGTGTTTCAGGGTTTAGGGCAGGGCAGTGGTGTTCGGGCAGTGTAGGGGGTCGTGCTGGGGCTGGTGTTTCAGGGTTTAGGGCAGTGCAGTTGTGCTCGGGCAGTGTAGGGGGTCGGGCTGGGGGTGGTGTTTCTGGGTTTAGGGTAGTGCAGTGGTGTTCGGGCAGTGTAGGGGGTCGTGCTGGGGCTGGTGTTTCAGGGTTTAGAGCAGTGCAGTGGTGTTCGGGCAGTGTAGGGGGTCGTGCTGGGGCTGGTGTTTCAGGGTTTTGGGCAGAGCAGTGGTGTTCGGGCAGTGTAGGGGGTCGTGCTGGGGGTGGTGTTTCAGTGTTTAGGGCAGTGCAGTGGTGTTCGAGCAGTGTAGGAGGTCGAGCTGGGATTGGTGTTTCAGGGTTTAGTGCAGTTGTGTTCGGGCAGTGTAGGGGGTCTTGCTGGGGGTGATGTTTCAGGGTTTAGGGCAGTGGAGTGGTGTTCGGGCAGTGTAGGGGGTCTTGCTGGGGGTAGTGTTTCAGGGTTTAGGGCAGTGGAGTGGTGTTCAGGCAGTGTAGGGGGTCTTGCTGGGGGTAGTGTTTCAGGGTTTAGGGCAGTGCAGTGGTGTTTGGGCAGTGTAGGGGGTCGTGCTGGGGGTGGTGTTTTAGGGTTTAGGGCAGTGCAGTGGTGTTCGGGCAGTGTAGGGGGTCGTGAAGGGGTGGTGTTTCAGGGTTTAGGGCAGTGCAGTGGTGTTCGGACAGTGTTCGGGCAGTGTAGGGGGTCGTGCTGGGGGTGGTGTTTCAGGGATTAGGGCAGTGCAGTGGTGTTCGAACAGTGTAGGGGGTCGTGCAGGGGCTGGTGTTTCAAGGTTTAGGGCAGTGCAGTGGTGTTCGGGCAGTGTAGGGGGTCGTGCTGGGGGTAGTGTTTTAGGGTTTAGGGTAGTGCAGTGGTGCTTGTGTAGTGTAGGGGGTCGTGCTGGGGGTAGCGTTTTAGGGTTTAGGGTAGTGCAGTGGTGTTTGTGTAGTGTAAGGGGTCGTGCTGGGGGTATTGTTTTAGGATTTAGGTTAGTGCAGTGGTGTTTGGGTAGTGTAGGGGATCGTGCTGGGGGTAGTGTTTTAGGGTTTAGGGTAGTGCAGTGGTGTTTGTGTAGTGTAGGGGGTCATGCTGGGGGTAGTGTTTTAGGGTTTAGGGTACTGCAGTGGTGCTTGTGTAGTGTAGGGGGTCGTGCTGGGGTAGTGTTTTAGGGTTTAGCGTAGTGCAGTGGTGTTTGTGTAGTGTAGGGGGTCAGTGTTTTAGGGTAGTGCAGTGGTGTTTGGGTAGTGTAGGGGGTCATGCTGGGGGTAGTGTTTTAGGATTTAGGTTAGGGCAGTGGTCTTTGGGTAGTGTAGGGGGTCGTGCTGGGGGTAGTGTTTTAGTGTTTAGGGTAGTGCATTGGTGTTTGTGTAGTGTAGGGGGTCATGTTTTAAGATGCAACGCTCCAATACCTGACCAGTCTGCACTACATAAAACTGCAAAAAAACTAAAAATAAAAAGTGTTTTGCACACTTTTGTCATTGGGCTATATGTGGGCTACATCTGGGTAATATTTGTGTTACATTTGGGCTCTTTTTTCTCTGGTGGCCATGTTGGAAGACTTCTTTGTTATGAAGTTTCCTAATTTCCTCATTTACTGCAGTCTCCTCAGTAGGAAATGCTTTCAGTTTTTTACTTTGATTCCATCAAGAAGGCATTCAGATGTGTCTCACATTTGCCATAAATTCAGAATGTTAGCACTCTAGTTGCTCATTAGATCACTGTAGTAAAGCTACTGCTCACCAGGGAGTTAACTGGAAGTCTGCTGCTGGTATTGAAAGTGATTGTTTCAGTCTGCATGTCAGAATTTTCTAATGAAATAGAAGAGGATTTGAGATCTCACTTAAAACATGCCCTCATTTTTCTTTCTGCAGCACTAACCATAATTTCTATTTCAAAAAGAACCCCCTCATTTTGTTCCTTTTTAAATTAAATGTTTTAAGTATTAACAGTTTATTCCAATCAAGATGGCTTCAGGTGTGCCATACTTTTGTCATAAGTAAGGCTGTTAGCACTCTAGTTGTTCTTTAGAACACTCTGGGAAGCTGCAGTAGAACACAAAGGCATCAACTGACAGGCTGCTCCTGTTGAAATATAACAGGAAGATATTTGAGATCTCACTTGAAACATGTCCTAATTTTTCTTTCTATAGCACTAACCATAATTTCTATGACAAAATGAACCCCATCATTTTGTTCCTTTTTAAATTAAATGTTTTAAGTGTTACCAGTTTATTCCAATCAAGATGGCTTCAGGTGTGCCATACTTTTGTCATAAGTAAGGCTGTTAGCACTCTAGTTGTTCTTTAGAACACTCTGGGAAGCTGCAGTAGAACACAAAGGCATCAACTGACAGGCTGCTCCTGTTGAAATATAACAGGAAGATATTTGAGATCTCACTTGAAACATGTCCTAATTTTTTCTTTCTATAGCACTAACCATAATTTCTATGACAAAATGAACCCCATCGTTTTGTTCCTTTTTAAATTAAATGTTTTAAGTGTTGCCAGTTTATTCCAATCAAGATGGCTTCAGGTGTGCCATACTTTTGTCACAATTAAGGCTGTTAGCACTCTAGTTGTTCTTTAGAACACTCTGGGAAGCTGCAGTAGAACACAAAGGAATCAACTGACAGTCTCTGCCCTTGTTGGATGTACATGTTTTACTGAGAATGTCAGACTTCCTTCTCACATGACTGAGAAAGATAATGTGAATTTACAGAAAATATGCTCTCATTTTAGCTTCTGGAGCACCTTCCAAAACTCTATGGGACTAGCATGTGAAAATAGGATTCATGATATCCCAGCAGAAGGTTTTTCACAGGGTAAAATCACCTTAGAACACACCACAATTCCTGAAATTAGTATGGTACCATCAACAAATGAATTCTAATGTAACTAAAGTCTGTTATCACCCTTTATAGTTCTCCTTTTGGTAACCCTCAAAATCTTTGATTCACTACAATGCATTTCAATGGGGTACTATCATTTATATTGGTCCCAAGATGGCTGCCAGCAATTCCAGGATGAAGTGCTGACAGCCAATCAGATCTCACGATGACATGTGTGGTTAGGCTCCGCCCAGATATATATGTGATTTTACTTTTGATTTTCTCAGCAACTACTGAACGGATTTACACCATTTAACAAAAAGGGTTCTTTCTGAACCAAGACCTACCTCTTTGCCAAATTTGGTGTAATTCCGTTCAGCAGTTCGGGCTGTAGCCGTGTCTAAAGTTTCCTATGGAAAATTGCATGGGGAAAACACGTTTTGGGACCCCCCTTTTTTCTCAGCCCCCACTTGCCGAATCACCCCAAAACTTTTAGGATAGGAGCGGACCGGAGCGGGCCATAAGTTTTGAAAATTTCGCGAAGATTCGTCAACTGGCGCCAAAGTTATTGGAAATAGAATGTTGTGAATTTCCTATGGAAAATAGGTCCTAACTATAACTATCTACTGGCGACCGCCAGTAGATAATATAACCTACCGGCGGTCACCAGTAGGTAGTTATAGTTAGGACTTAGTTTCCATAAGAAAAGCATTTTTTGACTTGCCTATAACTTTGCCGTCTTTTGACCAACGTTCATGAAATTTTCCCCAGAAAGTGTCAAGGGAGGTTCTGGTTGGCATGGAAAGTTTGGGGGTGATCCTTGCCGTGGGGACCAAGAATTTGGGGAACGAAATAAGGGTGCATTTGTTATATTAATTGCCATAGGAACCTTTATGCAAAAACAACAATTGACGGACAGAATGCAGAACAATGTCATACATACACCCCAGTACAGAGATCTAGGCCTAAATCCATCGTTTTTTTGCTCACCATGCCATTCCAGTTTGGACCCAGCCATATGCAAATCAGTCTTGACCCTGCGCCCAGTGGGAACAGTCCAGCCCGAACTGCCATGCCAGGTCGTCCCTGGACTGGAAACAAGCATCCTAGGACCAGTTTCGGGCTTTCAGTCCTCATCAGCCAGGATAGCTTGACTCCAGTGGCATGGAGAGCACGGGACCCACGTCTGGGCATACCCGTCCCACTCGGGGTGACAAATGCAAAAACAACAATTGATGGAGAGAATGCAGAATAATGTCATACATTCCCCCCAGTACAGAGATCTGGGCCTAAATCCATTGTGTTTTTGCTCACCATGCCATTCAGTTTGGACCCAGCCATATGCAAATCAGTCTTGACCCTGCGCCCAATGGGAACAGTCCAGCCCAAACTGTCAGGCCAGGTCCTCCCTGGACTGGAAACAAGCATCCTAGGACCAGTTTCGGGCTTGCAGCCCTCATCAGCCAGGATAGCTTGACTCCAGTGGCATGGAGAGCACGGGACCGACGTCAGGGCATACCCGTCCCACTCGGGGTGACGAATGCAAAAACAACAATTGATGGACAGAATGCAGAACAATGTCATACATTCACCCCAGTACAGAGATCTGGGCCTAAATCCATCATTTTTTTGCTCACCATGCCATTCCAGTTTGGACCCAGCCATATGCAAATCAGGCTTGACCCTGTGCCCAATGGGAACAGTCTAGCCCGAACTGCCAGGCCAGGTCCTCCCTGGACTGGAAACAAGCATCCTAGGGCCGGTTTCGGGTTTTCAGCCCTCATCAGCCAGGATAGCTTGGCTGGGTACAAACTGGGGTGGTGTGGTGAGCAAAAGAATGATGGATTTAACCCAGATCCTTGTGACTGTGGGTGAATGTGAATGTTTGCATTGTCCAGCATTCCGTCCATCAATTGTTTCTTTTGCATTTGTCGCCCTAAGTGGGAAGGGTATGCCCAGACATGGGTCCCATGCTCACTACACCACTGGATTCAAGCTAGCCTGGCTGATGAAGGGTGATGCCCTGAAACTGGTCCCAGGATGCTTGTTTCCGGTCCAGGGAGGACCTGGCTTGGCAGTTCAGGCTGGACTGTTCCCACAAGGAACAGGGTCAAGACTGATTTGCATATGGCTGGGTCCAAACTGGTGTGGTGAGGTGAGCAAAAGAATGATGGATTTAACCCAGATCTTTGTGACTGGGGGTGAATGTTTGCATTGTCCAGCATTCCGTCCATCAATTGTTTCTTTTGCATTTGTCGCCCTAAGTGGGAAGGGTATGCCCAGATGTGGATCCCGTGCTCACTACACCACTGGATTCAAGCTAGCCTGGCTGATGAAGGGTGATGCCCTGAAACCGGTCCCAGGATGCTTGTTTCCGGTCCAGGGAGGACTGTTCCCACAAGGAACAGGGTCAAGACTGATTTGCATATGGCTGGGTCCAAACTGGGGTGGTGTGGTGAGCAAAAGAATGATGGATTTAACCCAGATCCTTGTGACTGGGGGTGAATGTTTGCATTGTCCAGCATTCCGTCCATCAATTGTTTCTTTTGCGTTTGTCGCCCTAAGTGGGAGGGTATGCCCAGACGTGGGTCCCATGCTCACTACACCACTGGATTCAAGCTAGCCTGGCTGATGAAGGGTGATGCCCTGAAACCGGTCCCAGGATGCTAGTTTCCGGTCCAGGGAGGACCTAACTTGGCAGTTCAGGCTAGACTGTTCCCACAAGGAAGAGGGTCAAGACTGATTTGCATATGGCTGGGTCCAAACTGGGGTGGTGTGGTGAGCAAAAAAATGATGGATTTAACCCAGATCCTTGTGACTGGGGGTGAATGTTTGCATTGTCCAGCATTCCGTCCATCAATTGTTTCTTTTGCATTTGTCGCCCTAAGTGGGAAGGGTATGCCCAGATGTGGGTCCCGTGCTCACTACACCACTGGATTCAAGCTAGCCTGGCTGATGAAGGGTGATGCCCTGAAACCGGTCCCAGGATGCTTGTTTCCGGTTCCAGGGAGGACCTGGCTTGGCAGTTCAGGCTGGACTGTTCCGACAAGCAACAGGGTCAAGACTGATTTGCATATGGCTGGGTCCAAACTGGGGTGGTGTGGTGAGCAAAAGAATGATGGATTTAACCCAGATCCTTGTGACTGGGGGCGAATGTTTGCATTGTCCAGCATTCCGTCCATCAATTGTTTCTTTTGCATTTGTCGCCGTAAGTGGGAAGGGTATGCCCAGACGTGGGTCCCGTGCTCACTACACCACTGGATTCAAGCTAGCCTGGCTGATGAAGGGTGATGCCCTGAAACCAGTCCCAGGATGCTTGTTTCCGGTCCAGGGAGGACCTGACTTGGCAGTTCAGGCTGGACTGTTCCCACAAGGAACAGGGTCAAGACTGATTTGCATATGGCTGGGTCCAAACTGGAGTGGTGTGGTGAGCAAAAGAATGATGGATTTAACCCAGATCCTTGTGACTGGGGGTGAATGTTTGCATTGTCCAGCATTCCGTCCATCAATTGTTTCTTTTGCATTTGTTGCCCTAAGTGGGAAGGGTATGCCCAGATGTGGGTCCCGTGCTCACTACACCACTGGATTCAAGCTAGCCTGGCTGATGAAGGGTGATGCCCTGAAACCGGTCCCAGGATGCTTGTTTCTGGTCCAGGGAGGACCTGGCTTGGCAGTTCAGGCTGGACTGTTCCCACAAGCAACAGGGTCAAGACTGATTTGCATATGGCTGGGTCCAAACTGGGATGGTGTGGTGAGCAAAAGAATGATGGATTTAACCCAGATCCTTGTGACTAGGGTGAATGTTTGCATTGTCCAGCATTCCGTCCATCAATTGTTTCTTTTGCATTTGTCGCCCTAAGTGGGAAGGGTATGCCAGACGTGGGTCCCGTGCTCACTACACCACTGGATTCAAGCTAGCCTGGCTGATGAAGGGTGATGCCCTGAAACCGGTCCCAGGATGCTTGTTTCCGGTCCAGGGAGGACCTGGCTTGGCAGTTCAGACTGGACTGTTCCGACAGGCAACAGGGTCAAGACTGATTTGCATATTGCTGTGTCCAAACTGGGGTGGTGTGGTGAGCAAAAGAATGATGGATTTAACCCAGATCCTTGTGACTGGGGGTCAATGTTTGCATTGTCCAGCATTCCGACCATCAATTGTTTCTTTTGCATTTGTTGCCCTAAGTGGGAAGGGTATGCCCAGACGTGGGTCCCGTGCTCACTACACCACTGGATTCAAGCTAGCCTGGCTGATGAAGGGTGATGCCCTGACACCGGTCCCAGGATGCTTGTTTCCGGCTCAGGGAGGACCTGTCTTGGCAGTTCAGGCTGGACTGTTCCCACAAGGAACAGGGTCAAGACTGATTTGCATATGGCTGAGTCCAAACTGGGGTGGTGTGGTGAGCAAAAGAATGATGGATTTAACACAGATCCTTGTGACTAGGGGTGAATGTTTGCATTGTCCAGCATTCCGTCCATCAATTGTTTCTTTTGCATTTGTCGCCCTAAGTGGGAAGGGCATGCCCAGACGTGGGTCCCGTGCTCACTACACCACTGGATTTAGGCTAGCCTGGCTGATGAAGGGTGATGCCCTGAAACCGGTACCAGGATGCTTGTTTCCGGTCCAGGGAGGACCTGGCTTGGCAGTTCAGGCTGGACTGTTCCCACAAGGAACTGGGTCAAGACTGATTTGCATATGGCTGGGTCCAAACTGGGGTGGTGTGGTGAGCAAAAGAATGATGGATTTAACCCAGATCCTTGTGAGTGGGGGTGAATGTTTGCATTGTCCAGCATTCCGTCCATCAATTGTTTCTTTTGCATAGGAACCTTTAGCCACACCTACAGCCCGAACTGCTGAACGAACTTACACCAAATTTGGCAGGGAGGTAGATTTTGGTTCAAGGAAGTGCCTTTTGCCTATTTGGTATTAATCTGTTTAGTATTCTATGAGAAATTTATGCTAAAATGTATAGTGATATCTCTGGCCGTGGATATTTCGCAATGATTCCGCAATTAATCGTGGATGCACACGCTAACGGGTATGCTCTGATTGGCTGGACGGAACCTGAACAGAAAGTTGCGGCTGCCAATTTATTGATCGGGAACTGTTCCCGGGGCTCAAAATTTCTGAAAAATCTAACATAAGGTGTCAGAGTGGAGGTACTCTGACCCGATGTTTGAGAAATGGGGGTCTTAGTGACACAAGTAATGTGTCCAGAATTGATTTTTTTAATCGGACACGATATTTGCGATTATGACGCGACCGCCAGCGCGGTCCCCCTTTATATATATACCTATATTTGTACACACTAATTGGTCACACACTTACATATCCAGTCCCATACCAACTCAGATATTGATGTACCCACTGTCATAACCATTCAGGTACTCATGCACTCACTTACAGACTCACTTGGAGAGTGACGCCCCCATGTACAGACCCACTCAGACACTCATACACCCACTAACAGGCCCAGTGTGAAACTTGTGCTTACACTGACACACTCACTGATAGACAGACCCACTCAGACACTTATGCACCAACTCATAGATCCAGTCACAGGCTCATGTACCCATTCACATATGCAGTCAGAGACTCATACACCCATTCAAGCCCTTTTCAGACACTCAGAGACCCACTCAGACACTCATATGCACAGTAAGAGACTCACTCAGACATGCATGCATCGACTCACAGACCCACTGAGAGACCTATAATTCCACTTACACACCCACTGAGACACTGATTGGCTAAATCACAGATCCAGTCTGACAATCACATACTGACTCACAGAGCCACTGAGAGTCTTATACTTCCACTCATACATCACTGATAGAGAGATGCACTCAGAGACGTATGCAGCCAGTGACACACTTACTGAAAGACTAATGAGTCTTCGCTGATATCCACTCATAGACTTATATATGCAGTGACAGACCCACTCAGAGACTTATGCATGAACTCACATAACCAAGTGAATCATTAATACAGACTGTTATAGAGATATTGAGATGTTGATAAATGTTTTTATAGAGTTAATTAGATAGTGATTTATCTAGTGTAATGGTTAGAATTAGTAAGATAGTTATTATTGTTGAATGTGATGGTGGCTATTGAATTCCTGCTTTTGCTTTGCATTTTCACACAGTATCCGCGGGGACATCCTACATCCTTGCCAAGCCAGATACACCTCTGACTTGTCTGCATGAGCTCCTACAAGTCTAAGAAGAAGTACTGAGATTAAAAATCAACATGACGAAATCAGAAATCAGAAATCTGACACTGCCTTCACCGGAGGTGGAATCCGTTAGAGAATTTTGCTATGCAACAAAATCTGTCAGATACCTGGGCATTAATTTCACCTCCAACATACAAGATTTGTATCACACTAACAAGCCGACTATACTGGCTATGATTAAAGGAGAGCACTGCCATTGGCAATCGTTGCCGATCTCTTGGTTGGGCTCGAAAAATGCTATAAAAATGACAAATCTGCCAAAGATATTTTACCTCTTCCGGGCCCTAACCCATAATCATTCATCGGAGCGTCACTCTTTTTACGCACTAGTGGCACAATGTGCCGTAGCATATTTCCCACACAAAGCCACTTTACGTGGCTTCTCATGACCTTGTAAATATATGCCCCTTTCATGCAGCACACTGCATGAAAGAGGCTTTCCATGGGTGTTGCTGTGGGTGTTCCTACGCAACACCAATGGAATCTGAAGCATTCCCAGATTTATCAGGAATGGTAAACCTGGGAATGCGTCAGATTCTAACGCCACCCCAGAGGTAGCGTTAGGGAGGCGCAACTAGGAGAAATATCCTTATTTCTCCAGGTGTTTTCCTCTTTCTATGTGTGCTGCATTCTGCAGCACACATAGAAAGACGAAAACACCTCTTGTGATTGTTTTTGTGCGGGAAGGTGTCCCTTTTGGCACAAAAACAATCACACTCACAACGCAAACACCCTTGCACAATGGCGCCAGGGTGCCTGCATTGGCACATGGCAGCCCATTGTGTGCCAGCACAGGGGAAAAGGACAGGAATGTGCAGTATCTCCTAGTATCAAGTTGGCAGGGTATGCCCAGACGTGGGTCCCTTGCTCACTTTGCCACTGGATTCAAGCTAGCCTAGCTGATGAGGGGTGTTACCCCGAAACCGGACCCAGGGTGCTTGTTTCCAGTCCAGGGAAGACCTGGCATGGAAGTTTGGGCTGGACTGTTCCCATGAGGAACAGGGTCAAGACTGATTCGCATATAGCTAGGTCTGAACTGGGGTGGCAAAGTGAGCTAAAGAACGATGATGGATTCAACCCAGATCTGTGACTGGGGGTGAGTGTCTGAAAATTTTCAGCGCTTCGTCCATCATCTCCTTGTGTTTGCTTTGTTCGCCCTAAGTTGGCGGGGGTATGCCCAGACGTGGGTCCCTTGCTCACTTTGCCACTGGATTCAAGCTTGCCTGGCTGATGAGGTGTGTTACCCCGAAACCGGTCCCAGGATGCATGTTTCCGGTCCAGGGAAGACCTGTCTTGGCAGTTCGGGCTGTACTGTTCCCATGAGGCACAGGGTCAGACTGATTTGCATATGGCCATGTCTGAACTGGGGTGGTGGAGTGAGCTAAAGAATGATGATGGATTAAACCCAGATCAGTTGACTGGGGGTGAGTGTTTGATTGGCTCAAACGTTCCGTCCATCATCCCCTTTTGTAGTACTTTCAGATAAAGGCATGCAGAATATAATGTGCCAGAACACTTAATATGCCAAGTACTGGTATTTAGGGTCACTGTGCTTGTAACCTCGATCTAAAAAAAAACTAAAGGAACTGGGATGAATAAATAGCTTTGTGATGCTTAACCAACAATGTTCTCAATAACTAGAGAACCTGCGAGTAAAAATGGGAATATGAATCATATCTACAATCAATAAGAAAATACACATATTTTTCTTGAAATGTTTTGAAGCTATTGGTATGATGGTGTTAGACAGTGTTTCAACCAAGGGTGGACTGGCCTTACCAGGCTATGGTTGTTTCCCCGGGCGGCTGAAAGGGTGGGGGCCCACTTTTGTTACTGGGGGCCGGTTTTGTACCAGTGCAGCAGTTATAAAAAGCACCGCAGAGTTCCTTGCATATCCAACAGTTTTCAGGCAATAATAAAAGTGCCAAGATAGCTATGATGATTAGTGCACCTGCTGATCAGAGTTTTGTCTAGTGGCAGCTTTGCCTCATCTAAGGTAGCGTAGGAGGTTAGTATGCCTGCCGCGAAGAGTGTGTACTATGCAGATCACAGAACAGTGCTTTATGTGCATAGCTCAGTGGGTTACTGCTTATGCCACAGAGACCCTTTTGTTACTATGCAGTTCATTAGTTATAATCATAATCTAGGTTACAAAGTTATGTTTTTTCCCAGTATTTCATTAAATACTTATTTGTAAAGTCAACCCTAACCACTGTGTTACTTACTTTCTGAATCTTGAGTTTGTGCTTCCCCAGACCAAGCATTCTTAAAACATGCCTACGAGTATAGATGACATGTGAATCCAACACCTTGTAGTCCCCTTTGTCTTTTGTAACTTTTCCTATACACTGATTTACACATGTATGATTCATTGTCTCTGTATGTGTGTGTGATGTAAAATGCTCCTACACCCTACACAGGTATAAGAGGTGCTATAAAACAAATGAAATACATGTGAGAGAGAGGATATGGAGAGATGAGATTCACTGTTGGTGGGTGATAGTGAGGGAATAATTGAAGAGCCCCAATAAAGGCTGCCGAATCCTGGTGCACTGTATGGTCATCATTAACTAGGCTTTAAAAACTAATACAATTGAATATATGATGAAAAATGTGTTGTAGAATTCACAATTTTTGTCATTTTTTCCCCCAGATTTTCTTCGGGGGAGTACCTACCAACCCTCCTTGGAGTGGTCAGGCTCGCTCGCTGCGCTCGATCGCTATGTACCGTATGGGGGCTGGTCAGACAAAATTTGCCAGGGCTGCTGTGGGTTCCTAGTCTGGCCCTGCTTTTACATCAGGGGTGTAGCTACCAACAGCACAACAGTTGCAGTTGCGTCGGAACCCTGTAGTGTGAGGGACCCTCTTCACTCCAATTAGTTGCTGCTTTCATAGCCAATTCAGGGCAGGGAGGCCCAATGTTCTTGCTTGCATTAGGTCCCAAGGTGGGCTTACTATGCCACTGTGCTTTTGTATTTTGTAAATTTGGGAAACATTATGATCCGGTCTGCACAAGGTATGTTCTGGATTCAGTTTGCAATATTCTCTGTCTCTTCTCTCTGTGCACTGTCAAAGATCAGTCAGTCACTACTGACCGCAGCACAGGCATATCAAAAGGCTGTAGTAAAGGCCCTCTCTACCAGTTGAATTACCTATGTTAGTAGTATTTTCCAGTGGACAAAGTGAGCAAAATACAAAGTTTCTGCGGTTCCAGAGCCTGAGCTTTTAGTATATTTCAATGGTTTCTCCTCAGAGCCACTTGTTAAACCTTTGGGGTATTAGATCATTTAAAAAGAAATGCCATGGGCCCGATTCACAAAGGAAAAGTGAGACGAAATTCTAACTTTACGACTTTTGGTATTCACAAAGGGCATTTACTACTCGTAAATGCCCTTTGTGAATACTGAAAGTCTTAAAGTTCGACTTACGGTATTCACAAAGGACATTTATGAGTAGTAAATGCCCTTTGTGAATACCGAAAGTCGTAGAGTCAGACTTTCGTCTCACTTTACCTTTGTGAATCGGGCCCCATAAATGCAGTGGTTGGCATCTACAATTTCTGCTAAAATGTATTTGGGGGGGGATCCCAAAACTTGCCTCAGGGACTTTGGGCTATCTCACTATGGTCACAGGGGAAGTTCTGGTGTAGTCATTTATGCCCCACTTATTTGAAGTTTCACCAGCTGCCACTGGTGGTGGCACAGGTGTAGGGGTTGCTGGCAGTAAATCGAGATTTTAGTTTTTGATACGTGCCGAGGAGCACGTCCGCGCAGCCGCCTGACCTGAAATCAGCATTGCTTACCTTGTGGCACTAGAGTGCACCAGGAGTTGCCTCGCTCCCGCAACGCTTCAGTTTTAATCACCGCGATCTTGGAAGGGCGGTTTTATGTTTATGTTTTACTGTTTCTTCCTTATTATTTAGCTAAGATTTACTTTACCAGTAGCTTTGTCTCCACAGGGAAGCCTGTGGGACTCAGCAGCGGTTGCTGGACCCCATTCTGTTTTTACTTTGCCCTCACTTTTTTAGCTTTTAATTCTGGCCGAGGAGCACTTTAGACCACGCCCCCTTAGACACCCGATGCCGGGCTATAAAGCCGGCCTGTCAGCGCGTCTGCGCGCAGCAGGTGTGCCACTGGCACGCCAAAGGCAAGCCCGTCTGGGCACGTTCACGCTCGGCCGCGCTCAGTGCCAGCCCCCCTGCCAGTTTTGCCACAGACGTCGCAGGAACAATCCGCTATTCAAGTGACACCTTGCTCCTAATCAATTTTAAAGGGAAGACCTGTGCAGGTCCTCGACTGGACCCGCAGCGTTGCGACGAACATCTGAAATGTCCGGTCTGTAAATTCTCCCTCACCAACTCTCACACTAAGATATTTAGGGGCATATTCTCAAGGAGCTATCGCCGAGTTTACAGCACGTTAACGCAGCCAAAGTCGCGATAAATTCATCGCGCCATTCACAAGCTGGTGCTAACAGCCGATATCACCACTTTACCCGGAATAGCACCCGCAAAAAACATCGCCACAGATGATCCCGGCAACTAACGCTAATGATATGCAGAGTAGGCGTACCTGTGCAAAAAGCCGCGACAACACCACTCCACAACATTCTCAACGACCAGCCAGATCTGCGATAAGATCACAAAACATGCGATAAGGCGCGTTAGCAGCAGGAAATTAACACCTGCTCTTACCTGGTGTAAAGTCGGACGACAACCGGCACCAGACAAGGGAGCACAGCCCATAGCCACACATGAAGAACAACAGATGCCATGGAGCCACCCACCATGCATCCCGGAGCCCCAAGAGGGCAACAACACCCACCGCCACCACACCCAGCCCCCCCCCCCGGGGCCCCACACCGGGCACCCCCCACCCACCCCCAGACAAAGAGATGGCACATCAACGTTACGAAACCATAAACAAAACAGTGTGCCAGATGTAGCACAATCACAACACCCAACATACATGTGCCGTCAGACAAATGCGAATCAGACATTCATCTTAGATCTAGCAAATAATTCGCCCAATACAGAATAAACACAAAACAACTATTTTGAACAGCCATGGCAGGTCCCCCAGGACAGTCTGTAAGTCACAGCCTGCAAAACGAAATGACAGATAAGAAGGTGTGTCATGCGCTCACCAAAGGACAGAGAGAGCGAGCAAAAGAGAGAGAGACAGAGAGCGATAGAGAGAGTGAGAGAAAGAGAGGGGGAGGGAGAGGGAGTGAGAGAGAGAAAGAGAGAGAATGTACAAGGAGCGCAAGGCCAATCGGGCTCCTGGCTCATACATGCCAAATGTTGTGTATGTATCGCCATTGGTGCACACCAAGTCAAAGGCCAGGCATCAATAGCAACGCAAAGGAAACATCACATCTCAAAAATGCAAGCAGTAGTCAGACCAACATTAGGAATGAAAGATCCTTTGTCTCAACACACAAGGCCGAAGGACATCTGAACCCCCGACCTTGGTCATGAATGCGGCTGGCACTCCCTGCGAGAGATACCATACCAGATCCTGACGACTCCCACACCACAAACTGCACGAATGAAAGACAAACGTGTCCACACCCCACACACACTTGTCCCTGCTTGGGGTACACCTGCCTTAGATGCCCCAGACACATAAGTAAGAAAAAACCCATACGCACAAACGTTGCACACAAATACGACTCATTGCTCCGAGCAGTGGCAGACCATCCACATAACTGCCGCCTGTCAGAAGAGTGCCGGTGCTATGAGACCAACAAATGCAATGGCTGGCAATCCCGGGCACATGCACAACCCCTGTCACGTGGAACTGTACCGTGCACGAATGCTGCATCTGTTGGGATCACTGCCACTGGCAGTGTTGCGCATCAGTTACCGTCTGAGTTTCCGGCTTGCGTACGTCACCTGCGTCCAGCCCTGGTTCCACTGCCGAATATGCACATTCAAGTGGCCCATGGATGTCTGCCTATCCAACACAACGGTAGCTGAACTGGATTATGACTTGTGTGTGCGCCCCCTATTGGCCCACGAACAGGAGTGTAACCGTGATACCCGTGCATGGGATGCATTGACATTGGGCGTATGTGCAGGCAGTTGGGCATGGGAGATTGCACAACTCCTCGTGTGCAGTGACCACATCGAGGCGCTCCCCAATTGGGCTGTGTTGCGGATTGGTGAAACGGCGTGGACGGAGCACAGCTGCCCGGACCAGGAAATGGATTGGCTCGCCCTCGTGTACCTTGACCCCGACAACGAGGAACTCTCGGAACAGATTGCCCATGAAGCATCGCTCGCATACATGGACGAGTAACTACGTTCCTGCAGCCACAACTGATTGTCACCCACAGCACAGGTCGCCACACCTTGTAGCACCTTGGAGGAATGGCCACACATCCCACCACAACAGTGGACATGTCTGCCTTCGCCAGGACTCAGAATGCATGTGCGTGGACCTACGCGTGTGTACACACACATGTGCAAGGTGATTCAGTCCCATGGGCGGGGCTGCACAGCCTCGTTTGGCAACGTCACAAAATCGGAGACACTGCTGGGGGGAGAGTACACACATGGCAGCGTAGCATGACATGTGACCTTGTAGGATCCTTTCACCTGCTCACTGTCAGCAGAGCACACAGTCAGCGCAGTATGGCGCGACAGCACCATGCAGATCCCATGGGCTATGAGTCGTGCCCCCTGACACGGGCCAATGAGCAGACACCAAACATCACATGACTCGTCCAGCACGGCAAGGTGGGTTGGGACCGTTGACATCCGTGATGAGTGGTGTTTATTCCTGCCACCCCATGACTTGCACCTCGACATGTCCCTAAGCTGCCTGTAAGTGTCTTAAACATTGCTCTGCATGTTGTGGCCCTTGCCTTGCCTGTACTGACACGCACATGCCAATAAAGCCCACACCACTGCACCTGTGTACAACTGTGATGAGTGTTCATTATAATGACAAATCGTGTGCCCACATGTGCATTGTCTGTATACAGGGAGGGATTGACTGACGCTTGTGGACTGTGTGTGGGTCCCCATTGACAGCTCCACCTCTGTGGGCCAGACATTGTCACTGGGATAGTTGCTGGCAGACCTGTGCTCTTACGTGTCAATCAATCAATCAATCACAGAATTTGTAGAGCGCACTACCTACCCGCGAGGGTCTCAAGGCGCTGGGGAGAGAAAGGGGGGGGGTGCTGCTACTGGTCGAACAGCCAGGTCTTGAGTAGCCTCCTGAAGGTCAGCAGGTCTTGGGTCTGTCATAGGCTTAGTGGAAGGGTGTTCCAGGTCTTGGCGGCGAGGTGTGAGAAGGATCTGCCGCCGGTGGTTGTTCTTCTAATGCGAGGGACGGTGGCGAGGGAGAGGTCGGCGGAGCGGAGCTGGCGGTTGGGGACGTAGAAGAAGAGTCGTCTGTTGAGGTAGGCTGGGCCAGTCTTGTGGAGTGCCTTGTGTGCGTGGATGAGGAGTTTGAAGGAGATCCTCCTGTCGACGGGGAGCCAGTGCAGGTTCCTCAGGTGGGGGGTGATGTGGCTGTGGCGTGGTACGTCGAGGATCAGGCGTGCGGAGGCGTTTTGTATGCGTTGCAGTCGCTTGATGAGCTTGGCCGGGACTCACGCGTAGAGGGCGTTCCCATAGTCAAGTCTGCTACTGACGAGGGCCTGGGTGACTGTTCTTCTTGTGTCTGTCGGGATCCACCTGTAGATCTTGCGAAGCATGCGGAGGGTGTTGAAGCAGGAGGAGGAGACTGCGTTGACTTGCTTGGCCATGGAGAGCGTTGAGTCGAGGATGACTCCCAGGTTGCGTGCGTGGTCGGTGGGTGTCGGGGCTGCTCCCAGCGTCGTTGGCCACCAGGAGTCGTCCCATGCTGAGGGGTTGGAGCCGAGGATGAGGACCTCTGTCTTGTCCGTGTTCAGCTTTAGTCGGCTGATCTTCATCCAATCGGCGACCGCCTTCATTCCTTCATGGAGATTGGATTTGGCGGCGAGGGGGTCCTTGGTGAGGGAGAGGATCAGTTGAGTGTCGTCGGCGTAGGAGATAATGTTGAGGTCGTGCTGTCTGGCGATGCGTGCGAGCGGGGCCATGTAGATGTTGAACAGTGTTGGGCTGAGGGAAGATCCCTGGGGTACGCCGCAGATGATCTCGGAGGCTTCGGATCGGAAAGGTGGGAGGCGGACTCTCTGGGTTCTGCCGTCGAGGAAGGAGGTGGTCCATTCCAGGGCCTTGTCTCGGATCCCTGCGTCGTTGAGGCGTGCGCGTAGAGTGCGGTGTCACCAGCAATGTGCGTATGGTGTCCAACTACTTGCCATGTAGATCAAGGTCATCCATCAAAACAGACTGTGTCCACACAGATGTGTGTGAGTAGGAATGCGAAGAGACGTTCTTTTGTCACATGTGATGGGGGACACCACTTCCGGACTGCTACCGATCATGAGATTTCTACACACAACCCGATTTGACACATGGACGTGGGGCTACGTTGGGGGGTAACGAGATTGTCGTTAATGTGCAATGAGGCTACAGCTAGTTCATACCTTCACAGTCATCTAACTGGCCATGTGGGTCAGGCTCAAACATGTGCATGGAGGACATTTCCCAGGGCGTACCTTTTGGTGCAATCAATGTCCCTGCATTCATCCAAACATTAATACGTGAGTGAACATAGACATGACACATCTGTGTGATTTGGAATGTTTTATTCACATTCTGGGGGGTGTCAGAGCAGGAGCAGTACATGGCCACTTCAAGCCCACATAACATGGTTGACCAGTGGTGGGCCAACCAGAGTCCTTGGGGGAATGCAAGGTGAATCTGAAGAGGTAGAGTTCAGTCCGCCGCAGGATTGCTTTGTCATTGGTACCAGAGCAGATATGGCAGTCCATGTCGGGGTCCAGGTGTATGTCGCAGAGTGTTTCGGGGGACTTTGGGAGGTGTTGTTCCAGGGCATGATACAGAGAGCACAACCAGGCATGGACAGGCCATGTGGCGGGACGGATGCTACTGCCTCCTTCCTCACACAGTCATTACCCTCGACATCGTACTCCTCTGAGACGTCTTCTTTGTCCGGTGTGTCAGGTGTGTGTGGTGGTGTTATGGCTGCGTCACTGTGTGGCACTGACACATCAGGGTGCGAAGGTGATAGGGCTGCATCACTGTGTGCCACTGACACATCAGGGGGCGGAGATGTGTGTGTCGAGCTTCCTGCAGCAGTCATCTGGTACAGGCTCAGAGGCAGCAATGGCAAGATGAGGATCCGCAAGGCATGGAAGATCGCAACTACATCTCACTGGTGTTCAGCAGTGGCAGCCATACTTCCAGCCTGCATCTGCTCCATGGTCTCCATTGTCCGCCGCATCTGTGCCAACTCTGTGCTGTCATCGCTGGAGCCTGTCTGCCTAGACAGTTCTCGTATCCGGGTAATGGACCCAGCGAGGTCAGCCAAGGATTGTTGTTGAGCATGGTGTGGACAGTGGGTGTCCGTTCGGGACTGTAGGTGCTCCCTGATGGGACTCAGGCACCCACGTATGGCATCGAGTTTGGCTGCCATGAGGTCGAAACCCATCCGCAGCTGATCTGCCACCTTCTCCTGGTACCCTAACACACGGCGTTTGAAATCCATGTGTTGGTCGTGCGGGTCCTGGGAGGCAGCCGTGGTGGTGTGTGCTTCCTGCTGTGTGGGCTGTGCAGGTGGTGGGGTGACCGCGATGCAGCTGGGCTGCCCTGCTCCTGGAGGTGGGGTGTGGAGGCTGTCCACGAGCCGTTGGAGGGTGTCTGTGCAAATGTGCAGGGTGTCCTCTTCATCATCACTGAAGAGCTGTGTGGTCTGCTCTGCAGGAGGTGTTGATTGTCCTTCTGCAATGTAAAGGGGAGATGCAGGTTAACAGTGTGTTCCATGTATGTTGACGCATTGTAGATGTTTACATTCAGACTGCATGACGATGTACATTGTGACTGTTTTGGTGAAGCTGGCTATTTGATGGGAGACAGTGTAGATTTCGACTACATGACGGATGTGTGGTTGTACTCGTACATTGCCATCTCACAGTGTCATGCATTGCCGGATGTGATTGGCCAGTTTCTACGCACGGGCGGCACCATTAGTGTCCTCTGTCCTGTGGTGTGGGTGTTGCACTCTGTGCCACATTGTCGTCAGTGTTGAGGTACTGTGATTGCCATGTGTGTGTGTGCTGCATTCTTGCCTAATCGCCCCTGCAGCTCTGCTTTGGCGGACCCTTATCCCTTAGAGTCGGTGTGCATGTGACTTGTGTGCTTTTCGGGTGATGGGATATTTGCGACTTGGTTCATTTGTGCGACTGGAGAAATTTTGTACTCTTGTGCATTGTGTGTCTGCTAATGTGTTTTTGACGTCATGGGTCGTAGGTACACGTGGATGTGTCAAGGTGTGACCTGATCCTTTACGGATGTGGTCCACACTCAGCCACCTCAATGTCGTGTCGTGCGCCATGTCATGTCTTGTGACTTCAGCCATGCTATTGGTCTTGCAGTGTCACTTGCATTGTCAGTGTGGCTCACAGAGCCGCTGATTTTATGGATTCGGCACATGTGCATGGGTGGGATGTGGCATTGGTGATATGGAGGGTGGCCCATTTGTGCACATTGTGGACGGGGGCCTACTTGGTGTTTCTATGTGTGCTGCGGTGTGCCAAGGGTATCAGGGACATGTTCCACACTCATTGTGGGTGTGCAGTGTGCTGCACATGTTTGTGCATGTGTGCCATTGTGCCCATCTCCCCCCGTCCCCTCAGTCCCTGGTCGTTACTCACCCTGTTGCTGTTGGGTCCGGTTATATCGCGCTGTGTCCAGACCCCCGACTCCTTGCACCGTCTCCACACTGATGACTGTGGCCACCATTTCCTCCAGCTCATCCAGCTCCTCCTGTGGCGCCGGACTCCCACCTCCAGTCGCCTTTGCTGCCTTCCTGTTGGCAGCGAGTTTCTGTTTGGTTTGGCTGTGCACTTCATGCCAGCGCCTCTTGACCTCCTCCATTGACCTCCTCGACACTCCGACTGCATTCACGTTGGTGACGATGGACTGCCATATTTCCGTTTGTGTTGCCAATGACGCAGTGGAGGTGACGAACAGTTGTTGGTAGTGTTCTATCACCTCCGTGACGGTGATCCGGTCTTACTGCGGACTGAACCCCGTCTTCCTCTTCCTCTTCTCCTTGCCCTTCCCTTGGCACGGGGTTGCTGGCTGGTCC
Organism: Calotriton arnoldi; assembly: GCA_963921515.1. Classification (NCBI taxonomy): domain Eukaryota; kingdom Metazoa; phylum Chordata; class Amphibia; order Caudata; family Salamandridae; genus Calotriton; species Calotriton arnoldi. The sequence goes on from CAWUFW010013329.1 coordinate 307,998, forward strand.
TCAGTGGGGCTTGTGGGGTTCGGGTTGTCCTCTGCACTCGGTCCGGGTGCATCCATGGTGCTACGCAGTTTGATTTGGTTTTGTCTTTTTTTTGGTTTGCTTTTATAGTGCTTTTTCACGCATGACACGTGGGAATTTCAGGCCTGTAGCTGGTTGTCGCTGATTGTTGTAGCGCGTTTGGAGCATCGCAGGTTATTTCGCGTTCGTGTTTTGCATTTTTTGTGCGTCGCGTTAATTTTTGGGCGGTCATTTGGCGCGTTATCCTGCTACTATCGCATGGTGCCGCCGGGTTGGGAATACCACGTTAACACAGTGTTAGTTTCACGCGATGGACTGCGATGTGAAGGGTTGCGTTAAGCAACTTTTGCGGAAGTTATAATAATAATAATAATAATACTGGAGCTTGTATAGCGCGAACAGCTACCTCAACAACAGAGGTGTCCCGGCGCTCTAGCAGCAAGCAGCGCATGCATGGACGTTTGGGCACTGGGGCCAGGCCTAGTCATTGCTAAAGAGCCATGTCTTCAGCGCTTTTCTGAAACAGGTCTCTGTGTTAGCTTGGCGGAGATACCCAGGTAGGGCATTCCACATTTTGGCCGTTCTTACTGTGAACGCCCTACCACCCAGACGGGCTTTCGCAAAGCGGGGAGCATAGAGCAAATTCTGAGAATTTGACCGCAGGGATCGATTTTGCTTATACCGGCAGAGTCTTTGTTTAAGATAGCTAGGACATTTTCCCTGAAGAGCCCGATAGGCCAGGGTCAAGGCCTTAAATTCGATTCTTTTGGCTACTGGGAGCCAGTGTAGCTCCTGTAGGTGCGGAGAGACATGATGTCGAAAAGGAATGCGTCTAATCAGTCACGCAGCCGCATTCTGCACCATCTGCAGACGTCTAATCAAATATTTAGGCAGGCCAAGATACAGGCCGTTTGCGTAGTCCAGCCTGGATGTCACTGTGGCATGGACTACGGATTTACGGCAATCTTCTGGCATAAAATGTAAAAATTTGCGGAGGTTTCTCAATTTACTAAAACACGAAGCGGAGACCTGTTGGATTTGGGCCGAGAAAGAGAGGTCAGCCTCCCATCTCACCCCTAGATTTTTGATACTAGTGCTAGGAGAAGGCGGAGGGCCCATTTCTGATGGCCACCACAGATCTGGAGCAGGCACTGGGCCCTTACCAAAAAACAGCACCTCTGTTTTTCCCGCATTGAGTTTTAGTTTGTTTATATTCATCCAAAGGGCTATGTCTCTCAAGCAACCTTTAAAATTCTTAAAAGCCTCTACCGTCCGCTCTTGAAAAGAGAAAACCAACTGGGTGTCGTCAGCGTAGGAGATTGCCTTCACACCCCAGTTGGCAATCAAAGAAAAAAGTGGGGCTAGGTACAAATTAAAAAGTAAAGGGCTCAGCGCGGAGCCTTGAGGGAAGCCACACCATAGGGGTTTAGGTTTTGATTCAAATGGTTGTAAGGCGACTCTTTGGGTACGGCCGCTTAGATATGATTTCAGCCAGGTCAAAACCTTCCCCCCAAAGCCCGTGTCTTGTCATCTCTGCACCAACAGGGCGTGGTCGACGGTGTCGAATGCTGCAGACAGATCCAGGAGCACCAGTAGCGCTGATGCCCCTGAATCTAACGACCATCTCACTGACTCAGCCACCTCAAGGAGGGCAGTCTCCGTGCTAAAGCCCGCCCGGAAACCAGATTGTGTATCATGCAGGGAGGCATTGCTCTCGACAAAGTTGGTCAGTTGACGCTGGACCAACTTCTCTAGCATTTTTCCCGGAGCAGGCAGCAGGGAGATTGGCCTGAGATTGTTGAGGTCTCCTGGGTCACCATTAGGTTTCTTTCTCAAAGGGAGAAGGGTAGCGTGTTTCCACTTGTCGGGAAAAATGCCAGTTTCAAGGGATGCGTTCCAGATATGAGCTAACGCACCAGTAAGAGAGAGAGACAGCATTTTCCAAAGTTTAGGAGGGCATGGGTCATCTGGGGCACCTGATCTACATTTTTGAATTTCAGCCAATGCATCCTGATGCGAAATAGGTAGGACATTTGTAAACAGAGGAACCTCCACTACTCCCAATGGTGTGTCCGGTTTCTCTGTTACCATGGGTGCTGTGAAGGAGTCATAGACCTTTAAGATTTTGTTATCAAAAAAGCTAGAAATGTCTTCACACAGAGCTGGGGATGGTTGCACTTCAATCTCTATTGCTTTTGGCTTAAAAAAGGTCTGTACTACCTTAAACACCTCTTTACTGGAGTGATCTGCCTTGTGGATACTTGAGACAATATAGTTTCTCCTGGCTGTTTTTAGCGACTTGTGTAAATCTTTCAAAGCATTTTTATAGATTGCTCTAGCTAGGTCGCAATAGTGTATTCTCCACAGGCGTTCTAGTATTTTGCACCTCCTCTTTTCTTCTCTGAGTGAATCAGAGAACCATGGAGCCGATGGGGACAGTCTACGAGACTTCACCATTCTAGCCGGAGCAACGGCCTCCACAGCCGTGGAGATCCATTGATTTATTGCAAGAGCATCTGCATTGGGGTCTGAAGATAAAGGAGGGAGATTGTTCTGTAGGATAAGACCTAGTGCTGCTGCAGTCAGGTTTTTCCAATTTCTTTTTATGGTAGAGCGCTTGCCTCTGGCCTGGCCGGGATTGGTCAGCCTAACTGAAGAAGGAATCAGATAGTGATCCGACCATACCAGAGGACAGGGTGTCTCCATAACCATTGAAGAAATGTTCGAGAAGACTAGATCCAGGGTGTGACCTGCTTTATGCGTAGGAGTGGATACCAGTTGCATTAGATTGGAGCCTGCCAAAGAGGAGACCAACTGAGCTGCTTGTGAGCAGTTGGGATCGTTCACATGTAGATTAAAATCGCTTAAAATCGCCAAGGGCCATAAAATTGGCATAAGCTAGCGATTTTTGAGCAATATGGTTGCAGAGATCCTGACATATATTAGCTACACAATCAGGTGGTCTATAGATGAGTATGCCCGAAAGGGATGAAGAGGGATTGATTTGTAGGCAAAAATTGAGGCCTTCAATGCCTTGTATATTGAGTGGGGCAGAGGAAACTAACTCCCATGAGTCTTTAAATATAATGGCCACCCCACCCCCTCTTTTGTTGCCCTCTCTATTTGCATAGCACATTTTGAAACCTGGCGGGATGGCAAGGGTGATTGCTGCCACAGTGTCCGCATTAACATTAAGCCAGGTTTCTGTTAAAAACATGGCGTCCCAAGTGAATTCAGCTAGGACCAGCCAGATTCCTTCAGCATGTTTTGGGAGGGACCTACAATTGACTAGGCACGCCCTGATTGTGTCTGTGTGCTTCGGCGCTGTGCCCTGTGGGGTTGTTTTCCCAGAGTTTCTCTTTTTTTGCACCCCTGCCGCATAATTCAACACCTGATCACAAGAATAGCAACTGTCTGGCAGAATAGTCAAAGTAAGATCAATCTGGTGTAGCTCGGGACAAGCTTCACTTTTGCGAGACAACAGCTCGTCTCGAGACCACCATATAACCTTCTCCTCGCTTTCCCAACTGGCAGCATGGCTGGCGCTGGCCGTGTGCGGGTCGCGGACAAGCGCAGGCGGGCTTGCCTTTGGCGCGTCATCGGCGCGCCAGCGGCGCGCCCGCTGCGCGCGTCCGCTGCGCGGCCGGGCCCCCATCTGCCTTAAGTAAACCGGAGGCAGGAAATGGGATAATTGGGGGAGGAGTCGCGTCCCTCCGTGCAATCGGCACTGAAAGCCATGACGGACCAGGGACAGCGAAGCAAAGTCAGGCAGGTAAGATCAAAAAGCAATGTGCAAAGTACAATCAAATTTTAAAACTGGGATTTAAAATAACACCATTAAAACCACACAGCACGCACTACTCACACGTTCTTGTGAATATGCCCCTTAGTTTCTTCAAACAAAAGGTTGTAGCCCCAAAAAATCAAATCTTAAGTGCAGTGGCACACTCAGAAACGCCAGATCCCTCTTTAAAAACTCAAAAGATTTTGCAGAGTTCATGAAGACGCAGAGCCTCTATCTGGCCTTTGTCACGGAGACTTGGAAAGATATAACATCAGACACAGACCTATCATCTGCACTACCAACAGGTTTTAGGATTTATAGACAAGACCGCACAATAATAAGGGGTGGAGGCCTTGTTATAACCTTTAGAGACCATTTTAAAACTGTCTATAAAACCCTCCCCAATGCACAGCATTGCGAGGCCATAATCTTTAAAATCGAGCTAAGTAGCCACTACTCCTTTGACGGACTTCTACTTTATTGCCCACGGGGCCTAGAGCAGCATTTAACCAAACCATCAGCAGTCTTATAGAACTAAACGTCAGTTTAGCAGACTTAACAATTCTGGGTGATTTTAATTATCACTTAGAAAATTCATCAGATGCAGACTTGCCGAATTTACTAGATCTTATGGAAAGTGCAGGCATAACGCAGATAGTTTAGGGCTCCACACATGAAGCAGGCCATCTCCTCGATGGCATTTTTACAGACAACCCACAGCTCAAATGGACATCTTCTCTCCCTCTGGCTTGGTCAGACCATAAGGCGATCATGTTCAAGATAGGGGAAGTGCCTGGGGAAGGTAAGTCCTGCCTACCTTTAGGACACACAGGGGCATATTAACAAGCGGCAGCGATAATTATCGCTGGCGGAGCCTAGCGCGAGTTTCCCCTATCGCCGGCTTTCGCTGGAATTCATCGCCAAGCTAGCGCTGTATTTACAACACTTAGCGCATTGGCGATGAAAATTCCAGCGATAGCAGGGAAATGTCCCAACATCGCTGGAAAACCAGCGATGTTCCCTGCTAAACAGCGATGACCTTGCTGATACGACCCTGTGGTCGTAACCCCACATTCCACCTCCCATGCAAAGTATGCCTAACACTGGATTTTAGCTGACGTTAAAATCCAGCGTTAATGGCCGGTTAGCGCGATTTTGTTTATCGCTACGCCGGCCGGGGCATTGTTGTAAATATCGCGAAGCTGCCTTCGCGATATTTCCCCATGTAGTCTATTGAGGGCACGCCTACTTTGCATCTCATTAACGATGCGATGCAAAGCGGGTGCTAAATCACGGAAACACGCGCTAGCGTGTCCTTGCTAATATTGTGATAAAATTATCGCCGCTTTTCAGCCGAAAACGGACGCTAAAGCGGCGATAATTTTATCGCGGCCCCTTGATAATATGCCCCACAGTCCGTCGCCCATGGAACACCATTGACATGGAAAAACTTAGCTCCTCTCTCACTCAATCGATTCCACAGATTTCTCAGGACTAGAACATGACCATTTGTAATTATCTTCAATGGCTAGATTCATGACCAATTCAGCTAGCTCCAGCAAAAAGTCACCAGAGTCGCAAGATCAACTACTCTGAGCCCTGGTTTAACTAAAGCCTCAGATGGAAAAAACAGGAATGTAGGAGGTCTGAACGTAAAGGGAGGCTTGATACAAAATGGCCGACAAAGAGATTTATAAAACTAATATACAAATTTATAAAAAGTTAATTCAAACTGAGAAATTGAGTTACTTCACCACAAAAATAGAAAAAGCTAAAAACTCCTCAAAGGAACTGTTTGCAAAGGTTAAGAAACTATCGAAACTCCCTGAAGTAAAAAACCCCAACATTAGTCAACAATTCTGTAACAAGTTAGCACTTTACTTTCAAGATAAAGTGAAATCAGTGTATGACTCCTTCGTAGATGCTAATCAAGTAGTAGATCTAAATATAAGCCTGCCAGGACCAACTTGCAGATCCTGTATTAATGCCCTATCTCAGTTTGGGCCATTGACAGCAGACCAGACGGTAACAATTTTAAAACAAGTTAAATCTGGCTCACCTCGGACCCATACTCACCCAAAATAATCCACCAGGCTCCAAAGGTAATAGCCACACATCTGACAAAGATTTTCAACAATTTGTTTGGGGCAGGTTACTTTCTTAAAGACTGAAATATAGGGTCGATCCTGCTTTTGCTTAAAAAATCTAACCTTGATGCTGTCGACCCAAATAGTTATAGGCCCACCACTCGACTATCATTTCTGGCCAAAATTGTGGAAAGGGCCGTTAATCAGGAACTGATGATTTTTATAGATAATGATAAGAGTCTCGATCCAACTCAGTTTGGTGTCCGTAGTCGCCAAAGCACGGAGTTGGCACTGATTACAGCCACTGAGGAAGTCTGACAGACAATAGATTGTAGGGGAAAAGTATTCCTGAAACTATTAGATCTTTCAGCCATGTTTGACACAGTTAACCATGCTCTCCTAATTGACCGACTTGAATTGATTGGTATCAAAGACAATGCACTCAAGCTCATCACTTCCTTCTTAGCTGATCGAATCCAAACAGTCTCCTTAGGAGACTTTACATCACCAGCCTTCTCGCTGCCTTGCGGGGTGCCTCGGGGTTCGTCCCTGAGCTCCACCCCATTCAATCTATATGTCACCCCACTTGCAGCACTGATCGAATCCTATGGTTTTGCGCTGGTCCCATATGCTGATGATACGCAGATCGCTGTGTCTGTAACAGGCAACCCTGAGGACACAGCAGTTCAGTTTCATGATTGCATGCTCCATATTGGTAATTGAATGCGTAATAACTGCCTGAAGTTGAACTCCTCAAAAACTGAGGTTCTACTGTTCGGTAATAACCCCTATTTTTGGTCCCCTGACTGGTGGCCTCAAGAATTGGGAAACCTGCCTTCTCCAAGTAGTAAAGCAAAAGATTTGGGAGTAATCATCAATACTAAGCTATCTGTTGTAAATAGAAGTCCATTAGCCGAGGTGTATAAAAGAAGGTAGATTTATTTAAGCTTAGTTCCAGGTTAAGTTTCTTGTAATAAGGTAGAAGAAGGTAAGTATGAGAAAGCCCCACCAGGAGCAGCCTCCCTGCTGCTCAGCCTGCACACTCCAACTGACACTCAGATCCACCTCAGGCACCCATGCATTCCACAACATCATCAAACATCACCACCCTTGAAAACCAGAACTGGGGCACTCACAGCCCCACAACCTCAAAGTAATATTGTACTCACCACTCTTGACAACAGAACTGGGTCACCCCACAACCTCAAAGTAAAAGGGTACTCACCACCCTTGAAAACAGAACATCTTACGCCCCCCCCAAAAAAAATACATGACCGCAAGCACACACACACCGTTACATGACATGTTAAGCATTACAATCAATATAGAAAGTCTTATACTCCGGTGAGCGATCTCTCACCCGAAGTCCTCAGCCAAAGTGAAGCCCTTGTCCATGAGCTCTATGTAAATGTCGCCACCCAAACCTCAGAAACTTGTAACGCGTCCTACGACCCCTTTAAACTTCAATAAAAAAAATACACAGTCTTCTCGCAGCGTGTAACAAGTGGCACATCCAAAGATGGATTCTTTTTCTTACGAGAATGAAGAAGCCCACAGGACATCTCACCAAGAGAAACAAGAGTCAGGTCAAGAGTCTTGTTGCAGCACGTAACAAGTGGCTGTGGCTCTCCGACTTGAAAACACATGCACCGCACTGGACCTTCCGCATATGAAAAAAACTGAAGAGCAACTTGTAACAACAACTGCAGGCAAATTCAAGATGGCGGGACGCTGACAACGCCGCGCCGGATGGCTCCCGGCGTCGCCACGCAGCAAAGCATCTGAAAACAGCTGAGGGAGTTGCGTGAGGTAGACGTCACTGAAGATAGTTCAGGAGACACTCGCGACTCCTCAAGAATGGTGAGTGACACGCGCAGCATTTTCAAAAGCAATCCGCAGACCATTCCAGGTTAAGTTTCTTGTAATAAGGTAGAAGAAGGTAAGTATGAGAAAGCCCCACCAGGAGCAGCCTCCCTGCTGCTCAGCCTGCGCACTCCAACTGACACTCAGATCCACCTCAGGCACCCATGCATTCCACAACATCATCAAACATCCAGCATTCCAAACATCATCAAGCACACCAGCACTCATCCTGGCTGAGCAGCAGGGAAGACGTAGCTAAAGAAGAGGAATGGTAACAAGTAAGTTATAACACTATCCTTCAAAGGACAGATTAATCATTCCACCTCCTTTTGTTTCTACATCCTGAAAATCCTCAGAAAAGTCCTGCCCTATGTTCCAATAAGTTTGCAAAAAACAATAGTAATGGCCCTCATCTCCTCTAAATTAGATTACTGTCACGCGCTCTTCGTTAATATTCAAAAATGTTCTCTGCACAAGCTGCAGACGTTGCAGAACGTGGTAGCGCGCTTACTGCTGGGTATCCCAAAACATAAATCTGCATCTCAAGCTCTGGTCCAACTACACTGGCTTCCCATCGGAAAACGCATCCAATTTTAGGCACTTTGTATAGCCTTCAAAGCACTATAAGGCCTTGGCCCAGTGTATTTGAGACAACGTTTCCAATGTTACATTTCAGCACGTTCACTGCGCTCATTCACTGGTGGGAACCTTGTAGTGCCTAGATTCAAATGAGTCAACTGGGGAGGGAGGGGGTTCATAACTTGTACGACGAGGTTGTGAAACTCGCTCCCCACAGAACTAAAAAACAAAGCAAATCTACTGGAATTCAGGAAGAACCTAAAAACCTGGGGGCAGATTTACAAGCCCCTTGCGCCACTTTTGCGTCACTTTTCCCATGTTTTAAAAGTGACGCAAAAGTGGCGCAAGGGGATTGTAAATCTGCCCCCTGGCTTTTCACCAAATAGCCTCTCACCACCTTTCCATAAACATATTCGGTTTCTCATCTACATCAGCGCCTAGATACCTCAGGGTAATTGTTGCACATTAGAAATGTTATTTTCATTTCATTTGTAAAGAACAAAGCTAGAGACCTAGCAGTCTTTCCATCAGGGAGCTCGGCTAATCTCTTCTTGTGGTAATTACAGAATAGGGAAAGAGCGTGCTGGAATAATCTGTGGGCTTTGCTTTGAAAGGCTTTATTCAAACATTATTCAATTATCATAAAAGCATTCAAAATACACATCACATGATAAAACAATACTCACTTAAAATCATCAACATCATATACATGCCTAAATACATAAGAAATAATGAATATGTTCAACAATCCCAATAAAAAAATCGATACATCTCAGTATCAAATACATTTCCAGCCCCATAAAAAAATTATTCATTAGGCTGATCCGATTAAAAAGCAAATACATTCCTTGCGTGCAAGGCATTTTTGAGAAACAGACAAACCTTGATACAGATCTCGGGTTGCTCAGCTTTTGCAACTATAATAATTCCAATTTAAAATTATTACAACCTGATCACTTTAGAATAGAAATTTAAAACCGTCTTGTAAAACAAGAATAAAATGCACAGAAAAATACAAAATGAAGCAGACTTTGCAGAGATTTTTCAACTCATGGGCAGAAGCAAATAGATGCTTGGTCAAACTGTCCACGGGGGGAACACAGCTGCCAGCTAATATTCCTAATCAAAATCTATTGAGAAGGGACATTTCCCAAGCACATAAAACAAGATCTAAATAAGGCTCTGCCCAGGTGAGGCTTTGATCAAAATGTATTCCCTAATCAGAGTTTTAGTGAACTCCAGAGAGTCCCGCTCCCATTGACTTAAGGCCAGGAACGAGTTTTTTCACACATGACCTTTTGCCCTCGGGTAGGCTGGTCAAACTGAAAAAAGTAGATGGTCTACCCAGGGCGATTTATATCATCTTAATGTATAGTAGCCAAGGGATATGATGCCCCCAAGCACAAAATAAACAATCATCAATGATTTCCTCATTGAGCACAGCCGAGGGATTGCTCCAGACAGAATGCCACAACAGCAAGGGAGCAAGATTCATAAGATCATCAACATTCTCCACCCCCAGGTCCTCATGCAAATTGACCATCAGTGGAGGAGGGGCTCTCAACAGGATTGGCCACATGATACTTCTTGAAATGATCACTCAATACCCATTGATTCTTCTATGGCAGGATGATGATGTAGTGGCCTCTACCTCAAGAACTGAAATGGGTGGTGTGTATGACAGTCCAAAAGATCTCTTTTTTAGGAATCCTCTCTCTAACCAATTCCTACCGTTTTAGCAGCCTCCCTCGAGCAGCTCTACCTATGGAGTCTGAGCTAGGAGAACCCTTCTTTATTCAAAGGTTTGCTCTAATTTCTTGGACATTGACAGATGAATCATGCTATGACACCACCTCTCCACAGAGCAGACGATCTGGCACAATCTCAGGTACAACAAACGACATCTCATATGATGTGTGGTTTTGTAATACACTTCAATTTACTGAGTGTGCTCTGTAGGCCCACCATAATTATAGTTTGTGTTTCCACAGCAATCCTGCATCCAATACCTTATCAATCAAAATTTGTTGAAGCGTGCCATTGACGTGCTTGATAATTCCGTACAATTGTGGACATGAAGGACACAAGAATAGCAAGTAAGATCCCAAGGTAGACATTGAATCATCAAACGCTTTTGAGGTGAATGACGGAATATTGTCTAAATGAGAATTACACACCACCATTGCTACTAGGCACTGCAAGTCTTTTATGACAGCGTGAGCAGTGGCAGCCTTTTGTGATCACACCCACAGGAATCGAGACTTCAAATAGATTACAGTACCAATACATATGTATGCTGATCAACAAGGGGCAAGGCAAACCATACGTTGTTGAGGTAGAAGGTATTGAAATATCAATCTGATTACATAAGAGGTGCGCGAGTGGGCCACGCAGCCTTGTGGGCATTATTTGTGACGAATTGTGCACTGTTGTACATATTTTAAAGGAAATGTAGGCGCCTACTGCCACCAATATCAATACTGTATCATGGATAATGTAGCCTTAAAGCCAGCATGGGCAGATACCCTTCTGTCCTGTTCTAATACCTGGCATATGTATGTCCTGATTTATCCTCTTTTCTCCCTCAGCTCGCTCACACACCACATCTTTCCAATGCTGATATATTTTTTTTTACGCATGTAGCCTTCAAGAAATCATTCTTAAGCCTTGCGCTGACAAAAAACGGAGCAGAGCTGCATGATTAAATAATTATTTAATTGTATTATCTATCAATGCACACTCTTCCCGCAGCGTACATTGTAAAACCGGTGCCCTTGTGTTTCTTTTATTGCAGCCTACGTCCACCATGGGCCCTCCGTCTCAGTCACCAGTACTGCTGACAATGTCAGATACCAAGCAGTGCTTTAAATGGGCCGGTACTCACCGGTACTGAGTACCGGCACTTCTTATTTTTACCAAGCTGAGTACCGGCACTTCTCCACTGCCAAGGAGAGTACCGGTACTCAGGGTCGAATTGATAAGGTGGGCACTGGGCCGGTGCCGAGGGCCAGCTGTGTTCCTGTTTTTTAGCAGCATGTTTGCCGTTTTGCCGTTTGTCTGTGTCATTCAGCTGTGGCAAGCGGCACGATGGGGCCTGAACGGCCTGCTGGAGGCCTGCTGCTGTAGCAAGTAGGCCTCTGCTTCCTCCCCGCCCAGATGAAAGCTCTCATTGTACTCAACAGCCCCCTGCCGAGCCTCCATGCTGGGACATCTTGTTAGATAGTGTATGGGACATTTGCTGCCAGGGGCACAGCAATGTGGGCAGACTGAATGAGTGGGAGGGTGGGGGGGAGAGCCTGCCCAGGAGTGGCCACTTAAGAACCCAGGTAACAAGGGCCACTTTTACCCCTTGCCTCTCACTGGGGTCTGACTATCTTTTCACTGACTCACTTGCCCCTGCAAATCAACCCCCACCCCGCCCGCCTACTGTGACATTGAGTCCATGATGGGCGGGGATGAGGTGGTGGGGATTACCTAGGCGGACTCCATGGTGCCCAGGTGAGGTGAGAGACGGTCTGCTGACCTTCCCATCAGAGGTCAGTATTGTTCTGCCCCTGACCTCTACCCTGCTAGACACTGCACATGTTCACGACCCAGCAGTGCTCACTGTCTGCCACTGAAAGCTTACCGACCGTGGGGCCTTCTGCCGAGGGGAGAGGACGGATAATGGGGTGAGAGAGAAGGTGAAGAGTGAAGGGACAGAGATAGAAGAAGCAGAGAAGAGTTTAAAGGGGGAAAAGATAGACAGAAGGGGTAAGCGCAGATAGAGATGGGAAAGCGAATGAGAAAGTTATGGAAAGAGTAAGAGAGGCACGGAGAAATAGAGAGAATGATGGTAGAGAATGCTAGGATACAATTGGGGTAAAGAGAGTGGGACGGAGTTAGATACAAATGGGAGAGAAGTGAGGGGGAGGGATCCAGAGGTTAGAGATGTGAAGACTGATAGAGAGTATTTGTCTGCTTGTTTGTGTGTGAAAGAGAAATGAAATCAGAGCAGAAGAGAATCGGGACACTCAGGAGGTATTTGAAAAGAAATGTGTGGAATACTTGTTTTGTGTGTATGTGTGTGCACTCTTGAATATAAAAGGATTGCGCCAAATGCAAGTAAGTAGGATCAGTATGACATTAAGAAGCTGCAAATATTATGAAACAAGGAAATATTAACATGTGGTGTTTGACATTCATTTTGTGTAACGAGTTAGCACATTTTGTTTATATTGATACATTTCTCAAATGTTTTGGTATGTCCTGCAACTGGTGTAAATGCCCTTCTCTGCACATATGAAAAGTTTGAGACAACTATCAAGGACAAAATGAATACTCACCAGAAGTGTTTTTGTATCATCATGCCTCACCCCGCCTCTAAACCCGCCCACTACCACGCCCCTAGCTCAATTTAATGAGTACCTGCACTTATTAATTTCCATTTAAAGCACTGATACCAAGTGCTAACAATTGCTGGACAGCACACATACGCTACCCTTCTTTGCATACCGTGCTACTCCTCAGCAGGCCCTGCATTCACTAATGTTGTTTTAATATTTTGTATTAAATGAAACTACAGAAGTAATGCATTGCACACTGCAGGCAGGCACAGCCTCTGTACATGGAAAGCGTCACAGCAAACTTGAAGTGTTGCTGCCATCTTGTGGACTATAATGGCAGTACTCCACAATAATTTATTTTACTAGTCAAAACGAAGCACCGGTGTAAAAAACATGGGTTTCAAAAGGTACTCCGCAGTTCACGGAACTACGCGGAATTTTGCGGAGTTTTCTAGTGACTCCGCGGAATTCCGCGTAGTGAAACTCCGCGAGCTCCGCCCAGCCTTAGTCCTGAACTAAGCAAAAGATCAAAGCTTACCCCAGTTCTTGCAGCTTTGGAAGGGGAAGAAGTGCCATACATTCTACTCTTCAGTTCATTGCTACGTGCCACACCATGTTGAGAGAGAGGCCTTCTGATCATTGGAGTTGCTTTGTCGCCTCTGCACCCACGGGAATCCACACAGGTTTCATATGGATAGCAGATTATGCTGAGTGCAGGCGACAGGCCTCCAGAAAAGCACAAGATGTGCAGAATGTCAGACCTGAGCTTCTGTTTCAAGGAATCAGGTGGTGTTTGTCCATGTAAAGTGTCAAACCAAGAAGGTGGTCTATCTATGGAGAATTATTGGAACTTCCCATTCTCTTTGTATGAGATCAGTTCCTGTTTCAGAGTATAAAAAGCAGCACTTGAAAAGGTAAGATTTTTTGCAACACACTAGTTCCTTGATTTTTTCATTGCACTCTTTGCCACCCTGAGCTTTACATTTTTGTAACTGATTTTTCTTGATAATTAGATTCTTCCTTCAGAATAATCCTTTTCCATTTGTTGTCTTGGTTAGCATCTTTTACTACTGTTGTCATTTTTCCTCAATCAGTTTTGATAACTTTCTTGTGGATCTGCTGATTCTAGACCTGTGCTATGCTCTGATCTTTTCTCCTTTCTGATGTCAGTGGGAGTTTGGTGTCTTACCGATTTCACCTACACTCTCAACATCTTCAATCAAGAAATACATAAATTGCCCAAGGAGTTTTTTCCCCTTTGTGTACTTTCCCTCCCAGATATGACCCTCTAAAGGATTCACCTGACACCTTTTCTTATATAATATTCTGTGCAGGGTGACATTATGGCTACTGAGAAGAGTCACCCTTTCCTCAAGCAGTCGTAAAGGGCCCTCGACTGACCTTCTTCACATTCTATCCTTGACAATATCCCTGAGATCAGCGCGTATATGCATACTGAATACCGCCAAATGTGAAGACTGTCAGATATTGTGATTCAGGTGCTAAATTTTGGCTGGGCAGAAAAAAAAAACCATTTGCTGTGTCTAACATCATATTGTACTTTTTATGTGCAAAGTTTGTCGTGAGTCTACCATTGTGGACATTCTGCACCACATGTGTGCATGTGTGTGTGAGTTCAAATTTCTATTGTCCAATGCTAGATGTTACAAATTGTCTGCCATAACTACTGGTAACAGAGGGCTATTCATGGTCGAGTGACTGGGGACTATCACTCCTTGATATTGTAATTCTATCAGGATGGGATCAAGTCCAGTAAGAACCCCGCTAAAAGCATCTTTAAAATATTGAGTGACCTCAAAAACAGGAAAAATCCCTCTATCCCGGTGATCACGTCGGAGCAACAATGTGAGGATTTGGCCACCTTCTTTGTTAAGAAGGTGGAAGCCATCTACAAATCCTTCCCTATATCTTCTATTGATCCCGTGGCTTTACCTGCTCCTCTCCCCACTCTCACCTTGGCAGCTATCCCCCCTATTTCCCAGGATGAGTTACTCACGCTGAGCAAGAAGGTCAAATCGGGCTCCCCTATGGATCCGATGAGGCCTGCCCAATTTAGGGACTCTCTGCCTGTACTACTCACGCCTTTGCGTCAGGTTATCAATTCCTCTTTTACCACCGCTATGGTGCCTTTGCTATGGAAGCAAGCAAGGGTGGTCCCCTTGCTGAAAAAACCTTTGCTGGACCCAACTAAGCCGGAAAGCTTCCGTCCCATATCTCTACGGCCTTGGGCTGCTAAAGTTGCCGAGGCTCACACCAATATAACTCTCTCAGGCTTCCTGAACAACACTGGTGTCTTGGATCGTTCCCAGAATGGCTTCCGCCCTGGTCACAGCACCGAGACTGCGCTCTTAGCGGTGAGCGAACACCTGCGGACTATTCTGGATGAGGGACATACCGCGGCCCTGATATTGCTCGATCTAAGCGCCGCTTTTGATACGGTTTCTCACCGGATCCTCTTACGTCGGTTAGAGGAGGCTGGGGTGGTAGGCCTTGCCTTGGATTGGTTTCGATCTTTCCTGTCTGACAGAACATTCCAGGTCACTGCCCCCCCCTTTCTCTCCCACGCCCATTCCATTAAGCAGGGGGTCCCTCAGGGCTCGGCATTGAGTCCCATTTTGTTCAACCTGTACGTTCAACCCCTCGCTGCGGTGGCAAGGGACCATGGCTTGACCATGGTCTCGTATGCTGACGACACGCAGCTGGTGGTTGCTCTCTCCGATGATCCTACGCGGGGCGCCTCCCAATTTCGGAGCGGCCTAGCGGCGGTCGCGCGTTGGATGACCACCAACTGCCTTCAACTCAACGCTAATAAGTCAGAAGTGTTGTTGGTGGGGAGAGATAAGGGGCTCTGGAGTACGCATTGGTGGCCGGCAACCTTGGGCTCTGCCCCTACCCCTAAGTCGGTGGTGAAAAATCTTGGGGTCTGGCTCGATTCCACCCTTGGGTTTCAGGAGCACACCAAGAAGGTTTCAGGCACCTGCTTTGGCCTACTCCGGGGATTGAGGCCCATGTTGGGTTTCTTCGATCCACCCACCCACCAGTTGATAGTCCAGGCGACTATTTTGTCCAGACTGGACTACTCCAACTCACTTATGTTAGGCGCTAACAAGGCAGAAGTGACTCGTCTTCAGCGAGTTCAGAATGCAGCCGCCCGAGTCTTGTTGAGGCTCCCTAGAACTTATTCCGCGACGGGTGCATTGCGCCGTCTACATTGGTTACCCATGGCCAAAAGGATCGTATTCAAAGCACTATGCCTGACTTTTAAAATACTAAAGCTTTCATCCCCTGAGATTCTGGCTAATTTACTGATCCCCTATGTACCTACCCGTCAGCTACGCTCTGCTGAGCAATTTTTGGCTACGGTCCCTCGGGTCAAGCGCCTCAGAGCTGGGGGCCGGTCCTTCCGGTATTTAGCCTCTAAATTGTGGAACTCCCTCCCTATTCAGATCCGCCGCCTGGATTGCTTGCTATCCTTTCGAAAGGCCATCAAAACCTACCTGTTCCCCTTGGTTTAGTCTCTAGCTTCCCTCTGACACTGCTACCAGCGCCGGGACGCCTCTTCGCTGAGGCAGCTGTGCACTATATAAGATTACCTAACATAACATAACATATCACTCTTGGCTTCTGGCTTAAATGGATATTGGGCTGTAACACATGGCTCACTTCGAAGAGGAATAACATATGGAGTCAAGTCCTTATCCCACCCGCTTTGATTCTTATTTGATGCAGGGCCTTCTTTTAAAGTCAATGCGAGTGTGTATTTTCCTCTAAAAGCCTCAGGTGCTACAGAAGCCAAATGCTTCCCTATGACATCCCCCTCATGTGTTACATCCCTAACAAAGTGTGGGGGTCATCCATAATTGCCTAGAATGATGTCATAATACTTCGGTAGCTCAGACAAGAAAAACACTGTTATAGTGTGCAGTACCTCTCCATCTATTTGAATTGCAACTTCATGTACTTCACTTGAGGATTTAAATGCCCATTCAGTATCTCGATCCGAATGTATTCATCAGTCACTGTCATGGCCAGATGCTCCAGTAGAGTCTGGTAAAGTATTATGATCCCGGCCACCTGTATATAAAAGTGCAATTGTCCATCTTCCATCATGTACAAATACACAAATACTCTCTTTTTCTGTGGCATGCAGTTTCCTTTTAGTGGTCAGTTCAGCCACTTTCTTCTTTTTGAAGTAAACCTTCTGAGACAATCTTTCTCCTCTTTCTTTTGACCTCTATGATCATCATCCCTTTGTTGGGGCTGCTTTTTGTAGGCATTCTCCCTGGAACATTCCTCCCTCCTTTGGTACTCAGTTTAGGCACCTGTTGCTACTTCAGATCGGCTCTCTAAGAGTGTGTTAACCTCAGTGTCCTGTGAGTAGGATGGTGTCACAACTTGTTTGGTAGCCACGAAGCATGCAGGGGTTAGTGGGCCAGACCCACTGTGGTACAGGCCTTTTACCATGCTGTCCCAGGCACTGGCCCACTCACTTACTGCAATCTGACCACCAAGTACACCCCTTCAGCACTTGACTCTAAGCATATTAGAGTGAATATTACAAGGCTTTACAGGGAGGTAGTATGGAGTCGAGAGTCAGAGACCAACAGTTACCAAATCAATTGCAATAATGATTGTCCAATCCAGTGCTCGCCTTACATAAAAGAGAACTACTTTTTAATACCAAAACGAAATATCACACAAAGTAATATACCCACAGGTACATGATTCTAAACACAGGTACTACATCGGCAATAGGGAAAAATATATATGGCCTTGAATATTCTCACCGGTGGAGACTCGCTGTGATCAGTGTAGTGTCTTCCATGCCAGTGGTCAATAGGACAGTCCTTCAACGCTCGTTCACTGGCAACCCCCGCCGTTGCTGTTCTTTAAAACCTAAATGTTCCCAATGTCTGGTTCGCAGAAGTTCAAGGGTGTGGAAACTAACTGAGCGTATCTGCAGCAGGGCCCCCATCACGAGGCCCTCATTCCAGGGAGCATGTGCAACAGTCCTGGCTTCCTTCTGTTGTATTCCGCTTTAGGTGTCCGTATATAGGTTTTCCTGATACATGTCCTTATATAGGCGCAATTCGCATTGCCCTTATATAGGCATAAGATCCCAGTCCTTATTTAGGCATTAGCCATGCTATCCAAATACAGGCATGGTCACCTACATCGGTCCAACGTCACAACGAGTTCTTAGAAACCAGACCCTTAAGCTCTTGGGAGTTCCCCTAGCACAGGATTATTGATTTCTCCAAGAACTCATTTATTATGCATGAACCGCTATTCCTTAAGGGTTCATTCCTGACGTCTTCCTCTGCCCGACTTTACGTCAATGCTAACATTCCAAGGCACCTACCGGGTATAAATATACCTTCCCTTGCCCAAGCAAGTAGGAGGAGACCTCGACTTTAGAGGAGCCCATGTCCCGGCCTGACGCACTGACAAGAGACGCTGTCATCCCTGCTCGCAGAGAATCCAGCTTCCAGTGTTCTGACTCCCTTCGCGGGGTGTTAGAGTTCAAGACCCGGAAAGAGATTCCCACCTCTCTCATTCTCAAGGTATGGAGCTGACTAGAACCTAGAGGGACTCTTGGCATACCAGACTTGGCATACCAGACTTGGCATACCAGACTTGGCATCCTATAGCATACCATACTATAGAATACATCACCTACTTCTTACCTTGCACTACACTTAGGTTAGGTACACTGGGGTAGAACTAGTTAGAGAAGCATCTTATGAGTACTCGCATTTTTAGCTTATGTTATTTATGTATATGAATATATGTGTCATAGCTAAAAGATAATGCTAGCGCAGTATTATTTCTTTCTACTGCTTACGCTGTACATAATATATCTTGCATACTGTCTTATGATTGTAACAGCTCATATCTCTTACACGAGAAACAAGACTGTTCAATAAATCCTTTTATTGAAACGCCTGTCTATTCTTTCTGTGTAACTCTGAAGAAACTAAGCATGCACGATTAGCTGAGTGAAACTGTTATCTGTTGTTTCCACGATTCTGAGAGCGTTCCGATTCTAAAGGGAAACAAAGTTGTCATGTTTATGCGGTTGCCAGAAACTACTCCCTTCTTGTTTACAAGGAGTTTCTAGTGGCCTCTGAGTTAGCTGGCACAAAGTAATTAAGTTTTATATACACGATAGGGGCATACTGACCTCAGTCCTATGCCAAACCTATAGGGTATATTATTCCAATGCGCAGAGCCTATTAGGGAAATAGGAACTACACTACACTTCAAAGTAATTCAGGTGTTCCATGCAGATCAAGACTGGTCAGTAGGTGTGGCTGGAGGGTGTAATGGGGACAAGCCCAAAACAAAAGCCCCACTCCCAAACTCGTGAAGAGCCAAGTCTCCGGTGCTAGTGATTCTTCTATTTTCAGCTATACTCAACTTGCTGGCAGAGTTATCGCTTGTCGTTTAGGGCCAAGAGCAGTCTTTGGAGCCCGCAGACACTTGGAGCTCACCAGTTATGATTTCAACAGAAATCGGGAGGAAGGGAGACCCACTCCAGCACTTGGGTAGACTCCTACATCACTCCCTCGCCATCTTCTTGTTGAAGCATGCTGAAGGTGATTTATCAGGAAGGTAGGAAGACACACTCCAACACTTGGGTCAGTTTCTGCATTGCTCCCATGCTAGTCCGC
The DNA here is from genome assembly GCA_963921515.1 of Calotriton arnoldi. NCBI lineage: Eukaryota > Metazoa > Chordata > Amphibia > Caudata > Salamandridae > Calotriton > Calotriton arnoldi. Next base: position 327,349 of record CAWUFW010013329.1, read on the forward strand.
AGTTCTGGGCTGTCGATACCACTTAGGCACAGTGGCCTGAGTCTGCAAGGTAATCATTCACTCCCCTCTCTTAGCAGGCCTTGCAGGCTCCAGTATGGAGGCAGTTCCACAGCTTCTCCAGCAGCTCGGTGCAGACTCTCAAGGTGATATCTCCTCACCTCTGAGAGACCGGCAGTCAGTGACACCAGCCCTGGATATCAGGAACTTCTCTGGTGGTCTGTGGAGTACCACCTCTTTGGCCAGCAAGTAATATGAAACCGAGTCCGGAAACTTCAGTCCCTCTTTTATAGGTATGTTACAGTCAGGAAATGCAACATGTATTCCCTGATTGCTGTTTCATGGTCTTGGAACTGGTCAAAAGTAGTTCAGCGCATGTCTCCTCTGCAGTGAAGACACAATCTTTGTTTTGGGTGGTGTCTCAAAATAGAGCCACAAAAACATGAGTACAGTCTTGCATAAAAACCTTGCACTTGGCAGCCATCTGCCTTCCGAGAATAGCATCTCTAGAAATGGCAAAGAGGCAGGCCCTGCATGGATGATTCAGTCTGCACAACAAGGAAACCGCTGTCTTTACCTCCTCCGAAATCGTTCAAGTTAAGTATTGAAACAATCAGTAGGCTTTTGTTAAAAAGGTCATTGCTAAATAACTGTTTCTAACCTCCAACACCTTACTGTCTGACACTAAACCCCAAGCTCAGGAAGCCAGCAATTCACGCCATAGTACAATTCTGAAAAGGCTGTCCCCTCAGCTTCCATCTTGTGTCATAAATCACCCGAGGCAATCCAAAATGGATCCCTCTGGTCTCACAATCACACACTTGCATTCACTATGGAGTCACACTACCAGTCACCATATATATTTCCCATTCACACACTATTCTTTCAAGGATGTCTACCTAGGGTATGGGCGCGTCACTGTAGTGGAAATTGCCCTAAGTGCAAGGCAAGTAGGCATCCAACTCGCCAAGGACAGGAGGAATATTATGTCCCAGGACACCGACTGTAGCAATGCATTATAGGAAGGCGAGCTTTGTGCATCCCTCCAGATAACAGAGCCACTCTCTGGATCTCAGAATCTTTCTCACAGCCTAAACCTCAGCAATGGTGCATCAAAATACTAGTGAAGGTTGCAGTTCAGTCACTCAGGGCAGGGGTGCACATATGTAAAAACATGCAGGGGACAACCCCATCCCATCAGACAGTTGTCAGGACACTGATACTGATCAGCCTACTTCAATGTTCAAAGTTCTTTCACTTGATAAACTATCCAGCCCGGAATGTCTCCATGCTCTTTAGTTTCTTCTTAACATCCGGCCCTTTATCTTTCAGTGTTCCAGCTAATTCAACCTTTGGCTTGAATGAGTCCTGATTTGGTGCTATAATGGCAAATCGGTGACATATGGATCTGGTCAATGGTGCTGTTTCACTGCAAATGTTACTAAGAACAAATGAAGAAACTTCCTAGACGTTTTCCATTAGTTTCTCATGCAAATCGACCAGTTGGTGCGATTCTGCATTCATTTTGCATTTGCTTTCGAACCTTTGGTAATGCAGCTATTGCAGGGGTTTACCATTCATGTCGGTATTTATGTTGGTAAATATGCATTAAGTACGCAATAGGTAGTATCATTCCCATGATAAAACACATTGTTAATATTCTATTATTTTCTTGGGTCATTGTCTGAGGATCTATTGTTTCCAGCTGATTAGTTTTGTGAGCGATCTAACAAAGCACGTCATCTCAATTAGTGAGTGCTTTGCCCAATATCAAAATATCCAAAAAAGTGATGGATGGACTGCTTGAATTAATCTCAGACACTGGTAATCACTCGGGCCGCATTCCAGTCCATCGTTATTTTGCTCACCATGCCACCTCCGTTGGCGCCCAGCCATATGCAAATCAGTCTTGACCCTGCTCCAATGAGAACAGTCCAGCCTGAACTATCAGGCCAGGTCTTCCTTCAACTGGAGCATAAGCAACCCAGGACCGGTTTCACCCCAGTTTGGGCTCGTCATCCAGGTATGGCTTGGTTCCAATGACACAGTGTGCGCGGGACCCATGTCTGTGCATTTCTGTCCCACTTGAGGGGACACACTAAAGTATACAAAAAAGTGATGAGTGGAATACTTGAATTAATCTCAGCCACTGGTAATCAATCTGGGCTGCATTCCAGTCCATCGCCCATTACTGCATTTATAATCTCTGGGTTTATTATGGATCACAATTGTCCCCATCATTTGTAGCATGTACTGTCTAAGTCACTGATACACAGATATTAATTCTGTCACCTTAGCTCTCATCTAATCTATGTTTCGGTTTTTTATGTGTGGATGCAATGCGTATTCTGCAATGAGTAGCCGTGTGGGGCTTGGAGGACTCAAAGGTCACATTCTAACTCTATTACTTAGGTAGTTCCCCATTAAACCACTGCACGTGTTCTTGGAAATTTATAGGAATATCCTGACTTTCATGTGGCATGTATCTATCAGTAGGTCCTATATGTTTATATCTGGTAGCTGTTTGCGTCGAATGGGTGAGGTTATACCCATGAGTAAAATATCTCCATTGGATAAACTGGATTTTCTGTGACAGCCACTAATACTTCACCTCTTATGTCCGCAAACCTTTGTGACAGCAAATATCCAGTCACTGCACTCCATACATTAACCCTTATTACTGCATTACCATCCACCATTTTAACACAGATTCAGAATATGATTCAAAGCACATTTGAATGATATGGGTCCATTTTAATAGTGAAGCTTAACAGCCACTGCAGGAGAACAAGCACCTCAGTTGTAGAATTTTCCTACCAATATTAATAAGACATCTTTCTGTTGGTACTTATTCTTGTGTGTGGCCCCTTACTGCACTGAGCTTATTGTGGCTGACAGTTGGACTCCAGGTCACTTAGCAGACCAGTCCTGGTTACACCTGATAGATCATACCTAGTTCTCAGACAGGGGAGGTATACCAGGTTACCATTCTGAACAGGGAAAACAGACAGGTGTCCCTTGAACCCCTCACAAACTTATCTGGAAGGGATCCACTTCAGGTATTTTATTGGATTGCCCTCACCCTTTACCCAGCAACAGCGTACACACAGCAGCAAATAAACTAGCATTATTAAAGGTGTTTAGTAGAAGCCAAACTAGTGCAGAATGGGAAACAGCGCTTACAACGCTGTCTCCACAACGCATGCCATTACAACGCAGTCGTTACAACGACTGCGTTGTTAGTACACATACCATTACTTCGTACGTCATTAGTACGACTTGCTGTAGGGGGCGCAATGGTGTTGGATTTAGAATGCAACACCTTCCCTGCTGTTGAGCAAACTGGAGTAGGAATAGTAAATAATACTATTCCTAAGTCCAGCGCGCCCCCTACAGCAAGTCGTAGTAATGACTTGCGATGTAATGGTATGCGTTCTAACAACGTGGTCGTTGTAACGACTGCGTTGTTATTGCATGCAATGTATTTGCATGCGTAGTAAGGGTATACATTCGTGGAGAATGTATGCAAATTATAGGTATAAATATTGTGGTGATAAAGAATGGGCCGAACTTACCAATATATATATGCGAGAAACAGATTATGCTATATAATTTACCTTCTTACTGAGACTTTGCAAATTAGAATTTACCTAAATGTCTGCCACAGAGAGAGGTGCAATACATCATCACATTCCTGTTTGGTACAGACAGGCTGTCATGCTCCCAAAAGGCTCTCTCTGTGAAATCCCAGCTTGTTATTAGCCAGTGTCCTGGGTCTTGAAGAAACCAGCTCTGTTGAATACAAGTTAAGAGAGAGCTGAAGAGGTGTGTTTTTTACTGTTTCATATGATATCTTGAGAAAGTATCCTGTGATAACTGGCTCAGTGTTTTAAAGAACCCCATGGGAATTCTTACAAACCTACTTATGAATATCCATATATATAAAATTACTAGGCCTAAACTAAAACAATATGCGCTATATTAATATGAACTAAAAGCGCAGTTCGTAAAATGTCTACAACATCCTAATATAACAAACGTAATTAGTATTAGACATAACTATATGGACCTTAGTTCATAAGCGAATGGCATACAAGGCACTCATGAAAATAATGTGTAAGCACACAACATCCCTTCGGCTTTACTGGTGGAGATCTGAGGGTCCTCATTGGTTGTTATAAAGTCCTTACTTTCCAAGCTAGATGGAGTGGTGGACATTGGATTAACATTTTGCTACCAAACTGCTTTAATTCTTCAAATATTAGGGATCCAGGGATTCCAGTATTATTAAAGAGTAGAAGAATTATCAGAGTATTTGCACCTTTGCCTCAATAGTCCTTTATATTTCCTTTTTTGTGTCACACAGGAGTTGAAAGGTTTATACGGGAAACCGTAATTGCCCTTCTGCTATCATTCAGTACCTGATTATTTTGTTCTGTTTGGGAGATCTTTACTCGGTTCCACTAAGGTTTTGAGAGCTTGCTTGCTATTAAGAGATGAATTCAGTGAATGATCGCAGCATAACTCAGGTTCTGATTAAGCAGGATATTTCATAATTGGTCACTATGGGAATAGCTCCTTCTTTTAAATAACGAAATATGTTCTAGCTCCTCTGCATCTGATGCAGCATCTGTTATGTATTTTTGGCGAGCAAATCCTCTAAGAATTAATTTGATTAAATTGAATTTTGTTTTATTTTAATCTAGGTTACTAAAAACTGACAGACATAACATTACATCTCATACTGTTCAAAATATAAATATAATTAACATTCCCTTCAGCAATATTATTAAAAAAAACTGTAAATAAAATTATTAAATAATGTAGCAATTAGTTTAAAATCATCTAAAAGGTTTTCCTAAAAACTTTGTCATTTCCTTATGAATAAATCATTAGCATTGTCCACATTACAAGCAGTCAATGCCCATGGGTGCAGTTTTGTCACTGAATGTAAGAAGTAATCCTCAGTAGTAGAATTGTAGATGTAGCTGCTGACACGTTTGTAGCTGAAGAGTTTGTAATTAAGGCATTGGACTGGTAGTCACATTGGATGTCCTCAATTCTTGCATAGATTGATAGTTGTGAAACTTTGGCACAAGAGACAGATTTCTACTCACACTTATAAAATTGTGAAAGAAGCCTTGCTGGCAAATCATGCTACTGGCAAAGATGGCTCTCCTCTTGTCTTCTAAATGACCTTCCACAACAGTTCAGTTCAGTTCAATTAACTTTATTTGATTAATTTGAGTTAATCATAAAATATCAGGAGAACATCATGTATACAATTAAGAAGCGAAGAATAAAAACAATATAAAAGTATTATAAAAACAATTCATCTCAGTAATTAAACATTTTCCTAGTTTTCATAGACTGGCATAAAAAGGAGGTGACACAAAAGGAGATTAGGGGGTCGGGCAACAATCATAAAAAATATAGAGCCGGGCGACATTGGCTAAATTATACTTGCGCATAATTGGAATTAAAAACCTCTTACTGTGTTCACAGTAGAAATTACAGAAAAAGAAAATGTGCAAATCAGATTGAATTGAGGAGCTGTCACATGGGCAACTTGGGAGATCATGGGCAGAGTATAAACCTGAAGGAAAGCCCATCATGCATGGGATGAGATTAAGGCGAAACCTTAATCAAATAAATCTATGACAAGGGTTTGTTACAAAGTCCAAATATGATGAAACTCCCTCCATAAGCATTGGGCCCTCAAGATACTCTCGTACCATAGATTTGAGGGACTGGGCGATAAAGCTGGCCTCGTTCATAGATTTTAGATAATGGGCTTTTAGTTTTTTTTTTCGAAATGGACGAACATTTTTCTGGGGAATCAAACAGATTTCCTAGGTCCAAGGCATGGAGTGTGTTTTTAACATACATTAACCACATTATACTCTGTACATGTTCTAAAGACAGACAATCCACAATGATTTGTTAAGTAAAATTGACTGCATCTCTGCTCCAAATTGAGTGCCAAAGGAAGATTGCTGCTACATTTATTTGTTCAGTGATGTGCAGGATGTTCAGCTCATGATGTAAGTTATAATTAGAGCAACTGGTGGGAAGGCTCATCATTTTCTTCCAGAATGAATTTTCAATTGTTTGTAATGACTTTACATTAGCATAGCCCCACACCCGCACACCATAGGATGCTACAGAAATTGCTTTAGCTTCATACACTTTTTTAACCGTATCTAAATGTCTCATGCCCATCTTTTTAGAAAACGATTTGATGGCATTAGTACTCTTTTCTAGCATCAATCCTCAATTGGCCACCATATTAGACCAGGATAATCTGTGGTCAAAGGTCACCCCTAAATAAGAAACCTGCTCCGTTTGCACCACTTTACAATCAGAAACAAAAAAGAGGGAGGGATTCTCCATCTTTCGCCCTGCAACTAAAATAAAAGACTTAGCCTCATTTGTTTTTATGTCCAAACTTAGAATATAATTTACATAGGAATCTAACAATTTCTGGAGGGCCCTACCCGTACGGGCAATTAACACAGCAACATCTGCGTATAATAAAATTGGGATGCGCGTCTTGTTTATTATGGGGACGTCCAGGGTTGACTCTAAAAGTTGGGACTCTATATATATTGTATATCAGGAGAACAGAAATGGGGCGAGAATGCACCCTTTCCGAACCCCCCTAGTGATATGGAACCATCTAGTACACTCCCCCTGTTGCCCATAGCGTACACAGGCATCGGCCTTTCAGTACAGCTGTCTTAGAAAGGTAATTATAGCTTGGTCTACCCCCATTTCCTTCATAATTCGCCATAGATGGGAATGAGTAATGGAGTCGAAGGCTGCACTTAGGTCCATGAAGACCAAATATAAATGACCTTGTTTGGCATGGGTGTATTTTGCTATCAGCAGACTAAGGTTAAGACATTGGTCTTGTGTACCCCTACCCTTTTTAAAGCCGTATTAGGCCGGAATCATGATATTATTAGTCTCTGCCCAGACCTCCAATTTGTTTAGTAAAACTCTACCCATATGTTTCACTGTGCTGTCAAGGATAGAAACTGGCCTAAAATTTCTGGGGTCAGCTCTGTCTCCTTTTTTGTGAATAGGTATTAAAAATGCTTTATGCCAAGATACAGGGGGGCACTCTATGGCTAGAGCATTAAACATATTTGTAATCACAGACCCCATAGTTTGGGCAAGGCTGTAAAAAATTCTATAGGGGTGCCATCATAGCCAGGGGCTTTGTTACTTGTACATCGTGCTAAAGCATCGGTTAAATCTTGATGGTTAAAAATAAGATTACTGTTGGGGGATGGGACTAGGTCATTATAAGACTCCTGCTCACCCTCCCACTTTCTATTAAAATTTTTATTAAAATGCTCTACCCAAGAGTCCTCATCGACGTGATTATCAAGATTGGGGTCTGTGGGTGGTTTTAAATATGGGGCATTAACTACTGCCCAGAAGTCCCTCGTATTGTTTGTGGTGGATGCTTGGAGCAATTTGTCCCAGGCTTTTCCCTTTAAAAACTTTACCCTATTCTTCCTGGCCGTAGAATACATAAGGCGGGCCTGTTTCACCAGGCAGGGGTTTCTTGGAACGGACTTTAGAGTATGATGCAGATGTGGAAGAGCCTTGGTACAATGCCTATCAAACCATTTCTCGCCTTTACCTATGTGATGCCCCCCACTCTTCACAAGATTCTTTTTTACATCTGACAAGATTGATTCAAAGGCTACAATGGTGCTTGATGGAGTCGTATTTAAATCAAGACAGGTTTCTATTTCTCGAATCCTGCTTGAAACCACCAGAGGGATGAGAACTGCCTTATTTTTTCTGTCCCATTTAAGTGCTAACCGTTCTTTTTAGCCATGTGTGGTTTTATGTGTGTGAAATTGGAACCATGAATTCCTGCGCTACATAATTGGCAAGTTACGGCCGCGTGATCGCTAAAACCTAAAAAGGTGACCTCCGTCTTGCTAAGGACCCTTCTCAGGGAAACCGTTGCTAATATAAAATCAATAGTGGAGCTAGTTACATTAGAACGGTAAGTTTTTAACAGCTGGCCAGTAGTTTCCAGTGCGGGATTCATTATCTCCAGATCTTTTGTAATGATAAGCTTCTTTAATAGATTCCCATACTGGTTATGGCAAAAATGCACTCCTTCATCCCCTTCCTCATCAAGTAGACCACACATTGGATTTAGGGCAAAGGGACCGGAGTGTACATTAAAATCCCCCAGCCATAACACTTCTGGATCTTTTTTGCATGAGTTAAATAACCAATTAATTTACTCTTCCACTAGAGTCGCAACCTTATACATCTCACCCCCAAATAAATTGTTGAAAAAGTTAATTAATAAAAAAAGAGTTACCGTCAGGGCCTTTAAGGTGCAACGTTTTAAAATATTGAGATTCATTGTGGGAAAAGAGTACTTTAAATTTCAAAGTATTTTTAAAAGAGTCACAATCCCGCCCCTCGAGGCAATCGCTGGGGTAAAATATGATCTATAACCGTCCATATTGATGGGTCCCAATGACCAAATCTCTTGAAGGCAAACTAGATCAAAGGTGGTGATGAACTTAAGCCAATCTGGGTCTCACAATTTGTGGCCTAGCCCTGCAATATTCCATGTGATAACAATAATAAAGTCTCTGTCCTTTAGCAGAACATCTTGAGAAGCCATGTCTACAAGGGTGCCAGTAAGTACTGCATTTTGAGGCCCCTCCTTCACTTTTTGTCAGTCACAGGAGTTCAAATCTGACAGCGCTGTAAATCGGTTAGAGGTTGGTAATGGGGGTGTACAGTAGTAACACCGTGCCACATGTGCGATTGAGTATCCAGTGCAGGAGGAATATACTTATGCGACCAATTTCCATTTGTCCAAGGCTGAGGAGGTCTACTAGAAAGAAGGGGGCCCCTGAGGTGAATAAGAGGAAGAGATGAGCAGGGGAAATAAACAGTTTAATCTCAACATCGAAATCTCAACCTATTTAGTTTAGAGTGTGCACTGCATCATATATAAATAACAACACCTGAAAAGCTGACCAAATATATATCAAAGCATATCAAAATTTATTAGAATTTACATAATGAGCATGATAGGTTTCAATAAAAAACAACAATAATATACGTCCCATAAAGCAGACAAACAAACATACCTTAACTCTGATTCATACTAGAACTCATTCGTACCTCACACAATCCAAAAAAGCACATCATACATACTCTCTCTTAGCAAACAATATAAAATGTGGACAAAAGATACCAAATTCATTAATAAAGTGCGTTGTGCATCATAGATACAGTTATATCAATTAAATCAAGCAACAATGATGATTTATTTTTTATATACGATTCAAGCCTATAATACACAATTTGGTTTTGTAAAATGAAAAGAAGCACATCCAGAAGCAAAATTGCAGTTCAATATAGGATTCGCTACATAGATATAGGTCCACAGAAATGAATCAGCGCCGACGCGCGTTTCGGTGACAGACCCGATGGGGTCTCACCTTCCTCAGGGCGGTGGCTTGGAGTACAAATATCAGAGGGACGTATCTGTGAACAATCAATAACAATATATTCAAAATACTCAAAATATCAAAGTCAGGATATCTATATATATTTATCGGGCACATAATGCTACTAAGTGTTGCCCTACAAAAAGGGGCGGAGCAAGCCGCGCTGGGAAATGGCCGCGCTGTAGGCGAGCTCTCCCGATCGAGTCACGATCCTACAATTATCCTGTGAGCACAGCCGCTAATTTCACATGAAACCCGGGCGACTACACTGAGGGAGGCTTCCGATAAAACACCAGCTAATCACCGGAGAACTGAATGGCCTGGATCAGGGAGGAAACGACACAGCAGTGAGAGCAGATACAAAACTGCTGCCCAGGGGCGCGCACGTCCCGATACGTTTACCACGCAAGACCGGGGCGCACTAAAGAAGAACTAGGCCTGACGGAGTAAAAACAGGAAGGGAAGAAACCCGGTGTGGCTCTGGTGGACTAAGCGGTGGGCTACGAGGACAGCTCTGGCATCGTCAGCCGCAAGCGACTTGGGCCTGTATTACTGAGAACATCCTGGCGGCTGAGGGTGATCGGAAACACGACGTTTAGCGAGGCCCGTAGCGACGAGCAGGCACCATCTGGATACCACCGTAACTGGGTGACGAGAGGACTCGCCGCAGTAGGGACGGTGCAGGATAAAGGACTCCATCTGCCGCCATAAGGTACAGAGCGGAGTGCGCAGCAATAAAGCGGGCGATTTCGCGCGTAGGAAGGTGCGGGAGGTCTGTGGTCCCGGCTGCACATTGTGACCCTACATCACCAACCAGCGACTTTCGCTTTTACAATCAGCCGGTGCGGCCAAACAGGGAACGCTGCTGAGATCCCGCACCACGATCTTGCACCGCCTTCGAGACTTACACCCTAGTGCCCACCATATACCTATACATTCGAGAGCTGTGTGGCGGAGGAAACGTGTGTCTGTGATCCCTGTGTATACCCCGGACCGCCTGGAACTCTAGGGGGTGCATGGACTAGTGAGGCCCCCATCTGAACAACAAAGGCGCCATTTTGTCCACTTCAGCCACAGGATTCACTCAACCCCAGGTTTGGAAGAAATGTGAGGATATGTACTCTTGCTGAGACACTACCGGGGGACTACCACACGGGTACAACTGTATATGCATTACTGTGTCCACATCACATATCCAGACACGCCTGCAACCTCGATAGCACGATCACTAGTCATACATCTACAACTTGCGCAGATGTAGGGACACCACAGGCACTATTGATCGCGGCCTAGACTATCACTGGGCCGCAACTCCTTAGGATAGAGCACACGAGTACCTCCTGCTACAGTGCACTACACGTACAGAGTACAGGCAAGATGGGGAAACCAGATAAAAATCAACCCAAACTGCAATTCGAGCAACCACGGAAGGCGATGGAGACCGGCACTGAGCCCCCCGAGAGTACTCAGGCACAAACTGCGCCACCGGGCTCTGACACGGCAGTGGATTTTCGCACCATGTTTGCTACCATACAATCCACGCTATCCAACATAGATGGCAAGATCGACTCCCTGACATATCGAGTAGACCGAATGTCGGAGAGGTTGGACAAACATACGGAACGTATCGACATGGTGGAACGCCGGGTGTCGGACGCGGAGGATGCTCAGCAACAATTCGAACAAAAACAAATTAAAGCTGACAAGGCCCTACAATATCTCATGGCCAAAAATGAAGATCTTGAAGCCAGGTCCCGACGCTGTAATCTACGCCTTATGGGGGTGGCGGAAACGACAAGAACAGATACAATGGAGAAGTATGTCGAAACTCTTCTCATCGCCCTACTCGGTCGAGAAACATTCTTTGAAGTATTCATTGTAGAGAGGGCACACAGGTCGCTTGCACCGAGACCTGTGCCAGGTACGCGCCCACGCCCCATAATAGCCAAAATATTGAATTATAGAGACAGGGATGCAGCACTTCGCAAAGCACGGGAACTGGGATCCCTAAACCATGACGGAATGGATATATCCATATATCCAGACTTTACATCCCAAGTGCAGGAGGCGAGAAAAAAGTTCCTCGACGTAAAAAAGAAATTAAGGGACAATCACATCTCCTATGCGATGATATACCCAGCTAGATTGAAGATCACGGATGGTGGAAAAAGTATACTCTGTAATGAACCCAAAGATGCCATTCAGTTCCTACAACATAACTACCCGAATGCCCTCAGGCGCAGATCCCCAAGAGGAACACAAGCTGAAAACGGACATACATCGGATATCGAATGATAACCTGCACCTCTCTCGAGCAGGCCTACTGCTGTTTACAATCAGCCGGTACCTTTACATGTATTCGCTCCGGCGCTATATGAACAAATATGATGCGTTTAATAGGGACCTTTGCCCTGTAGGTAATGTTGAATAACCACTTGTTGGTGATGGCTATATTAAGTTATTGCAATATTTGACTTTCTAATATGTAGTCCATTTATCTGCCCTTCATAGGTATGTGCGCACTTCAAATATAAGTTAGTAATGATACAGGATTATGACTTGATCCCCCAGCTCTTTGCTGTTGGGGTTGTAAGCCGGAGGCTGCCGCCTCCCCTGTGTAATCCACAGCCTTCCTTGTTAGTTAGGTGGGAAGTTTTGTTTGTTATTATGGGGCAGTGTCTTTACCATGATTGGGATGGTGAAGTGGGTGGGGGGAGGATTGGGACCATTGTACGGTACATAGGTAGTCACATACATGATGAGCTTAAATATCCAGGATTCTTAAACTTCAAAGTTAGGCAAAGTAATTGTGCCCAGAAATGGGCGGAAGGTGGGAGGTATGTCCAGCATCCAATATCCTACATTTGTTAGTATAGCACTTAGACAATATGGTTAGAAATACACCATTGAGACTAGTTACTTGGAATGTCAGAGGTCTAAATAATCCCAGAAAGATCCGACAAGTATTTGCCTATTTAGACAGGCATGGCGTTGATATAGCTCTACTCCAAGAGACGCATCTACTTCCACACAAAGCAAAGACACTGGGCAACAGATGGGCTGAATTAGCGATATCGGCGACTTACTCATCATACGCGAGGGGGTGACCACCCTTATCTGTAAGGGTACACAATTTACACTGGACCAGAAAATCATTGACCCGCAGGGACGTTATGTCATACTTACAGGACTATTGCGAGGAACCCGAGTTGGCATTATAAATGTATACGGTCCGAATACGGATGATCCAGCCTTTTTTATGAATCTCTGGGCACAAATACGAACCCTACCAGATATAGAACTGCTGTGGGGAGGCGACCTTAATGTTGCACTGAATTCTGCACAAGACAGGTCACACCACACTGCGGAACACCATCCGAATGCGGTCTCTATTATTCAAAATGGACTAATAGAATTTCGTATACATGATGTCTGGCGCCTAAAGAACCCAACTACACTAGAGAGCACACATTCCTCGACAGTCCATAACAGCTGGTCCAGACTTGACTACTGGCTTCTCACAGACCAAGCATGCACGTGGGCCGCAGATATAACACACCTCCCTAAGACGCTCTCAGACCATAAACCAGTGATATTAACCTTACACATACCGACATACATTCCACCGCCATTTATATGGCGCTTCAATGCTACCGCGCTCTTGGACCCCCTTTATAAAGAGGCAATTCATACAGCAATAGTAGACTACTTTGCAAACAATAAGCAGCCAGATACCAGTGCAGGACTGCTTTGGGAGGCATTTAAGGCAACAGTTAGGGGCGTCTGTATAAGCACAAACGCAGGTATTTTGCGCGATATTCGGACACAACTGGAGAAAGCCGAAGCTTGCATAAAATTGCTTGAAGCCGAATATGACACCAGCCACAGTCCACTCACTCTGGGCAAGTTGAGGGATGAGATAAATAAATACAATTTGCTAGCAGATGATGAGATAAAATACACTTACAAACGCTACACCGCACGCAGGATTGGGGAGGGAGGCAGGCCGGGCCGAATATTAGCACAAAAAATACGCATAGAAAACAAGCAACACACTGTTCTGAAGATACAGGACGATAATGGTATACTGCACTCGGATACTCAGGGTATATTAAACACGTTCACGACGACATACGGTGATTTTTATAAGACACAACATACGATATTGGAACCTGAAATCATGCAATACCTTGATGACATAGCGCTGGTATGGCTGTCCGACACACACCGCGAGCACCTATCTCAACCCATAATGGAGGACGAAGTCCAACTGGCTATAAAATCCCTACCCAATGGTAAATCACCAGGTCCTGATGGATTCACTGGTGAATTTTATAAAGCATACGCGGAATTATTAACTCTGCACCTGCTTGAGATGTATGACGAGGCCTATCATGACAAAATTCTACCTCCCACACTGTGCGAAGCCCTTATAGTAGCACTACTAAAGCCTGATAAAAACCCAGATAAAGCAGAATCATATAGGCCCCTCTCATTAATAAATACAGACGTTAAAATACTGGCAAAGATTATAGCTACTAGACTACAACCACTCATGTCCACCATAGTCCGTCCTGACCAATCTGGGTTCATTCCAGATCGCTCAACGACACACAATTTACGAACCATATTTGCCCTTTTGCACCAACTCAATCCGGAAATTAAGGCTGTGGCGGTATTGTTAGATGCAGCTAAGGCCTTTGACTCTATTGAATGGACCTACATGTTCTCGATCCTGAAGAAAATTGGCTTGCCACCTATGTTTATAAACTGGATAGCCCTATTATACAATAAACCTACAGCCCGAATAAAAGTTAATAGACACATATCAGAGGTAATCCCAATACAACGTGGGACCAGACAGGGATGCCCATTATCCCCATTGCTGTTCGCAGTAGCATTAGAGCCACTAGCATGCAAAATACGTCAAAACTATGCATATACAGCGCTCCGATTTAATCTAAGACCCATCAGCATATCACTATATGCGGATGATATGGTGCTGTACTTAAGAGACCCAGAGGTTCATCTCTCGCCCGTGCTGAGAGAATACATAAAATTCGGGAGATCCTCGGGCTTACAGATCAATTGGAGTAAGTCAGCAGTGATCCCATTGACGGCAATTACGAGGGCGCCACAATTGGAATTCCCCCTTATATGGCAGGAAGACCCCATTAAATATCTTGGAATATGGATACATAGAGACCCTGCATTAGTCCTCAGATATAATTACGGAACTGCAATAGACCGTATAGAAACACAAATATCAAGATGGATCACTCTACCTCTATCTCTAGCCGATAGAATTTCCCTTATAAAGATGGTGCTGTTACCTAAACTGCTATATCTCTTTATTAATATACCAATCACACCTCCTACACCAATCTTTCAGCGGTTACGCACGAACCTAGTCAAGCTGATATGGGCAGGCAAGCAAGCGCGCATCAGTCTTCACACTATGTCACTTCCATACACTGCAGGTGGTTTCACGGTGCCTGATCTTTACTTATATTATCTCTGCGCCCAAGCGCAATACGCATATTTTTGGTATCACCCAGTAAAGTATCTACCACACCTTGCCATAGAGGATGGAGACGCTGACCCGGTGCCATTGCCTAGCATACTCACTCATATTAGGCCACATCTATCTCCACGAGAAATAAACACAATACGCACAACATCACATGCATGGAAAAGCATCGGTCGCCTAGCGAACAAAACACCCCTATATGCCCCGAACATGCCGTTGAATTGCCACCCGAACTTATCGGTCACACAAGAGCAGAATAGCATGCTGATACTAGAAACAGTAGGTATAGCGCAAATGGGGGACCTATATAGGAATGGTACCTTCATAACCGCTGATGACTTGTCATATATAAGTAACCAATCACTATTGTTTCGATTCGTATATCATAGGTTGAAAGCTGCAATTAAGGAACTCTATCCTTCATATCCTAATGAACCTCCTACAATGCAATCATTGCAATTTTTGATAGCCACACCCACTCACACTAACATAGTGTCACGATTATATAAGCTGATACAATCAGATATAGGTGCACAGACTCTAAAAGCACGTGAAAAATGGAATAAATTATTAGACGCTCCTTTGACAGATGACGACTGGGTGTCATGTTGTACGCTCACCACGCTACTTACACCTAATGGAAACTTACGTATTATTCATTATAAATTCCTTCATCAAGCTTATCATACACCAGCTAAATTATGTAAATATGGTCTACGAGACACTGCAGACTGTAAGAGGTGTGGATTTACTCAGGCAGACTTTGCACATCTTGCATGGAAATGTGATAAGATACGATTGTACTGGGAGAACGTAATTTACCATCTGAGTGCTCTGATATCATGTACATTGTGCTGCACACCACAACTCTGTTTGTTAGGTCTACATATCCCTGTAAAGTCAATTAAGAAGAAACTGGTTGCGGTGTTGCTGCTGTTGGCCAAGCGCAGGGTGGCAATGAACTGGGATAGCAAGCAAACTCCTACGATTGCCCGTTGGATATTAGATGCTGTCTATTGTAGAGACAATTTTGTAACATACGCCGAAAAATTACCAACTGCTTCTAAACCATTGGATATCTGGATGCCTTTTACTGATTATTTAAAGGAGAACCCTGACCTGTTCCAGAATTGTCATTAACATTAACATATGTGCTTTAAATTGTGAACACTGCTACACAGTATATCTAGAAATTATGTATTATTTGAGGAGGCGATGTATGTATACCTCCGTGTTTTTTTACTTAATTTTTTTATTTATTATATTGCATTGTGACTGACAGGATTATTACAATGGTGACTACTGTTATGTACGTTTCATTGAAAATGTTCAATAAAAAAAAAAGTGTTGCCCTACAAATACCACAATTCAGCTTAGACACAGGTTGTCGATAATAAAATGAACGTCAACTCGTGAAGAAAGGACAGGCTCAATGAGAGATAGTAGAGGCATACGGAAGTGAGTATAACAAGGCAAGCCGCTGGTTTAAAGAATCAACAAAGAGAATACCCCAAGAAATAAACCAAAGACATTAAGGCGTGCGTTACTTGGATTGTTATTCCTGGAAGAAGCCCATAGAGGCAGAGAGTAGTTTAATAACCAACAAGAAGAGAAACAAGTGAACATCAAACAGATATTTAAATTAAAAAGGAAGCACATAAAGGGTGCATAATAAATCAGGTAGTGCAGTATAAAAAGCATGCAATCCCATCGTGGGGGAGATTGTAGTACCTGTACGCTGAGATAAGCAAGGCAAAATGTTTAAAGCAGGAACTCTTGCCAGCAGACGGCAACTAAATTAACGACCATAAGGATAGTCCTACAGAGAAAATAATAAATAAAAAAGGAATTAAATGAATAAATAAATAAAGCTCCGTAGGTAGTGGTGAAAAAATGAGCAGAGAGTCCAAAACATACGGCCTGCCAGTATGCAAAGGGTAAATTCTAACGCTGGGCTTACCGAGGAGAGACAAATCTGACATTTACTGCACATACCAGCAACCAGCGCCTTGAATTCCTTGATGTTTGGATCAAACATGCTGACTCCAAACTGTGTCCCTATTTGTTAAACCTACTGCTAAAAATAAGTTGTTGCACTACAGCAGCTACCACCCTAGATGCCAGAAGGACTGTATCCCTTTTAGTCAATTTCTGCGCTTGCGCAGAAATTGTACTACCCTCAAAGATTATATGATCCATGCAGAGGTTCTTAAAGACAAGCTTATGCTGAGAGGATATCCCAATAGACTCGTGAGGGATGCCCTCAAAAGAGCTAAATATTATAACCGTGAGAGCATGTTTCAACCCAGACAGAGGGATCAGTCTCATCGAGTGGTTTGCGTGACCAAGCACTCCAATGTGGATAATAAGATCCGTCAAATAATCAACTCCCAGTGGCATATCCTCAATTTGGGCCAGACTACCACACTGCAAAAGCCTTTATTTGCGTTTAAAAGGAACAAAAACTTAAGAAACATTCTTGTAAAGGCCAAACGCCCACAAGGAGAATCTCTTGCACAGAAGTCCATCACTGGTGGCCAACCAGTGAAAGGCAACCACAAATGTGGGACGTGCCAAGCCTGTCCTAATGCCCTCATTAGTGATAGTATCCTGGTCAACAACCGAACTGTCACTCTCAAGCAAATTACCAACTGTCGCTCGTCTAACATTATCTACATCATTCTTTGTCCCTGCAATTTAGCATACATCGGTGAAACCAGTAGAGAATGTAGACTACGTATTGGCGAACATAAGTCCAATATTAGACTGAGCAAAACCTCTGCACCATTGGTTAACCACTGGTTAGCCTTGCAACACAAGGTAGACCAACTGAGATGGTCCATACTCAAGAAGATCAAAGTACCAATGGGCAAAGATGGCAATGCTATCCGCAAAGCCAGGGAAGTATTTTGGATCTTTTTTCTGAACACCAAAAATCATGGACTGAATGAACACCTGCCGTGGGAGAATGCCATCACATAATAAACTTTGTCTGCCCACCCCCTGTGGCCATCCTTTCAGTCCTGTTGACATATCTACCCCGTGATATTTTCTCTTCTATATCTTTATTGTTACTTTTGATCTTTTTTGTTTGATTGTTTTATTTTGGCCCATGATTATAAATTTTTTATTGTCATTTCGTGGGCAATAATGTTCCTCTCTTGAGAATGTTCCTGGTTCATTTTGTATATATCAATTAATTGCAGGGCTCAGTGTACCATGGGAAGTTGTGTTCCCTTCCCGGGATCACCCCTTGTCGGTTATTAACAAACCTCCGGCCCCTGGTTTTCTTGTATCCCTCTGTTTTGATCACGTGGTGCTAGACTCCACCTGACGTTTCACCACGCGTAGTCTGTGCTATTTAACCTTCACGTCAGGCAAGATGGCGCTTCTCTGCTCCCGGCGACCGATCGGCGTCTCCATCCAGAACGGCTTCCACCTATCTCCGGGTAAGTTAATGGGCCAGCATTGGGGACTAATTCAGTGCCGACTGTTTTACCCTGTCCTACTTTAATATCTATTGCTCGTTTTTGCAGAGCCCCCACCACTTGGCCCGCTTTCGTCTCCCTGCCAGCGTTTTTCGCGGCTCCGTGAGGCGAATCTAGTCACACCTGGGACATTCGTTTCCCTGCTTTGAAGGAACCTGATACCGCTCTCTTTTGAATTAAGATGTTCCTCAACCGTTGAGACTTATCTTTGTCTCTCCTCGGTAAGCCCAGCGTTAGAATTTACCCTTTGCATACTGGCAGGCCGTATGTTTTGGACTCTCTGCTCAATTTTTCACCACTACCTACGGAGCTTTATTTATTTATTCATTTAATTCCTTTTTTATTTATTATTTTCTCTGTAGGACTATCCTTTTTTTTTTTTATTGCAATCTGCACAGTAAAACACAGCCACTAGCCTACAACCCTGGGGGCCGGCTGCGCGTCAGTTTGAATAGTTATACACAGCTATGAAGCCAACAACCCAGTGGGCAGGCAGCGCTCACCAATTGTTAAGTAAAATAAACACAGTGTGCAGAATGTACATATAAAGCAACAAAACCTTATATACTAAACTTACACGGCTCATGTCTGTAAAGCGTCATCAAATTATATAGAAAACAAATAAAGGTCGTCAAGATAGCAACACATGGCGCGGTGAGTTACCCAATCCAGCATATTGACACTAGACCCGTGTGCCCTCACTGCGGAGGATATCCTGTACCCCCTGTGGGGTGACCAGAAGGCAGCACAGTTACCCCACCTCGGACAATTCCCTCCGTGTTGCGCTACCCACTGCAAGTTAAGTGGACTTGTTGGGTATATCATCGCCTGGGACATGGGGGGTCTCGCTGCCAGCGTCCGAAGCTCTGGCAAGCATGTAGGTTGTGTAAAGCCCCCAGAAATTCTTAGGTCTACTCCGGGGTGGGAGTAATTCACTAAAAGTCTCGGTTTGGGTGCTACAGTAAAGCATGTCGTGTGCCCATTGTGTCACTGTAGGCAGCGGGCCCCTCGACCAGCACATTGCAACTCTCCTCTTAGCTATTAGGAGACCCATGTCCACCAATCTGCGTATTGCCTTAGGCAGCAGCTTCGAATACCCCAGGAGTGCCAGGGTCGGGTCCGGAGCGAGCCCGGTGCCTGTTATTCTCCCCAATTCACGGAAGATCGATTCCCAATATTTATATACCCCCGGACAGTGCCATGCTATATGAAAAAAATCCGCGAGTTGTGCCCTACATCTCTCGCAAGCCGAGGTCTCTCTTAAGCCATATCTGTGAAATCTCTCTGGGGTGTAATACACTCTATTCAGGTACTTGAAGTGGATCAGGCGGTGTCTACCGTGTAAGGAGACACGCCGCGTATTGATGCAGCAGTAAGTCCACATAGCGTCATCTATGGGCTGTTGTAAATCCCCTTGCCACGCCAGCCTGGCTTTAGTATAGTGATGCGCCCTGTGGGACATAGCTAATTTATATATGTTAGTGACCAGTTTGCGGGACGTCTTAGCGTTGATTACATAGGACAGTTCCGGCATGTCTGGTGGCTCCTGGAGATCACTTCCCAATGTGTCGTGTAGTGCCCTTCTCACTCTATGAAACTGAAATCGATGCAACATCGTGCTAGGGACCCCCTGATCCACTACGTCCTCCCAGGTTTTAACTGTGCCCTCTTGAAATAAATCCCCTGTGTTCCGTATATTCAAGGAGTGTAATGCGCGCAGTACCCCTTTGTCCCTGCACGGGGTCAACCAGCGATCCCATTCAATGGGCATGTCCGGGGAGTATAACAGCGCCCCCGCCTGCCTTTGCAATAAGTTATGCCAAGCATGTCGTGTCGAGTTCATGGAGTCCAATATCCCCGTCCTACGGTCCGTAGATTCGAAAATCATGGCCGGTAGGGGGAGTGGATCTGCAAAGAGCCGTTCCAGGCGCAGAAACAGTATATCCGATGATCCATGTATCCAATGATAAACTTGGGCACCTTGTGCCACTCTGTAATACAAATTTAAGTCCGGTGCGCCAAGGCCTCCTAAGTGGTATGGTAAGCTAAGTATCTGCCATTTCACCCTCGCTTGCTTGAACGCCCAGGCCAGTTTTATTAATAATGCGTTGACTCTCTGAAAAAAGGAGCCAGGTAGGACAATGGGAATGTTTGCGAAGAGGAACAAAAAGCGTGGCAGAACCACCATCTTCATGATAGCGATTCTTCCAATCAGGGACAGCGGCAACTTAATCCAATTATCCACGTCATCTTCTAGCCTGCTGACTGCAGTGCCGTAATTCTCCCTAAACACAATCTCCGAGTCCGTGTGGAGACGGATACCAAGATACCGTATCGCGTCAGTAGACCATTGTAGCGGATAGTCTGGCTCAAACGGTGTCGTGCTTGGGGTGAGTGGGAAAACTATGGATTTAGACCAATTAACACGCAGCCCCGATAACGCTCCGAAGTGTACCACTTCCCTAAGAACTGTGGAGAGATTGCTTTCCGGTTCACGGACATATAGTAACGTGTCATCCGCGTAGGTGGATATTATGATCTTATAATTGGGGAAACAGATGCCTCTATGACTGTGGTATTCCCTCAGTGCACATGCCAGGGGCTCAGCGACCAGAGCATATAAGATAGGGGACAGCAGGCAGCCCTGTCTCGTTCCTCTGGAGATCTTGATTGGTTCCGTCACCAGGTTACCTATTTTAATGCGAGCCGTGGGGGAACCATAAAGTACCCCAACCAATTGGAGAAAGACCGGGCCCAGTCCCATTCTGGTCAGAACCTGTCGCATGAAGGGCCACTCGACAGAATCGAAGGCCTTTTCCATGTCGAGGAAGACTGCAACCGCCTTAGCGTCTTGTTTCGTGTGTTGAATGGCGCCGAACACCGTGCGGAGATTGTAGGTAAGGTTCCTGTCAGGAATGAACCCCGCCTGCTCTGGAGCCACCAATACTGGTGCCAGGGGAACGAGTCGATTAGCGAGGATCTTAGCGTATAACTTATTATCCACATTTAGCAGAGAAAGTGGACGATAAGACCCACATTCATTTAACGGCTTGTCTGGTTTAGGGATAGCAACGATTATCGGCTCTCTCATTGTTGGTGTCATCATGCCTGAGACACACATATCCTCAAAAAGCATCATGAGGTAGGGGAGCAATAGGTCAATGAAGGCTTTGTAAAACCCGACTGTGAGACCATCTGCTCCCGGGGCGCTAGAAGCTTTCATACCTAGCAAGGCCGTCAAAATTTCCTCCCTAGTTATAGGTCGCATAAGATACTCCCGGTGTGTATTAGTGAGAAACGGCAATTTGAGATGTTCAAGGTAGCTAAGAATTTCGTCCTCCGAGCCGGAAGACCGGGCCGTGTACAATTCCGCATAAAAGTGCTTGAACCTGTCTGCGATTTCCGCCTCTTCTGTTAGTATCCCACCGGACGCAGTCCTGAGTTCCATAACCTGCGTTCTGCCGCGCTTCGCTTTCAGCAGCTGTGCCAGCACGGAACCCGGCCGTTCTCCCTCCCCGTATACCCGCGCCGTGGCATATTTGCCGAGGTGTTTGAGTTCGCTATCTGCCGTCTCTTGGTATTCTCCCAACAGTTCCTTGATGCCTTGTGTTATTGTCTCATCGTTACACGACAATTGGCGCGCTTCCAGAGCTCCCAGCTGCCGCTCCAGCTCCGTCAGTCTCTGTCGGATAGCCCGGAGTACCCCCGAATGTTTGGCCATGGCAACACCCCGAATATAGACCTTGAAGGTCTCCCATACGACCTGGAAACTGTCCACAGACCCCACATTAATAGTGAAAAAGGTTTCTATCGCTTCCGCCATGTCTGCTTTAAAGACAGGATCCAGCAATGAGTACGGGGGAAACCGCCAAGGGAATGGCGGTATTGTCTTCCTCGGCAAATTAAGTACCATCAATAGGGGAGAATGATCCGAGAGGGTATGCGGTAGTACCAAGCACTCTCGCACTTGGCCCAGAAGGCGAGGAAACCAACCAGTAATCTATACGGGTGTGCAGATTATGATAAGCAGAATAGTGTGTATAGCCCCCCTATCCGGGTGTCTCACTCTCCATACATCGCAGAGGCCCATGCCCACCAGGACACTCTCCAATGCTCTGGCCGCGGCAGACGGCCGCCTCTCTGGCCCCCCTGATCTGTCTAAAGTTGAGTTTCTGATTAGGTTAAAATCCCCTCCCCACAGGAACTGTGCTTCCGGGTGCTTGTAGACTGTGCTGGCTAGCGTTGTATAAAATTCCGGGCAATCATAATTGGGGCCGTAGACATTTACTATTATTAGGTCTACGCCCTTCCCTTGGCACCTGGAGATTACAAAGCGTCCATCCCCGTCAGAGTCTAATTGGACCATCTTGTAAGCCGACCTAGGGTTAACCCATGTCAGCACCCCTCTGGAATGCGTGGTGAAACCAGAGACATTTATATTGTCCACTAGGCCTCTGCTGCGCAGCAACGCACTCTTTAGGGGCAGATGTGTCTCCTGTATCAAAGCTATGTCAATATTCTGCCGATTCAAGTAGTTTAACACCTTTCGCAGCTTTCGGTGGTCATTGAGTCCCCTCACATTCCACGTAAGTGCTCTCAGGGAGCCCAGGATCTCCATTGTGTTAACCTCACCGTGTCCCGCCATCTCGCGTATTGAAGCACTTTATGTATCTCGACCTATAGGGCTCTTTAGTGTTAAATGTACCATGTGTAAACAGACATGTAACTACAAACAACCGCCGCAACAAAACTTTCCTCCCTACCCCACTACCCCCACCCACAACAGACCACCCCCAACTCGGTCGTGATGCATCCCCTAGAATCCCCTACCCTCCTCCCACCACCCCCCCCAAAAAAAAAAAACTAGGTTGTCTCCCCTTGTGGTATGCACTCGAGGGCGGATGTTGCTCGTCCTACTATAGATACGATGTGAACACAAATCAGACCGCCCCCGTGCACCGTCCGTAGGCAATGCTACAGCTTCACAGACCCAATATACTCAGGCCTAAGCATTAAAAAGAACCAAGTGAACAGCAGCCTCTCCCTGCCCCGGTCCCGGCATTCTAGGGATCCAGTCTTCCCGCTAACACTAAGCCGGACTCAGTTGCGGCATAACTGCGTGTACCCATCCCCGCCAGGCCGCTGACCATGCCATCTCTCAACTGCTTGTCTAATGACCCCTACTGCTGCATGGCAAGGAGGCACAGGCCATACCAGTGATCCCATCCCACACAATATTTTTAGACCAAGTCTCTGCGAGGCACGTCTTGCATCGTCTTTTCCATGCACAGAGCTTCCCCCACACCCATGTTCCCCATTCCCGTGAACATTCTCATCGTCGTGCTGCAGTTTACCATGGCTAGTCCTGGTCTTCCAGTTGCCCCTCAGTCGCCTCGTCGCTCAGGTGCCGCTCCGGACTGGCACGACAGCCCCTGGACCAGTCTTTTAAGGCCTTCTGTAGGGCCTTGGGGTCAGTGAAAATGTGGGAACGACCCTGCCTGTTGACTTGTAGCTTCGCTGGGTACAGCATAGCGTAGTCCATGCCCATGTCTCGCATCTGTTTTTTCATGGGGATAAACTGGCGACGGGCCTCTTGAACTCGGATCGTAAAGTCCGGAAACAACGAGATCACTGAACCTTCGTAGGACAACGGCTGCTTGTCTCTTGCCAATTTCAGGGCCATGTCCCTGTCCCGGTAATTGAGCAGTTTTGCAATGATCGGTCGTGGTGGTGCCCCCGGTCGCGGGCGAGGTCCCAAGGAACGATGCGCTCTCTCTACTATAGACATGGCGGAGAAGACCCCTTCTCCCAGAAGCGCAACCAATAATTTCTCCACGAACTGTTCCATGTTTCCCGTCTGGGTAGTTTCCGGAAGGCTGATGAGTCTGAGATTGCATCGACGTGAACGCGCTTCCAAGTCCTCTGTCTTATCTTGGAGTACTCGGAGGACTCTCCCAAGTTGTTTGTGGTCTGTATCTAACGTGGTGTGCGCTTCCTCCACCTCCGTGAGTCTCCGTTCCGACATGTCTAAGCGCTCCACCTGTTTGTCCAATCGCTCCCCCATCCTATCCATCCTGTAGGAGAGGGCGTCCATCTTCGCACCCAACGAGGTGATTCCACTTTGCAAGCTTTTTTCCATGGCTACCAACATGGCCCGGATATCGGTATTTGGCTCTTCCATCGTCGGGCCGGTGTCCTGTCCGGATCTACAGCTGAGGTGTCTTGCGATTTTGACTGATTCTGGCCAAAAGAGAGCTTGGGCTGAGTCCTGTCTACCCTGCCCATGCCGGCTCTCCAGGGGATCCACCAGTTAGAGCACTCCCACGGCCCAGAGCTATAGCACCAATGATCGGTGTGGTCACCGGTAGTCCCAGGGAGTCTCCTGCCCGTGTCTCTGCACACGTCGGCTCTTGGGGCGCCTCACTCTGCAGACTAGCGCAGGCCCCGACAGCCACCTCACACCGTGGTGCTCAGGAGTGTCCCTCTAGTGTGCTGCTACCAGATGCATGCGGCCAGGCCTTGCCGCTGCAGACCTCGAACCCGACCTCCTCCACCGTTCGGTGCCACTCCGCCTGCCAGCTGCGCTCTAAATAGCTCTGCTCTGCCAGGTGCACTGTACGCTGCTTTACTCACGTCTCGGGCACTCAGATCGCACCCGCTGGCACTCCAGCCTCCGTAGTGAGAGCGCCACGTTTTCCTCTACAGCAGCTCCACAGTTAACGCCATCCTCACAGGTGATGCTGATCCAGTACTGCTCAAAATGGCGGGCTCAGAGGGTGTATCGCATCCCAACTAGGCAGGTCCGGCATATGAAGTCAGGGTCAGCCTCCCCTTCCTTTCGGGTACACCACTTGCGCACAGGGGGGGGCACCAAATCAGCCGCTAAGCTGCCGCGGACCAGCCAAAGCCGCTCTCCGGCTGCCAAGTGATGTCGCGTTGTCCTCGGAGCTCCCGCACACCTCCTCACCTCCGTCTGTGTGCCGATCGGTCCGCAGTCTACTCCGCTGTCGTACTGTGTAGCGTCCAGGCCCCCAGGCGCCGGTCGCTAATCCACGCACTCCGTGGTGCCGTGTGACCTGCCAGTTCCACCTGCCTCAGTCGCGCGCCGCGGTTCCTCTTCCGGCGCTGCGCGTCACCTCAGCTCGGGGCTCCAGGCCTTTCCACCCCGGTTGCGCACGGGACTCGTATCTGCGCTTGCGCTGGTCCCAGTCGAGCCGGAGTTCGCCCGCTGCTTTCCCGGCTGGTTCCGACAGCCAGGTCACTACGTTGAAGCGAGTTATGCTGTGAGACTGTCGGATAATTGCCGGAGATCGTCACGGTGTCACGGAGCCGAAGGCTCAAGTGGCCATCTTGGTCGCGAGCAAGCTCCGCCCCCCTGTAGGACTATCCTTATGGTCGTTAATTTAGTTGCCGTCTGCTGGCAGGAGTTCCTGCTTTAAACATTTTGCCTTGCTTATCTCAGCGTACAGGTACTACAATCTCCCCCACGATGGGATTGCATGCTTTTTATACTGCACTACCTGATTTATTATGCACCCTTTATGTGCTTCCTTTTTAATTTAAATATCTATTTGATGTTCACTTGTTTCTCTTCTTGTTGGTTATTAAACTACTCTCTGCCTCTATGGGCTTCTTCCAGGAATAACAATCCAAGTAACGCACGCCTTAATGTCTTTGGTTTATTTCTTGGGGTATTCTCTTTTGTTGATTCTTTAAACCAGCGGCTTGTCTTGTTATACTCACTTCCGTATGCCTCTACTATCTCTCATTGAGCCTGTCCTTTCTTCACGAGTTGACGTTCATTTTATTATCGACAACCTGTGTCTAAGCTGAATTGTGGTATTTGTAGGGCAACACTTAGTAGCATTATGTGCCCGATAAATATATATAGATATCCTGACTTTGATATTTTGAGTATTTTGAATATATTGTTATTGATTGTTCACAGATACGTCCCTCTGATATTTGTGCTCCAAACCACCGCCCTGAGGAAGGTGAGACCCCATCGGGTCTGTCACCGAAACGCGCGTCGGCGCTGATTCATTTCTGTGGACCTAAATCTATGTAGCGAATCCTATATTGAACTGCAATTTTGCTTCTGGATGTGCTTCTTTTCATTTTACAAAACCAAATTGTGTATTATAGACTTGAATCGTATATAAAAAATGAATCATCATTGTTGCTCGATTTAATTGATATAACTGTATCTATGATGCACAACACACTTTATTAATGAATTTGGTATCTTTTGTCCACATTTTATGTTGTTTGCT
The DNA here is from genome assembly GCA_963921515.1 of Calotriton arnoldi. Lineage (NCBI taxonomy): Eukaryota > Metazoa > Chordata > Amphibia > Caudata > Salamandridae > Calotriton > Calotriton arnoldi. Next base: position 354,143 of record CAWUFW010013329.1, read on the forward strand.
AAGAGAAGTATGTATGATGTGCTTTTTGGATTGTGTGAGGTACGAATGAGTTCTAGTATGAATCAGAGTTAAGGTATGTTTGTTTGTCTGCTTTATGGGACGTATATTATTGTTGTTTTTTATTGAAACCTATCATGCTCATTATGTAAATTCTAATACATTTTGATATGCTTTGATATATATTTGGTCAGCTTTTCAGGTGTTGTTATTTATATATGATGCAGTGCACACTCTAAACTAAATAGGTTGAGATTTCGATGTTGAGATTAAACTGTTTATTTCCCCTGCTCATCTCTTCCTCTTATTCACCTCAGGGGCCCCCTTCTTTCTAGTAGTCTTCTTCCCAGCCCTGAGCTGTGGGGGTTGTTTGTGATTTTCGTCACTCGTGTCTCAGATCAGGCTCACATTATTGGTATTGGTGTATTCTGGACTTTTTGTATTTTTCTCTATTTTTTGTCATTTCCCTTTTCTTCTTGTGTTTGTCCTCTTTTGCACCAAGTTAAAGTACTAACTATTGATAATCACTTTAGACGCCGTGTATTATCATCCTCTTTTTGACCCATGGAGAGCATTAAGACCTTTGGGTTTACAGATGAAGATTTTGTGCGACTGATAGGTGAAACCACAGGAAATAGTAGTGACCGTCCCTTTATTTTATCTAAGGGACAGAACGAAGAATGGACCAAACTATTCAACCTCAAGAAGAAATCTAAGTGCACAGAGTCCCATGCTCATTTTATTCTAGAATATTTAAAGGCAGGCACCATCCCGATAGGATTAAGAGTGCGTAACATTCCTGGCTTGTTTATCGAAATCAGACAGTTCCTGGAGAAGTGGGCCCTTATTTCGAACCGTTGCTCCAGGGACTGGATGATACTGATAATTGAAACAGCCAGAGAAGTAGTTAGTCTTCTGAATAGAGAAATTCAAGAGCTGGAAGACAAACTCAGGGTGTCTAACGGCATTGAGGAGAGTAAGAGAAAGTTGGAGGAAATCTCCTTTGAGTTAGACTCTTTTAGTGAATACTTACTTAAAAGAAAAACTGAGAAACTGAGAAAGGATATACGTCTGTTCTCACAAGAACGGGCATATCCGTACCTCACAGAAAATTTCTACACAACCAACAGTGAAAATATCGCTGTTGGTAACTCTACCCATTGGGGTAACAGACGAGTTACCACTTCATCGGACACGACTGACTCTGATAGCGAGGCCCCCCCTCCTACTCGCAATTATCAACCAAGGCCAGAGTTTGACAGATCGGCTGCCAAAAATCGTTTTTTAGGCAACCGAAGGGGACATTTTCGCCCCAGGTTACGGACTCAGCAGCAGAGAGGATTCTATGTAGAGCAGGAACAATCACAGAAATATATCCAGACCCGGAACCAGCAATACTGGCGAACATGAATTCTATTCCTGTGTTCAATCTTTCTTCCAGTGTCACCAATTCATCCATGGACACGCTCCTTTCTAAAGGATTGTCCTTTGTCCCATCGGTCGTGATGAACAAATTTGAACTTGTTAGAGACCTTCATTCCTTCTTCCGAAGGATTAGATTAAAAAAGTATTTTTTACAGAATTCTACCAATATCACTGACAATAATGTCTCTGGACTCAAACCTCCCTCAGGCTTCACCCCCAGCCTAGATTCCCTAGGCATGGAGGTTGAGATATTTGAGAAGTCGGTCATGGCTAAGGTTGACCGAGCGTTCAAATATGTTCCCAAACCTCCATACAATACAACTAGAGAGGAAAATGCCGCTCTCCACTCTCTGAAGAATAATAAGGATCTCACTATTAAACCTTCAGACAAGGGAGGCGGAATTGTGATCTTTAACACCTCTGATTATGACAACAAAATGGACACCCTTCTCAGCTCAGAAGTGCACTACAAAAGAACGTTATCCAACCCTGAGCAGAATTTGAAACTCAGAATCCTCGGAATTGTAGAAGCAGCTGTAGAGAGTGGCGATATTTGCCCCAAGGAAGCTGAATTCTTGACGCCTTGCCACACTCGATTACCCATTATTTATGGAGTCCCAAAGACGCACAAAGACAGTATGAACCCGCCGTTGAGACCCATTGTCTCCACTGTAGGGGCAGCCACTGAACCACTGTCGAAATATGTTGACCATTTATTACAACCTCTTGTTTCTAGGCTTCCGTCTTATGTTAAAGACACAGGACATTTCATATCAAAAATTGAAGGTCTCCCATATGACCAAGATAAAGAGATCCTGGTCACCATGGACCTGGAATCTTTATATAGTAACATCCCTCAATCTGAGGCGCTTCAGGTCATTAGACAATTGGTTGAGGCTGAAGAATCATACACCAATTCCAAATTTATAATCCAGTGTTTGGATATCGTCCTCAATGAGAACTTTTTTGAATCAGACGGCAGGTTTTACCACCAAATAAAGGGGGTTAGCATGGGGGCAGCCTGTGCCCCCAGCGTGGCATGTCTCTATATGGGACAATTTGAAAAAATTAACATCTATAATGAATTAGCACCATTCAGTGAGAATGTGTGCCATTGGTCACGCTTTATTGACAACATTTTTTTCATTTGGAGAGGGGACCAGGATAGCCTCGATGAGTTCATCTTATGGATCAATGCGGCTGACCCCAATCTGACATTTACTGCACATACCAGCAACCAGCGCCTTGAATTCCTTGATGTTTGGATCGAACATGCTGACTCCAAACTAAGTGTGTCCCTATTTGTTAAACCTACTGCTAAAAATACGTTGTTGCACTACAGCAGCTACCACCCTAGATGCCAGAAGGACTGTATCCCTTTTAGTCAATTTCTGCGCTTGCGCAGAAATTGTACTACTCTCAAAGATTATATGATCCATGCAGAGGTTCTTAAAGACAAGCTTATGCTGAGAGGATATCCCAATAGACTCGTGAGGGATGCCCTCAAAAGAGCTAAATATTATAACCGTGAGAGCATGTTTCAACCCAGACAGAGGGATCAGTCTCATCGAGTGGTTTGCGTGACCAAGCACTCCAATGTGGATAATAAGATCTGTCAAATAATCAACTCCCAGTGGCATATCCTCAATTTGGGCCAGACTACCACACTGCAAAAGCCTTTATTTGCGTTTAAAAGGAACAAAAACTTAAGAAACATTCTTGTAAAGGCCAAACGCCCACAAGGAGAATCTCTTGCACAGAAGTCCATCACTGGTGGCCAACCAGTGAAAGGCAACCACAAATGTGGGACGTGCCAAGCCTGTCCTAATGCCCTCATTAGTGATAGTATCCTGGTCAACAACCGAACTGTCACTCTCAAGCAAATGACCAACTGTCGCTCGTCTAACATTATCTACATCATTCTTTGTCCCTGCAATTTAGCATACATCGGTGAAACCAGTAGAGAATGTAGACTATGTATTGGCTAACATAAGTCCAATATTAGACTGAGCAAAACCTCTGCACCATTGCTTAACCACTGGTTAGCCTTGCAACACAAGGTAGACCAACTGAGATGGTCCATACTCGAGAAGATCAAAGTACCAATGGGCAAAGATGGCAATGCTATCCGCAAAGCCAGGGAAGTATTTTGGATCTTTTTTCTGAACACCAAAAATCATGGACTGAATGAACACCTGCCGTGGGAGAATGCCATCACATAATAAACTTTGTCTGCCCACCCCCTGTGGCCATCCTTTCAGTCCTGTTGACATATCTACCCCGTGATATTTTCTCTTCTATATCTTTATTGTTACTTTTGATCTTTTTTGTTTGATTGTTTTATTTTGGCCCATGATTATAAAATCTTTATTGTCATTTCGTGGGCAATAATGTTCCTCTCTTGAGAATGTTCCTGGTTCATTTTGTATATATCAATTAATTGCAGGGCTCAGTGTACCATGGGAAGTTGTGTTCCCTTCCCGGGATCACCCCTTGTCGGTTTTTAACAAACCTCCGGCCCCTGGTTTTCTTGTATCCCTCTGTTTTGATCATGTGGTGCTAGACTCCGCCTGACGTTTCACCACGCGTAGTCTGTGCTATTTAACCTTCACGTCAGGCAAGATGGCGCTTCTCTGCTCCCGGCGACCGATCGGCGTCTCCATCCAGAACGGCATCCACCTATCTCCGGGTAAGTTAATCGGCCAGCATTGGGGACTAATTCAGTGCCGACTGTTTTACCCTGTCCTACTTTAATATCTATTGCTCGTTTTTGCAGAGCCCCCACCACTTGGCCCGCTTTCGTCTCCCTGCCAGCGTTTTTCGCGGCTCCGTGAGGCGAATCTAGTCACACCTGGGACATTCGTTTCCCTGCTTTGAAGGAACCTGATACCGCTCTCTTTTGAATTAAGATGTTCCTCAACCGTTGAGACTTTGTCTCTCCTCGGTAAGCCCAGCGTTAGAATTTACCCTTTGCATACTGGCAGGCCGTATGTTTTGGACTCTCTGCTCATTTTTTCACCACTACCTACGGAGCTTTATTTATTTATTCATTTAATTCCTTTTTTATTTATTATTTTCTCTGTAGGACTATGCTTATGAGTCGTTAATTTAGTTGCTGTCTGCTGGCAGGAGTTCCTGCTTTAAACATTTTGCCTTGCTTATCTCAGCGTACAGGTACTACAATCTCCCCCACAATGGGATTGCATGCTTTTTATACTGCACTACCTGATTTATTATGCACCCTTTATGTGCTTCCTTTTTAATTTAAATATCTGTTTGATGTTCACTTGTTTCTCTTCTTGTTGGTTATTAAACTACTCTCTGCCTCTATGGGCTTCTTCCAGGAATAACAATCCAAGTAACGCACGCCTTAATGTCTTTGGTTTATTTCTTGGGGTATTCTCTTTTGTTGATTCTTTAAACCAGTGGCTTGTCTTGTTATACTCACTTCGGTATGCCTCTACTATCTCTCATTGAGCCTGTCCTTTCTTCACGAGTTGACGTTCATTTTATTATCGACAACCTGTGTCTAAGCTGAATTGTGGTATTTGTAGGGCAACACTTAGTAGCATTATGTGCCCGATAAATATATATAGATATCCTGACTTTGATATTTTGAGTATTTTGAATATATTGTTATTGATTGTTCACAGATACGGCCCTCTGATATTTGTACTCCAAACCACCGCCCTGAGGAAGGTGAGACCCATCGGGTCTGTCACCGAAACGCGCGTCGGCGCTGATTCATTTCTGTGGACCTATATCTATGTAGCGAATCCTATATTGAACTGCAATTTTGCTTCTGGATGTGCTTCTTTTCATTTTACAAAACCAAATTGTGTATTATAGACTTGAATCGTATATAAAAAATGAATCATCATTGTTGCTTGATTTAATTGATATAACTGTATCTATGATGCACAACGCACTTTATTAATGAATTTGGTATCTTTTGTCCACATTTTATGTTGTTTGCTGAGAGAGAGTATGTATGATGTGCTTTTTGGATTGTGTGAGGTACGAATGAGTTCTAGTATGAATCAGAGTTAAGGTATGTTTGTTTGTCTGCTTTATGGGACGTATATTATTGTTGTTTTTTATTGAAACCTATCATGCTCATTATGTAAATTCTAATAAATTTTGATATGCTTTGATATATATTTGGTCAGCTTTTCAGGTGTTGTTATTTATATACAAGGCTGAGGAGGTAACCGTTTATAAAAGAAACCAAGCAGTAGAGCAAATATTTGAGTTGATATTGATGGTTTGTTAGGCAATAAATAAAGCTGTTTTTCTGCCATAGCTGGAGATTTAAAAGTTAGAACAACACAATCCCCCAGAATAGATTTGACCTGTTTGCCCACCCAAGGAACTCTTCGTGCCATTAGGACTTTGTAATGTCATTCTGACTGATCGTTAGCAAATTTGTGAATCCAGTGTTGGGCTTTATTAATTAATTGAGTAGTGGATTCCTTTTGTTCACTTTTTAGAACTGGGGTATTTGCCAGAACAACCACATAGGGACAAGCCGCTGGTGGGAGGTCCAGCCTCAAACCCTCTTTGGGTTTTTGCCCTGAACATAGGCCATCTGACTTTACTGCTTGTCTAGCCTGATCAATCTGCTGTGGATGAACTTGGGGTCGGGATACCCTTGGTAATTTTGCAGCTTGGCTCCCACCAGAGACCGAAGGTAAATGATCATCAGAGGATAAAAGAGGAGACTGCAGCAATGAAGCCATAGAATGAATTAAGCAATCCAACAAAGATCGGCGGCTCTGGCCAATGGCTTCTACTACACTAGTGCCACCTTCCTGTGAGTGTTGAATCAATTCTGAGGCGCCACTTCCAGGTCCGACTTTGCGAGGTGGCCCATATCTAGTTATCGCTAGCTCCTTAATAGCTTTTTCAATTGAATCTAAGCGCTGGCAAATTGGCGATAGTAGCCCGCTGAGTTTATCAAATAGATCGTCTAAATTCAGAACCTTGGGGGGCAGATCACTAGACTGGGGTTGTAGGAACTCCACGTTACCAGTTAATGGTTTCCCTGCTTGTGGTTTGTATTTCCTAGGTCGCTTGGGGTTACTGGCGCAAAGGACTTTCAGGGGACCCCTCTTTTTTTTAAGAACAGATGCTGCCACAGGTGGAGTTATGTCCTCGGGGTGGGAATAGGTGAAGTGACCCCGAAAACAGAGGGGGGCCGTCTATAACAGTAGGGATGCAAGGAGACTGGTGCTCGTTGTGAGTCTCTTGCGACGCAGCAATAGTTAGATTTTCAATCCCACCCGTCTATAGCCTCCTCTCAGCATGGGCAATTTCCATAGCTATAGCTGAAGAGGCTTTCTCTAAAAAGGTATCTAAGGATGTAATGGTTACCTCTTTAGCAGGTGCGTGGGGTGTCTTCTTCCTACCCATCCTCTTGATGTACTTTTTCACTGTATTCAGGCTCCCCTTTGACAAAACGTTGGAGGGGGGCCCAGCCCAGCCTCTTCCGGGCTTTGGCGGGCGCAGACGGGCATGCTCTTTGCCCAGGCAAGCGCCCGCGTGCGTCCCGTGCAGTGGGAGCCCAGGCAGCCTTTTGAACGCGCCTCTGGGCATGGGAAACTGGCAGCAGGCAGCGTCAGTGGCGTCAGCCGCGATAGACTCTGGGGCTTGTGGTCGGCCCCTCTCCTCCTCGAAATCGGCTCCCCTTCCACAACGTTTTGGCTGTGCCGTTACCCCTATTATATAACTCCTTTGTGGACAAAGGGACCTCAATGATGGTGGCCTTGAACCTAATTCTCAAAGCAGGGTAGAGAACCTGTCTGTGCCTCTTATCCTCATAGACTTCGATGCCACACCCTTGCTATCCAATTCATGGAACTTGTCCTAGAAAAGTCTGTGTAAGTCAGAAATGTACCAGACTGTTCATTACTGATTATAGCTGCCCGTCTCCTCAGGTCAAAGTCAATGCATTTCTCTCTCCTTAGCTAACACTTGCTGGCTAAAGAATTCAGTCCCAACCCCTGAATGAAAGGCCTTCATGTAGCTTGTCAGGAAATTAAATTCCCTCTGTTTGTGGACGAAGTCAAATGCTTAATCATGTATACAGCGGTGACACTCCCAAACATGCTTTTTGAAGTCAAGTGATTATGAGGCGGTTACTAGGTTTAACACCAATATGAACAAATCCTCTGCACAAAATGTCACTAAATTGCCAGATACAATCAACACCTGTAGAATTGGTATGACCATGTCTGGGTAAGGGAGGAAGTTAAATATCTAGGATTTGCAGGAACTGCTATTTAAGGACTTCTGTCAACAAACTAAGTAAGAAGAGCACCTATAAAAGTTAACTTCCTACCCATATTCTTATATGTGATACAATCCCTACCAATCATGATCCCACAGGACACAATAAAGAGATCACAAAAATTAATACTGAAATTCATCTTGGCTGATATGTGTCCAACTGTTTCCAATAAAATTCTTTACAGACCCTCATCACATGGTGGGCTTGAAGGTCTGGATCCTGGTAACTACTTATTATCTGCAAATCTGACCACCGCGCGTCAACATACTGGGCATGCAAATGCCATGAACAACAATGGGCACAGGTAAGACAGTCACGGTCTGGGGGCGTGGCCAAGCAGGCTACCATGGCGGACGTGCTGTGTTAGAGCTCCGTCACCAGTGCATGCATCCCGCCTGCTACGCCGCGCCTGGTACTTCAAAAACCAGCCCTACAGACATCGGAACACTACGCGTGCCTGACACCGGGCCCCATGCCTGCAGATGACCGGCCTGAGCAGAGATATCCAGCTCTAAATGCCCACGGCCCTTGTGTGCAAAATGGCGGCCGCCAGGCTCCGGGACTGACAACGGCCCTGTGAGCCGGCTCTGGCGCCGACCTCCCGTGGTGCCCAACACTGCCTTCCAAATCGAGGTGAGGAGGAGAAGACGTGGGGCACGAGCATTAGCCCATCATCACCCGACCACCGGAGCCCGCCAAAAACCCCGGCGCCCCTCCCCCCCTCGCACTGGCTCCTAGTAGATGCGGGAACGTGCAGAGGATCCCTAGGTGTGTTACCATAAAGCCGACAGCAGAGGCGGCCCCTGCCGGGTCCCTGCACCGCATGGCGGCCGCTGGTGGAGTGTCTGAACCCAGCTGAAACCTCGGCGCCCAACCATGCCTGGAGTAAAGATGGCGGCCAATCCCTAAGTGGAGCCTGACCCGCTCCAGGCTCTAACGGCGTCCCAGACACGGAATACACAGCGTCCTGACAGGAGACCTCCCTCACTGGTGCAGTCTGTCCCCAAGGCAGGGACGAGAAGAAAGTCAACTGAAACAGCCCTCCAGAGGAAGCCTCCTGCAGCCTGCAAAAGCTCTGGCTCCCCCCCACCTCAATCACCAGCAGGTGCGACAGTTAAATTAGACACGCACATCCCTTGAATGAACGGCACTCGCAACAGCCCATGCCAGCACCCCCAGGACCCCAGAGACTGTTGAGCGAACATGAATGGAAGCCGCGCGACCTAAGCAGGCACGGCTGGTCTTAAGGGGGCAGCATGCGCGGTGGGGCGGGCATCCCGGAAACGCCGAATACCACTGACGGCAAGATACCTACTACAGCCCGCGAAAGCTTGGGCCCTCTCCCCCCCACTTCAATTACTGGTGGGTGCGGTAGTGGAGTCAGCCACGCGCCTCCTGCAGAAGTCTGCAGCAGAAGCAGCCTGAGCCGGCGTCCTCGTGATCCCGTCGATTACTATGGGAACATGAACTGTTGCCAAGCCACCTAAGCAAGAGCGCCTGGACTTAATGGGGCAGCCAGCGCGATAGGGCCGACGACCTGAGATCGCCGTAAGTCCCAGCGAACCACGAGGAGAGCCCCAGCGGCAGCACCTGATTCAGACCAGGCCTCAACAGCGGCCCCGCCGGGGGCAGGACACAGCAAACGACACACAGCGGTCAGCGGGTGCGCCCCGGCCCCACCATCCCCCCCTTTTCCCCTAACTGAACCTACAAGTACAAGAACACAGGCGATTGCACTGCGCAGGGAAACGCCGGAACTCGAGAGGGATAGCAGGGGCCCCAATGACAGCGCACGGGACACGTCAAGACCCAGCCAGCGGTCAGACAAACCTGTGCGGCAGAAAAGCAACAGGGGGTGGGAGAGGACCTGAGAAAGAGCAGAAGCTGAATCCAGTCACTACGGGCGAGTAGCTGGTGACTGCCGGTGACTACCAAACACCACATCTGTTGCCCCACCAGAAGGCTGCCCCCAGGTGACGACACAAGAAAGCATACAGCTTGGGACGGGAAATGGAGCCCGGGACAAGGTAAACAGAGCAAGGCAAGGATCACACGAGAGACACCTTATAACACGTTGGCCGGGGTGGGGTCCCACTGCGCAGCGACCCTTCCCAGCGGAGGCGTGACTTGACACCCCAGTCAGGCCCAACGTGCCTCGACCAATAGAATGGTCAGACAACGAGCAGCCATGGTCCCGACGCCCCCGGGAGCGACACAGCGTACCTCTACGAGCGCTCAACCCCTTCTCAAAGACGCCATGACCCCGCAAGAACTGACCCTCTCTGAAAAACTGGACAAAGTACTGGCGGCCATTGAACATTCAAGGGTATCAATGGAAGAGAGGCTTGGGACCATCACTACGGATATCTCCTTGCTAAGGGACGACCATCGCAAGCTCGCGGATAAAGTGTCAGAGGGTGAGAAAGTAATTACCTCCATGCAGCCCTCAGTTAAAAATCATCAAGACTCTATACAGTCCCTATTAGGACGCATGACAACCATGGAGGAACGCATGGACGACCTCGAGGGTAGCTCGAGATGGTGTAGCATCCGGGTCCTAGGTCTCCCTGAGGGAATTGAAGGCACAGACCCCACCAAATATATGGAGGCATGGACCAAGTCCTTTACACCGGCCGCGGATCAGACCGCATTCTTCTCCATCGAAAGGGCGCATAGAGTTCCGGCACGGAAACCCCCACCGGGAGCCCCACCTCACCCGATGCTGGCGAAATTTCTACATTTCAAGGAAGGAGATGCGGTGCTTAGAGCGGCTAGACAGCACGGCCCCATCCACGTAGAGAACAAACAAATAATGTTCTTCCCGGACTATGCCCGAGCGGTGCAGCGCCAAAGGGCCACATTCCTTCATGTCAAGCGCCGCCTGCGAATGGAGGGAATACAATACTCTTTACTGTTCCCGGCCCGACTTAAAGTCATGTATGAAGCGTCCACCATATTTTTTTACAAGCGCAGAAGAAGCCAGCGACTGGGCGGATCAACACTGTCAGAAGCATCCCAGCGGGTATGAAAAGGTCGGCAGACGTCCAAAGACACAGCGCGGCAGCAGACGCCGCCTGAAACAGCAGAATAGAAGTACCACCCCTGGCGAGAAAGCCCAACCCACGAGATCCCCAGATCTGGAACAAATCATTGCCGACCGGCGGAGGGCCCTACAGGCTGCTGCGGAACTTCGGTCATCCTCGCCTATTACAGACTCAGACGGAGGTCCCCATATCTTCTCATCGGGTGAGGAAGAGGGCAGTGACGGAACGCCATCCCGGGCGGACTCAATAACCCCGCCGTTGGTCACTCCACAGACTGCAGATACGCTGATATGACTTGTAGCCGGTAGATCACACATGCAGGGTAACCCAGTATTTCACACTACAATTTAACTCAAGGTACGTGGCAAGCCGAGCAGCTTAGCAAGTGATACCTCACTTATTCCTAGACCACCAGGTGCGAAGTAATCCTACAAATGCCACTGGTGAGTGACGCCTAGCAGCAGCGCGTGGCCACCCCCAAATACTATACAGTTTTCTTAGAGCGCTAACATGAGTTTGGACGTATCGCCGTTTGCGATAGGTCCCCAGAATTGGGATAGTTCCCCATCCCCAACATTCTCCCATAGAAAGTTACTCCTCACTGCACTATACAAGCAACTGCGCAAAGTTAAGGTGCTGCAGGCACATTTAAATCAGGAGATCAGACTTGGCCAGGGCAGTAGGGCACGGCACGGCTTAGCGCCCAGAGCCCCCACCCCCCGTAGATCCCCTACACCGCAACATGGCACATAAGGGAAATGTCACCATCCTCACCTTAAATGTGCGAGGAATGCACACGGCGCGCAAACGCTATGCAGTATATGCATATATAAAGCGGCAAAATGCGCAGATCGCACTGCTGCAAGAGACACATTTAGTAGCAAAAGAATTAGACAAGCTGCGCAAGCGCTGGCGTGGGACCTTTTGTGCCACAACATATTCAGCCTACGCGAGGGGGACTCTTATATGGCTGCGCCCAGGGATTCCATTTCAAGAAATATCCAGATCATTAGACGCGGAAGACAGATACGCACTCCTGCATGGGCTTTTAGATGGCCAGCCCGTGGTACTGGGAAGCATTTACGCGCCGAACACAGACCAGGGGAAATTCTGGGACACGCTCTCACGCACATTAAGCGCGTACGCCCAGACCCCATGGATACTGGGTGGAGATTTTAATTGCGTGCAAGACATCACCCTAGACAGATCCTATCCTCCGCATCCTGCTTCTCCCATAGTGGCGCAGGCTGCGGGTTTCGCAACCTGGGCAGCACATTAGGCCCTGACTGATGCATGGCGCTCCAACCATCCGGACCTCCGACTCTACTCATTCCACTCAATTCCACATAATCTCAGGGTGCGCTTAGACTGTTTCCTCTGCTCCTCTCCTATCCTATCCAAAATACAGGAGACCGACTACCTGGGCAGGGTCCTGTCCGACCATGATGCCCACACGATCACCCTGGCGTGGCGCCCGCCCAGGCCCCCGGTCCCCACCTGGCGCCTGCCCAAAGATTGTCTGGAGGACCCAGTATTTAAACAAGAGCAGGCGACACACATACGGGACTACTTCACAGAAAATGAGCACACAGCATTCACACGAGCAGCAGAGTGGAACGCATTCAAAGTAGTGATAAGGGGCACATGCATACAACATATCTCTGGGGTACGCAAAACCCTAGACCATAGCATAGCGGTAAAGGAGCACGGACTGGCCACATTAACGCAAGCAGCGGATAGGGGGGAAGCCACATTGACTCAAATAACAGACGCCAAAACAGCGTATGCAGAGACACTGGCAGATCTCCGCAGATATAATTTTAGGGCGCACACAACAAGGATGCACAAGGAGGACAACAGAGCTGGGGCGCTACTAGCATGGCTGGTAAAACAAAACACCACCCTACCCTCGATCACGGCAATTCGCAATGCAGCCGGCACCTTAGTATACTCTTAAGCGTCCATCCTGGACGTCTTTCAGCAACACTACACACAACTATATGCGACCCCCACGGCAGCGGACCCAGAGTCCTTACACTGCTTCCTGAACGCGCTCCCCATGCCCAGAATAACGCGGACTGTTCGACGTGAAAATGATAAACAAGCGATGCAGGCGCTGGCCACATCAAAGGCGCCCGGCCTAGACGGCCTCCCCTTGGAGTTTTATCGAACATTTTCCACGCATCTAGTGCCGCAATTGGTAAAAGTATATCAGTCGGCCTTAGAGGAGGGAGAACTTCCACAATCCATGTACGAATCTGTAATAGTCTCCTTTCCAAAGCCGGACAGGGACCCCCACCTAGTGGGCTCATACCGGCCGATAGCTTTGCTACCAGCAGACTATAAAATCTTTGGTAAAATACTGGCAGAAAGGTACACCGCGCTCCTCCCAACCCTAATACACCCAGATCAGTGTGGATTTGTGCCAAATAGAAACACCTCCTACAACATTAGGCGCCTGCTTCATGTCCAGGACCAGGCGTGCGGACACTTCCAGCGGGCGGCGTGCCTGGTTCTGGACCTTGAGAAGGCTTTCGACACCCTGAGCTGGCCATATCTCCTCCAGGTCTTGCGGTGAACGGGAGTGGGCCCCCGCCTGCTCGCATATACTAAGCTTATATACACTAATCCCTCTTCCAGAGTAAAAATAGGGCCGTACCTGTCGTCATCGTTCCCAATCCTTAGGGGCACTAGGCAGGGCTGCCCGCTTTCTCCCCTACTCTTCGCAATGGCAATGGAGCCACTCGCGATCTGCCTCCACAGGGAGGGAGAGGGCTGGGGCATACCTATTGCAGGCACAGTCCATGCGGTATCACTATACGCTGATGATGTGCTCGTCTACGTTTGTGACATCACAGCAGACCTCACCCCTATACTGGACACCTTGCGAGACTTTGAGACAGTGGCGGGACTTAGGGTCAACTAGACTAAGTCCACAATATACCCGCTTTCAAGGGACCTCCCTCCCCAGCACTTACTGACGGGTGGCCTACATATACCATGGAGCACTCATGCAGTCCGCTATCTGGGCGTTCGACTATACCACACGCCTCAGGACATGTACGAGGGAAACCACCGTAGGGCGCTGGCCGGGGCTCGATCTTCTGTGAACTTCTGGAAGGAACTCCCATTGGCTCCCATAGGGAAAATTGCGGTAGCCAAGATGATACTGGTGCCACGACTACTATACTTCTTTGCCAATATTCCAGAGGGCCCTCCCCGCTCCTTCTTCCGTGAGCTAGATGTCCTCCTTGTCACACTGATCTGGGGAACCGGGTGGAGGCGAATAGCCCTCGCCAAACTGCAGTTGCCTATGGATCAGGGAGGTCTGGGGGCACCCTCCTTCGAGGCGTACTTCCTGGCGGCCTAGCTGTAATGGGTGTTGCGCTGGACCGCTAATCGCGCAATGACGGAAACGTACACACTGACAGGACATATTACAGTCCCAACCATTCACTGTATGCTGCTGCCAGGCACTGAGCCCATTCAAGATTGCTCTCTCCAAGTGACGGTGGCACGCACCTGTTTGAAGCGTATACACCTTAAACAAGGAAGGGGGACTATTAGGGCTTGTTAACGGGGTCCAGCACACATGCCCAATCAATAAGTAACACGAAAAGTGAGCTGTTCCCCAATAAAAAGGTGTGGACAACGTGTGACAGAGGTGGGGGATGAGGGAAATACTCCTTTTCGGAACTAAAGTCCTCACACACCCAGCAAGCTAGGTGTCATGCTTCATCATATGGACTTGCTCCTCGTCGGGTCGGCGCTGCAATACCCGACGGGCACCCATAAAGGGGCTCTTTGGCGGAGATCTTCAGTTCCTTGCCATATGGTGCTGTGGGTGTGAGGGCCCTAGAGAACAGTGTAGATGTGATGTGAGTGGGTCATTATAAAAAAGGTTGGATAATCCAAATAAACTTTTTATTAGGGTGGCTATCCACCTTATTAAAAGAGAAATGGAGTGGCTGCTCTCTGGCACAATGGTCCAGCGGAGCAGAGCTCAACTCTTACAAAGTGGTCAACATGTTTCATGCATTGCGGTCAATACTGATCCATTGCATTTCATCAGGACCTAGGTGTAAAACTATCTACACTTGGTGGTGGGTGGAGGAGTTCCTACCTACCACTCTTCGTGGAGACGAGCACGAAGTCCCGCCAATCCTAGTTGTAACCTATCTGGAGGGAAACACTCACTCCATTCGGTCTTGTCAGCTCCAGACACCAATGTGGTGGTGTCCTGCCCAAGGAGGACATGTGCCGGTAATCTACCCGCCGCAGAGCTGGAAAGCCGGATACACGCAATGAACCGCACCACCCCTATGTACTCCCCCATACAACCGCTGGTAGGCTTTCCTAGAGGCTTTCCTAGAGGCCGCACGCACTACACAGAGCGTGCATTGCGCATATGGACCGAACACGCAGTCACTGAAACTGGCGCCCTGTATGCGCCCTGTATGCGAATGGGCAGCTGCAGACATTTGCGAGCTCGCCGCCGACACTGACCTTCCCAATGGGCAATTTCTCACACATAGACAAATATTGATAGATTGCCGTCGTATGTGGCATGAAAGAGACACGGAGCCACCCACACATCCAGTACTACATGCAATCTTGCAGATGGGTCCAGGATGACACTTAGTGACATGGTTATATAAAGCGGTGCGGACACTGGGCGCGATCACCCTCACTCCTCTCCGCGAAAAATGGGAGGATGAATTCCAGAGGCCCCTCCACGATAAAGAATGGGAACGAGCCTTGGAGTTCCCAAAAAAGGTGTCCCGAAACTACCGCTTCAAAAACATACAATACCACATCTTACACCGCGCATATCTAACTCCTGAACGCCTCCAACGATATTACCCCGACACGCGCTTTACCTGTCCTAGATGCCCGGAACCGGGCGCGTCCTTCATCCACATGTTTGGGACTGCCCAACACTCCACTCATACTGGGCCACGATTCATGCCACCCTACTAGAGGTCACAGGACTCACAGGTCTCAACACCTGGGAGGCCTGCACGCTAGGCATAACCAGGCGCCGAAAGCAACAGAAAGTGGAGACGCGCTTCGCCACGCTGGCAATTCTGCTTGCGAAAAGATGCATAGCCATGCACTAGAGTGCCCCGGGAGGGCCACCAATTGATGCCTGGAGGGGTGCGGTAAACAAATGGGGGGCCGCAGAAGAGGAGCTGCTTAGATCTGAAGAGTTGCGGGGAACGCGCAAGCATCACATTTCCATGCAATGGGCGGCACTACTTCATGCCTCCAAGCAGCATGCAACGGAAGACCCACCCACGCAGGCCACCCCACCCCCGGCAGAGGCGGTACTCCGAGAGAGCGCACAACACGCAACCCCTTAAAATTAGTCCCTGGTTAGTGACGGCCTGCAACCTGAATATGAAAAGTAACTTGCACAACACGCACAGACGCCCGTGCCCCACACCCTGCGCTACATGAACTTCAAACAGGCGCCGATGAAGTGACCTCTAAGCCCTCACTAAAGCGAGTAACGTCCCATGCAGTGAATCCCAGTTCTAGTTACCCATGTTGACCAGTTATGATCCCTATAGTCTTTAGGCACAATATGTGGCAGTCTATATCAGCAGTGTAGCAGAGCAACACATACGCGATAGAACAACATGCAGGATGTGACTTAAGATTGTATGGAACTCAATGCCACGCCAATCCCAGTAACAAAGACTGTTAAAGTGCCTTAACGTGCATCCATTCTTATTGTTATAATACCTAAGGAATGCATAGCATGTATACACTGTACTGTATATCATCCATTAACCTACCATGCTGCATGTACCATGTATAATGATAAAATGCCAATAAAAAGAGTTAAAAAAAAAAAAAGACAGTCACAGTCTTATATTCCCCAGGACATCCATCCACACTTTCCAAAGCTGATAGGCCAGCCTAAGGCTTCGTCCTTAACCTACATCTACCATGTAAATCTACTGGGATATGATGGCCCACAAACCTGGACTGATTTACTTATACCAATCACACTGATCTTTGGCAACCTCGGGATTGTACATTGCCCATGCTCATCAGGCTTTCACAGTTAGGTAGTAGTTGGGTAGACCTTCGACATTAGGCCAACAATACCCTTGGCTTCCAGCATGACACATAAGAGCCCTGTATTGGCCTTCTTTCACTTTCATTAATATATGATATGGATGTACAATGGGAAACATATCACGGAGCGAATTATGATTCAGTTACAAGAATCCATTAACAAAGTGATGTATATATCAACATTACTGTATGTTTTGTTCCTTGTAAATGGAGGACGTACGATAGGCTATTTTTCCTGTACCTTTCATTCCTTTATTTAGTTTATATATGGGGAAAGAGGTGACCATACTTGAGATTTGAGTTCAAAGGTGGGTTCTTTCATGCTCCCTTGTCTGTTACCTCGCATACTCTTCTTCGCTTGAGTCTTTTGGAATTCCCAATCATTATCAGTGTCAGGTCTGGAATGGGAGTGTCTGTTCAGCTTCATTGTGGGCACTTTCTAGTGCCAGCATTTTGGAAGTGTCATCTCTCATGGTAGGAGAATGTGTGACACTGTTGATCTTGATAATTAGAAGGGGAAGCATCACCTATAACTATGGCTCCTTCACTGAGATGTGCTGTAATTTCCAATGTCTTGATACCTGTCAAACGTCAACTGTGACACATTCTAAATACATATAGAGGGATATTTACAAAGAAGTGGCGGAGTGAGGCGTTAGCCGTCATGGCTTGACGCCTCACTCCGCCACTTCAGAAATGCAAGGCTGCACCATATTTACAAGAATATGGTGCAGCCTTGCGTTTCCCCCTGCGCTGGTGCTACACTTAGCAGTATAGGGTCAACGCAAGCACCCTTGCACCATAGTGCAAGGGTGTCTGCGTGCAGAGGAAGATTGTTTATGTACAGGAAGGTCCCCCTTACTGCACATAAACAATCTCTGGAAATGCCATTTTGTCACTTCTATGTGTGCTGCTTAATGCACACATGGAAGTTACAAAATGTCATTAAAAAAAAAAATGTGTTTATGTGCAGGAAGGGTCACCTTCCTGAACATAAACAATGGCAGTACACATGGAAAAAGCAAAAAGGAGGAGAAAATAAAGCATTCTCCTCGTTTCGCTAAGACCAGATTTTCCCTGGCCTTAATTTTGGTGCTGCCTCCTATTTACGCTGCCCTTGTAAATAGAGGGCAGCGTCAAAATCAATGGGTGTTGCGGTGGAACGCCCACAGCATCACCCATTGCCCTCCCCTTTCACGCTAAGCATAGCGTGAAATGGGGCATTATTTGCAAGGCAACGTTAAGCCACATCAAGTGGCTTAACGCTGCCTTGTAAATAAAGCGAAGCCCTTATCGCCACGGAAACATCACAAAAAGTGACGAACCCGTGGCGATAGGGGCGTGTAAATATGCCCCATAATTCCTAGGGGTGGGTTTAGAGTTTGCTGATGTGGAACATTCATCAAAGGGGTCAAGTCCTCTCAATTTAGAATGTATTCCTATTTAGAGCAGAGCTTTTCAAACAATGTCCTGCATAATTCAAACTCTAAATCAAGTCTCTAGTCTATTAAGTCCAGTTCAAATCCTTGCCTGGTGCACTTGAGGAACACCTAATTGATCGTGTGACTACGCAAGAACATATTTAAATTCTCTTCTCTCTCTTCTTGCCATCTTTTTACACGAGTGGAAAGAGCAAACAAATAGATGGTGAAAAAAAAAGTACTTTTGGAGCCAGTTACTGCAGAACACAGATTTGTGGCAGGGCCATATTGGCTGTTTATCTGGCATTGCCCCCTGGTATCTGGAGCCTTTGTAGGCTGGTTTTTAAACTCGACGGCCACCACCTGAGTCATTCTCTCCTGCTGCCTAAGGTTCATGGAAACAGGCACACTGAGAGCATAAGGAAAGAGAGAGAAAGGTGGAGAGAGAAAGAGAGAGAGATGGAGAGACTCAGAGAGTGAATGAAAATGAATGGACTCAGAGGAAGGAATAGAACTTCTTTGGATGTTTTTGCCAGGGCTACTTTTGGTTCCTAGTTTAGCCCTGATATGCTGTTCGGGCTGGTCAGCTTCTGAATGTGGAATATGCCAAAAGGCACTTAAAATTTTTCTTTCACCTTAAACGAAAGACAAACGTTGAAGAGAGGAAAAAACAAGGTTTTTTCACGCATAATCCACAGCGGCCTCTACTGTGCTCCGAACTGTTAAGGAAGTAGGGAAAGGGCTGAGATTCAGGAGGGACACTACTTTCTCTTATATTGCGTTGCATTTTTTTTTGTCTTTTTCTTCGCAAGGTGGAAAGCACAGTAGACATCAGAGGATGAGAAATATATGTACAACAACCAAAAGCTATAGATGGGTGACTCTGTTAATTATCAAGAATGTGCCTGAATAACTGGTGGGAACCACGCCAGTGTCGAGAACTTCTAGATGGCCCTATTCATCTGATACAGAATCATCTTGTGTGTTTCCTGGTGGGACTTCCAGCTTACCCTAATATAATCCCCTCTTAAACAAATTATAGTTTGCAAATTTTTTCCAGCATATGTGTCCCTGAGGAGGTAGACATATCAGTATATTACAGGGCATGCCAGGCCCTTCCGAAAGGTGGGGTGGAGCAGAGCAGTCATTATTCCCCAGGGGCAGTACTTAATTTGAGCCAATGTTTTTCTGCGGGTTGCATATCACTTTTGAAAGTGCCTCCAGCGTGTCGAGGCAATTAGCATTCCAATTCATGTATTCCCTTTAAAAACACAGGGCCAACAATGTCGTGTCATTAGACCACCATCATCCAGCTCCGATTGGCTGAGTTGTTTAGCTTCCGCGGTTATGCACATGCGCACTTCTATGTCTACCACCACTGCCTACGTCAGTGCCTGGTTCGGATCCTGTACTTGCCTGTTCCAGTGAGGGAGTTACCAAAAGGTGAATGGTCAGAAGAAATGGAAACAAAAAAGGGCAAGAGACATGTCCAAGCTGCAGCATCATTCCTGTCTTCTACAGTAAGCTGTCAGGTGTGTGGTTATTGGACGTGTGCGCACGTTGTGATGAATAATACATTACGATTCTATGCCGGGCTGTGAACTGAGCTCATACATGGATCAGTCACTGGTTTTTGATTCAGATAGACTTGATCGCTTTATGCTGAAGTTACAAAACAGAAATGCTGGTGCCTTTGGAAAAAATACCATGAACATCCATGGTTTTAACTATGTGTGTGATTTTAATGGTTTGATGGAAATGGTGCGCCAGGACTTTTTTTTTTAGTCAACTGACAACAGCAGTGCCGCTGGATTTCTCCTGCCTGATGGCGTGAGATATTGTACATGAACATATAAATTATAGAAAATAAGTCCATTTATGTGGAGCAAAAATATTGCTGCCGTGATTAGCATGTCTCTCTTCAAAGATTTTGTGGAAGAGAAAGCCAATGTTTGTTACACCTCATAAAAGATCTGAAGTACCATCATGCAGTATGTGTGGGGCCTGGGTAAGCTAATGGCATCTCTCCTTGGCAATATTACCTTCTCGTCCCTCCCTCTCTTGAATTCATTGCATAATGAGGCACTTCTGCCTCCAAAAATGACACCAATCAGCACACTCCTTTTTCAAAATAAAAGGTCACCCTTCACCCTCACAAATCCTGTTTTTTTCTGCCTGTAACAGACCTACCAGTTCAGTTGTGTGCAGGACAGAGGTGGCATCATACATTTCCTTTATCCCAGAATATGGAGGAAGGAGGCATTGTGGGGCCATCTGACCATCCATGCATGAGGCCTTGTTTCTTTGTAGCGTTGTGTTGCTGCTCACATAGGAGGCGTGGTTCTTTCGGCTGGCCAAAGTGGCGTTCAGCTGGTTTCTGGGTTAGAAGAGAGCTGAGTTGGCGCTTTGAGCTTTTGTCTGATTTAGCTGCAAGGAGTAGCTTTAAGAAGGCATTGACTGTACTGATCTCTTTGTACGAATGGAGCAGGAATCTATTTTTTTTGGTTGATGCTTCTTGTGACATGTTAGAGACAATCTGGATTCTATGATTGCTAAGGCATTCAAGGATATGAATCATGCCCTACTATATAAGTCCTGGGGCTGGTACTGGGTTTTGAGCATTATCAAGAAATGCTATTTTATAGACTTTGTCACCTGTCCTAGAATGACCCCTACTCTCATTCCCAAGGATCCTGTCAAGCACCAAGCCCTTTGGGAAGAGATGTGAGTATTATGCAACAAGGGTGCAATATATTCAGTCCTGACAGAAGCAATCAGGAGAGTAGTATATTCAATTCTGTTCTTGATTCTAAAGGACTCGGGGACCTGCAGACCAGTACCGGATCTGAAGAGGGTGCATTCATGGATGGAAACAATTCATCTCAAGATGATGACATTGTAGGTTATTCCGATGATATCCAAACAGGACTTTCTCTCAACAATAGATCTGTAAGATAACTAACGGCACATCCAAATTAATGCAAGTAACTAAAGATATTTGCAATTTACATTAGACAACTTTCATTTCCTGTTCAAGGTTCTCCCTTTCAGCTAAGGTCAATCCCAGGGGTCTGGTTCTGGCACCACTGGTAGTGTTGCTTCATTCGGAAGGGATCTTCAGTCACCCCTACTCGGACGACTTGGCAGGCTGATTTACTCCGACCGGAAACAACAATATCTCTAATTCCTTGGCCAAGTTTCCCCTCAACAAGATCATGAGACATATCCTAGCTCTCTGGAATCCAGGATCCCAAGACCTCAGTCTTTTGATCCTTCTGTCCCCGGGACTGATTCAGGAGCTAAGGTGGTGGTTGGACCCACAGACATTGTTGATGAGAGTTGCCTTATCGTGTTGTACTCCAACAATTATTACAACAGATGCCAGCTCAGTAGGTTCGGGAGACTGGATGGAGAGCCAGCAGATTCAGGGACTATAAACTCTGTCGCAAACACTCAGATCGTCCTATTGGAGAAAGTTTGAAGCCATTCATCTGGCTCTATTATCTTTCTCCTCCATATAAGGGACAGGACGGTGAATAAACAGGATCTGGGGGCGCAAGAGGGAGGATAAGATTGATCTCCATGTCCAGGATTTGTGACCAGATATTGGCAGAAGACAATGTGGCAGCAATCTCAGCAAGCCACAACCAGGGGGCATTGAACTCAGCTGCAGACAATCTGATTAGGGTCATCCCTGCATCACAAGAATTTTGTCGGAATACCTTGGTTTTTGCTCAGCTTTGCTAGTTGTGGGGCAACTGACAATAGATGAGGTGTGTGGTAGGTGCACACCTGTTGTAGAACATCTAGTCCGTAAACCAACTAGTAAACAAATTCTGCATGCAGCCGGGGTATCGTTGGCTGATCCCCAACGTGAGACAAACGCTGCGGCATACCCGCAGACGGATTCGTCCACTTGCTCACAACGACTAAATTCCCTTGATGAAGGGCTTTGGCCGAAATGCATTGGGTCTGTTCCCACTAATGTGCAGACGTGGAATTTACTCATCTACCATGTTGTGAATGATACGTTTCCTTTGATATGAATCGGAAACCCCACTATGAAGTCACATTGAACATTTAAATTTACCTATACCTAAGAGAACTTACTTCGGTTTATTGTATTAATTACCTCACCTGGAGGCGTGCTGTGCAACTGGGGGACGTTACCTGTTTGGATAACGCCTTCTCATGCAACTGACAATAGACCTTTTTGCCTCCTTTCACAACTCTCTTTTTAAACTTTCATTTTATGAGGGAAAGGCAAAGGGAGTTTGGGGGGGGGGGCTCCATGCTGTTTCCTGCCCTTGGCCCAAGGTTCTCCTAAATGCTCCTTTGCACATAATTTTCAAGCTTTTGATCAAAGTGAGGGAAGACAGGGAGGGCTTCACAGATTTAGATAGCCTCTGCTTGGTCTTCCCTTGTGTTGGTCTCCTCTCCTGATTTAAATGAGGAACTGTCAGTAGATGGTGCTTGAAACATCCCCGTTCCCTTTAGACTTCCAATTTTTCCATCCGAGTACCCTGGCAAGGCTCAGGCTGACGACTTGGAAGTTGAGACAGTAGGATTAGGAAAAGAAGGCCTGTTTGATCTACTAGCAACAGCAGTGCTGGCCTCAAGAGGGCATCTATATTAAGGTCTTATTCCAAACATTGGGGTACCTTCCGTAAACGGTGTAGTTTGAAGCAGATGAACCCTCAGAGGTTGATTTAGTTCACATCCTTTTGTTCCATCAGGATGGGTTTCTGTTGGGGCTTAAAGTATTGACATTTACAATCTAGTGGGTGGCTATCAAAGCATTCAGGACCTCTTGGGGAATACCTCTTGGGTGAGGGAGGTGTAGTCCAACGGTTATTTAGGGTTTTGTAATATTCAACCTCCTGTAGAGCCTTTGCATCCTTCCTGGGATCTACTTCTAGTGGTAGGCGCTGTAAAAGACCTACACTTTGAGCCTCTAATTTTAGTAAATAAGAATCTGAAATTAAAGTCTTTCTTTCTGGTAGCAATAACATCTGCCAGAAGGCCTGGTGAGTTGGGGTCCTTATCCTGAAGCATCCATTTTTTTGGAGTGCTTGCAGATAGGATCATCCTGCGTACGGGACCCTCCTTTCCTACCAAATTGAATTCTACATTTCACAAGGAGCATAAATTGGTTCTTCTGGTATTTGTTCCTTCACCTTCTAATTTGGTAGCGATGATCTTGCACGGCTTGGATGTGAGAAGGGTCATTCTCATTAACTGGAGAATTTCCTCTTTTAGAGTGTCTTCTTCCTTGTTCATAATTTTTGGGCTAGCGAAAAAAGGAGCTATGCCATCAGTACACCCTTTCAAGATGAGTTTTATCATTGATTGCCTTAGTATACAAAATGGCGAGAGTTCCTTCTCCTTTGAGAGTTCAAAGCACATCAAATAGGAGTATGTCAAGGCAAATTAATCAGGGCTATTTAATGAAGTAAAGTGAGGGAACGGACTCAGAATAATGCAATTGCCTGTAAGTAATTGAAGCAATCGCAGGGCTTGATTCACAAAGCTAAACTTACACTTTTGTGTAAGTTTACTATCTTTTTGGTATTTGCAAAATACAAATTTAATTTTACTACTAGTAATTTTACAACAGTGGAGACTCCACAGACAGAGCTGAGAACTTCGTACATAAAAAGATAGGTAAGGCCTATCTTTTTATGTGTGGAGGCTCCGCCACAAGTGCATAGTCTCCACAGTCATAAAATTACTATTAGTAAAATTAAACTTGTATTTTATGACGGAGGACGGATAGCTACACCTCAGTCTCTTAACAACATCATTAAATATATTTCCCCATCGGTCATATGGACCTTTGTTAGTCAATTTGAAGCGTAGTAAGGGACCTAACAATAGTAATACATTTCCAGTTCTGTGATGTCAATGTGACCTCACAATAAAGACCAAAGAGCAAATAATTCAACCATGAAGATTTATTTTAGAGCATTAATCCAGACGGTATATCTGTAAAGTAAGAACAAGTTCAGAAGGTATTACAGGAAGTATGAAGACTAACATGTGCCAATAAATGAAGTCATCATCATCATCATAACTTTATTGTCGATCACCAAGATCTTAAAAAGTACATCACAAATGTTACATATATTACAACCGCAGAAGTAGATTTTGATAGAAATTGATCTTGGTAAAAAAAGGAGACAAATAATCAATCAACAATAAAAAGTACTTCATTCTATAGGAATACAGTTTAAAAAGCCTTGTCTAGATAAAAGCCATAAAAGCAGATCATATCATTAATATCAAAATAAAAAATTAGTGCGCGCTAAAAATGAAGTATATAACATGAGACACTTTCGTATACAGATCCTAAAATTTTGATACATTGTAATTCACAGTAAATACTGTGAATTAGGTATATTAGACATGGCACTTTGACCGGCTAATCCATACAGCCAGCAGGAATTTGGCCAAGCCAAATGCCACAGTTCTGCTCGTATTAGTTCTGAGAATCCTGAAAACGGCCAGGACCACTAAGCCTACACAAGGAAATAATCCACTTGGCCCTCAGGTTCTCATAATGTTGACAAAAGAATAACAGATGGACTGAGGATTCGGGACTTTCTCAACATGCAGGACAGATAGCATCAGAAGTGGTATTATCTTGCCATTTACTACAGATCAGATTGGTTGGAAGAGTCTTCTACCTAAATTGGAGAAACAACTTCCGTGCCAGTGACGGAACAATGTCATCTATGGTATCTTCAAAAATAGGAAAAGGTTTAAAATCTGTGAACTGGCTGGTGAGTGTGCACATGGGGTTGGTTGCTTTGTTCGTTACAGCAAAATCCCAATAGATTGCCCTGACCCTACTTTTTGGGATTTATGACAACTTCTCTGGGTTAGTCCTGAGGTCCTTCAATCCCAATTTCCTTAGTAATTCTCTAAGCGAGCGAAATCAGGGGATTTTGTGAGCTCAAGACAGTGCCATAAAGTCCCTAACTCCCAC
Source organism: Calotriton arnoldi (assembly GCA_963921515.1). Classification (NCBI taxonomy): domain Eukaryota; kingdom Metazoa; phylum Chordata; class Amphibia; order Caudata; family Salamandridae; genus Calotriton; species Calotriton arnoldi. The sequence goes on from CAWUFW010013329.1 coordinate 379,394, forward strand.
TCGATAGGGGGCAAACTCCTCGTCGACCATAAACGGTACCAGAAAATTTAAATGCTTGTACTCCAACTTGAATGCACTTTGTCTTTGGGCCAGATCAAGGAAGATAGGGATCAAGGGGGTACTAGCAGAGAGATTAAATGAGGATCTAATGAAGCGATGCTCAGTCACAGAAAGACAGTTAGTATTCCCACACCCCCACACTTCTGCTCCATAGGAAACGGAACCAATAGCTTTAATACTTTATATTTTTAATGCTGGGACCACCTTCCTGGGCACAGTTCTTCTATGGATCTTTGTTATGTGGGCAGTTATTTGGATTAGGGACAGGTGGGCTTTCTCAGTATGGGAGGACCAGCTTAAATTCAGGGTTAGGCGAATCCCTAAATAATCAAAGGAGGGTACCAATTCAATAGTGCGGGCACCTACAAACATACTTCTCTTAGGAGTCCTCAAGAGACCTTTGGAAAATTCCATATACTTTGTTTTGGAGTTGTTTAGCTCCAGGCCATGCTCATCACAAAAATGTTTAAAATCATTTAATAGCTGTTGGAGCCCTTAGGGAGACTTGTATATCAGTAACGTATCGTCAGCAAAGAGAAGGCCGAAGCCCTTCTCTCTCCAACTATTGAGCAACCTTACTACCCCATTAATAAATAACGAAAATAGGGTGGGTGCTAAGATGCACCACTGTCTGACTCCACGGTGAATCATAATGGGCTCTGTTAGTTGTCCCTCCTCTCCCCACCTAACTTGGGCCTTGTTTGATAATGGAGCAGCATCAAAATGTCCAGTAGGCTGGGAGGGATACCCATCTCTGTCAACACCTTCCAAAGTTTGCCTTGTGGAACCAAATCAAAGGCGGTGCGCAGATCGACGAATCCCCACATACAGTGTCCCCCTTTAACTTGAACTTCTTTCCAAAAGATGCAGAGGAAACGGAAGACCTGGTCCAGAGTACTGATGGCACGAAAAACCACACGGAAATTGGACAGAATGTTTCCTTCTTCGATCCAATCCTGGATGCGGGCCAAGATCTGCTTGCAGAAAATTTTCTGCAATTAATCTATTAGACTGATGGGCCTATAGCTAGGTGGATTTGCCATATCCCCTCTTTTTTAAAAAAGGTATGATCTCTGCCGCCTTCCAGGAAAATGAATATCCATGCCCAATAGAATAGCATTGGATAGCATATTGATGTAAGTACCCCACACTACTGGATCTTCTTTGTACAAATCATTACAGATTCTATCCGGACCAGGAGCTCTAGCTATAAGACAAGAGTTAATTGCTGTCTGGATTTCGACAAGCGATAATTCAAGAACTTCTGCAGTACCCAATGGTATCATATCCCATGGACCAACATCCTCCTTGGTACTATAAGCGTACAAGCCCCCAAAATGGGTTATCCACGCTCCAGGCTGTACCGAATACTCTAAGGCAGCTTCAGGCCATTCAGGCATAGTGTAGCTTCCTTTCAGAAGGCCTTGTTGTCCTTGGCTACCAGGGCTCTGTGGAGGGAGGACCATAGTGAGCATTCCCAATGTTCCTTTGCCTGGTCGAGTACCTGTCTTTATCTAGCTCTGCACTCCACCAGGACAGTGCACAATTTGACCTTCAATGCCTGTAGGAGCTCGCTTTTCACCTTCCTACACTCCTGATTGTACCACACGGCCACATTTGACAGTTTTTGACATCCAATTTTAGCTTGGCGTTTATCTTCTTTTTTTGCATGGCCCAGGGTATTCCTGATCTGTGTGAAGAGTACCTCATGCAAAGTGCTCAGAATCTCTATTCTCTCTGCTCCAGGAAGTTTGGACAACACCACCACTTCCTCAGATACTTTGGACTTAACAGCTTCTAAAGCCCAGGGGTTTTTCTCCACCCAATCCCATCTAATTGTTCTCAGGTTCCAACCACATGGGCTTTAGATCTACCACCAGTATCCTTGGGCCTCCCCCACTGATACCCATTTCGCCTAATGGATCAGTTGCCAGAATTATTGGGGCCTCCTCTGCCAAAGGATTGGAAGTGGACAAAGGAGGGGGCTTAAATGGTGATTGTTCACCCCTAGTATTACCGGGGTCCATTGCGGATTCATCCAGACAAGTCATGCCCACATCATGAAGCCATCCCTGACCACTGACTGTCCCTCTGTGCACAGCTTCTCCCCCATGCGCACGGATTCCCTGTCCATGTACTTTCATCCCAAGGCGATCGATACCTAATGGTGATGGAAGTATTAGCAGGCGAGATAGTGCAAAAATCTGTGGCCATCAAGCCATCCACTATATCTTTAAGGAAAAAACTGACCTTCATCACGTCTTTTGCATTCCTGGTGTGATAATCCTTTCCACTTGCTCGATATCGTCCCTTATGATAGAATAACAGTGGCATATATTTCTCAGCCAGTGGATAACCTTCTTTTTGAGAGAATCATGATCTTCGCGTCTGCCACTGAGGGGTTTAGAAACATGGACAACAAAAACTAAAGCTTTTTCCCTCTGCACAAGGTTTTTGGTATAAATGGCCGTCCTTGACCACCCCTCTCATATACGATTAGGCAGAACTGGGAATTGCCAAGTGACCCTCGTCTATTACCACCTCACCCCTGTCAACCTGTCTTCCCGCTCCTCTATCCTGTAGAGCACTTCAGTGGCAACTGGTCTATCACTATGTCTATGGGGGCCTCCTTTATGATTGGGTAGAAGTTGGCCAGATGGACAGATAGGGACTGGGGGTACCGACTGGCTTGGTGCAGCAGCCCTTATCTGATCAAATAACGCTGGTGGGCGAAAAGGGACATCACGCTGATTGCTAACAAAGGAGGGGCACCTCTCCGACCGTTGTTTCTATCTGTGCAGTTGCATCCAAAGCCTGTTCTTTAGATACCCTCCCCTCCAGGACACCTACCACCTTTCTCAGGGCTGCTACCTCCTCCCTAAGACTCTCAATCATGCCTTTTAAAATAAGTAACAGAGACAGGCCTGCATTATTTGTAGCATCCGGATCCGGTGTATCACTCCCCTTGGCTCCAATATCTACCAATGAAAGACCACCATACCTATTGCGGCATTCGACGTGTTCCACCTGGTCTGTTGCCAGTCTATCATGTGGCTGCCCTAAGGAACTAACAGTGAATTCTTTATTACTGCCTCCTGTACCCTTTCTAGTTCGGGTACTCCTGCCCGGTCTACTGAACATCTGAGGAATGCATTTGATGGTTTTCTTAACTGGGGGAGGGATAGGGGAGGGCTCTGGTAGGGCTAACGGGGAGGTGACCGGGTTAAAAGGTGGGAAGGGTGAGGGGCTGTGGGCAATCACATGGCATTCCGATAACAAAACGTCGATCCTATCCATGGCTTCATTGCAAATGGCACTGGAGGGCAATTATTTGGAAGGAGTGCTGCACTGGGCCCTGGCCTGTCCTTTTGCCCATTATTAGGCAACAGCAACTAGCTGGTACAAGAAGTTAGGACACAAGAGAAACCATAGGGGACAAACCCAATATTTGGAGAAAGGAGTCCAAGGAAACCCAGAAAAAAAAACAATCTGCCGAGGTATCTCCACAAGCGAGAGATTTGAACCACTCACCTGCCCTCGTCCCAGTTTCCACTGGCTGAGCGTGCACACCCCTAGCAGCTCCCCTCCAAAACCAGCCACTGGGGCATCAAATTCTCTGCTGTAAGTGCCCCGGGTGTCTATGGGCTCTGAACTGCAATCAGGCAACGGCGGTCAACAGCAGACAACAGCAACAAAGAGTATGAATTTTGGCAGTCAGTGGCTCAATACAGTGCTTTCGGGCCACTCCCTCCTTGCGGCATCGGCTACTAAGAATCGACGGAGGAGATGGCAGCCACAGTCAGCTCTGGCAGCACAGGCAGTTTAGTGGCAGCTAAATGGGAGTGAGGGGGCAATATGTGCAGGCTTTGGGTTAGCAAGCACGGGCCGCACCGCGGCATGCCGCACACCGCACACAGCCACAGTGCACGGTTCCGGCTGGTGAACCCCCTGGGATCCCGCGACTGCCAATTAACCCAACGGCTGTCCTGCCAAGTATCCGGGTTTCCTGCGTCAAGTACCGAGTTCCTGAAATCCGGGCTCTACTCCACAGTGATGTAGCTTGCTGCTCCCTACTAGAATTACTATAATATAATCAGTCTGGGCCCTCTAAAGCAGCAATCAAAAATAGGAAACTCTGTCCATGGAACATCACTCTATTCCATTAATAGAAAGGCATCCTCCGGACCAGACCAGTCCAGGACACAAAGGGGGGTCCCATCCGGTGGCTGCTCAGGCTAATCGGACTCTTCGAAAAATAATCACCATTATGTAATAGCAAGTAGTCGCCCCCACTCACCACCAAATAGCAAAGGCCTCTTCCAGAGTACAAGAGGTAAGAGGGAGGAAGAGCAGCCCAGTAAACACCAATGAAGGGCATCCAGTCTCAGCACACAGATCTCAAAACATTGGCCCCAAGCAAGATGCAAGAAGAAGGCCCAAGGACTGCAAGGGCCTCCCAGGTGAGTGCCTACAGGCCCATCACAGGCCTGGTGTATACACCGCTTCCTCTAAGGCACTCACCGGCAGTCAGGCGCAATGTCCCCTGCAGCCACCAGCAGCAGCCTCGAGCACCACAGCAGGCAACTTGATGATCCTACGGTAGCGGGGAGAAGTAGAGGCAGAAGCCCTGGATTGCCGGAAGAATCAGTGGACCCCAGACAGTGGGCCAGCCTCTCCCGCCAGACCGAGCCTACAGATGAAGTTTTAGTCCCCACAGTCAGACCGTATTCCCCCACTGCCACGAGCCGCTCCTCTCCTCTCCTCCTGATCTACTCACGACAGACCCCCGGTGCGATCACCACCGGCGAGGTAAGGGCTGCCCCAGCTGCACGCGGGCCCCCCTCCATGGCCTCCGGTTCCAAAGAGTGCAAGACGACGCCAGCCCCGTCTTAGCCCTACTCCCGGGAGCAGTCAGGGCACCTCCACTGCCACACGTCTACGGCCAGACTTCTACTCAAGGAGGGAAAAGGGAATGATGAACGGGGCTCTCAGATAAAGTAAGTAATTTAGACAAGGGCAATAGCAGCCCCATTTGTTAGTGTTGGTGGTGAGGTGCAGCACATGTCTCAAATTAAGACATAATGAAATGAGATACAAAATAGTAACAGCCATAATTCAAAGGAAACTGAATGATGCGATCAGGTGTTCCATAAACAAACGTTTCCCTTTGTAGTCAAAACGTGTGCTAAGACAAATTCTAAAACATATTTCTAATGGGGAGTATAGAAGTTGTCAGCATAAGGTCAAACTTTGATAGAAGTTCAGAGAATTAGGAACAGTGCTCAGCATAAAGCCTTTCACTCAGAGAAGCCCAGCAGAGAGAGATCTGTTCCCTCTCAAAGTCAGGATGATGTCTGTCTAACTAACTATGAAACACCAATCAAAAGTCCAACTAACAGTTGCCAGAACATCCATATCTCATGCCCACTACTGAGAGCCATAAGTGTACCCGCATTTGAGGGGAGTCGACATACTCCTTAAGTTCGCATCTGTTACCTTGGATGTTTCATCCCCCTCGGTACACCATAAACAGACGGCTTTCTCTCACTTTCACCACTCTACTTTTGTTGCTAACTTTCTCCTTTCAGACCTTACTATCAGCAGTCTAATACACACAATAAGCCTTTCTCTAGCTAACAAGAAACATGATATCACACCTGCAAAGGAGAGAAAACAGCATACTTGCAATGTGAAAGCAAACAATTTCAGCTAAGGCCTGATGTCAGGCTAAGTTAACGCAAGAAACAAAATGGATGCACGTTACTGCATTATAAATCAGTGAAACCAAGCAATCATTATCCATTTGAGTGAGTATGCAACATCATGATTACATCATTCTATTGAGCCACTTAATACACTTATATGTAAACTTTTAGTAGGTGCAATAGTTACATACTATTAATTAATTTAAATGTACGAAACATGTTAATGAATTTAAAACACACGCTGAATATAAATGTCATCTATGAGTGCATAAATGTATATACATGACGTAAATAGGGTGAAGCCTACATAACACTGCTCCATTTGTGAGTACCAAATAAAGTGTACGTTTATGTTCGTGAATCAGGCCCAGGGTGCCATGTACTGTCCACAAACAGTAGGCAAAGCCTGGAAATATTCCAGCAGAGCTTATAACCTCTAAGTATGTAGAGAAGCATGAACTTCAAAGCAGTATTAAACCCTTTAAACTGCGGTGAGAGACCTTTGAACTGCAAACGTCTGTACTGCTTGTTCCTTTATTGCTTCAGCTGGGCACACACGCACATATCACTACAAGGAAGTATATCTCAAGCCTGTCCTAAAAAAACCTCGAATCTGCTACAGAATAATTTGTTTAAGAATAGAAATATTTAATGGGCAATATAGGTTCACTTCATGCACTCAGGGGAGGCTTGCCCCACAGCGTATGCATCTGTGGGCACTCTCAAGCTGAATTGAACATTTCGGTCTTTTTTTCATATATAGTGTTTAATATCAGTGTTTAACATGCTTCCAAACAGCCACAGTTTGCATAGATATTAAAGATGTGAATGCAGCATGATACCACGATTTGCCCAAGATGACACCATTAAGTCTGTTTAGTCTAATAGAGAAAACCTTGATGACATCCTGCTTCAGAAATCAAGAATTATGCCATAATTTTTACAGAATTATGGCACTTGGTACGTTCCCGGACTATAGGAATACAGACTATTACCTAATTCATTGCTCATAGGACAATTACTGGTTGGCGGCAATTACAAATGTTATTTTCTCTCTTTATTGAATGGCCAGTAGAAGAACAGAATGTCACATTCTTCATGACCCTTGAGACAAGGGAAAGCAAGCGAAGAGGAGTGCCAGAGGTAAGAAATGGCACACCAGGGGATGTGACTGCTCCCACTAGTGTGCCCTAATTTATGTGAAAATTGGACTGTAAAGTGGGTGATGTGTCCGATTTTTTGAAAGTTTTGTTGCAGGCACTTTCTTTCAGGAAGGCTTTCTCAGGAGGGGACCAAGAAATTAAGCAAAATACAGCAATATGTTGGGTTTTTGGGGGAAATGGGAAAAGGTGCTGCAGAAAAAAAGCATCTGTTTTTTCCCTGTAAATGATATCAACAAAGGGCTTGTTGTTCTAAAATCACCATCTTCCCAGCTTTCAGGTACAGGAAAACTTCTGTCAGATAACCAAAATGTTCTACACAGTTTTGGCATTTTTTGTGCTTTCAACCTTCTTCCAGTTTGTGGTTGAAATTGGAGCAAAACCAATAATGGATCCCAGTAACCTATACATTTCTACAAAGTAGACAACATTTTGAATTTAGCAAGGGGTCATTTGTGTAGATGCTTCAAGATTTTCCAAAAGAAAGGAACAGTTAAAATAAGAGAACGTTGAAATTTAGTTGAAAAAAACAACCATTTGTGCCTACATTTTCACTTGTGTAACTTCTTCTAACTATAATAGATTTTTTAAAGCTATATACTATCAGGTCTGCAGGATGCTTCTGGTTGTGGGGATATATCAGGCTTGTAGGTTCACCAAGAACCCGAGGTACCCAGAGCCAATAACTGAGTTGTACCTTCCAATGGTTTTTCATTGTGTCCTAGATATACAGTAATTCATTTGGTAAAATATAAAGAGTAGAAAATAGGTATCAAGGAAACCTATGTTTATCTGAAATAGGAACAAGATATGAAGTTTAGAAGCAGTGGTTATTTGTGTATCTCTAGATTTGTGAGTAACCATATTAGCATGTGAATTTGAGAGTATTGTTCAAAATGACTTCTTTTTTACACACTGTCTTACATTTGGAAGGCAGAAGTACATAGAAAGACAAACTGTAATAACACTTGTTCTACTATTCTGTATTCCCCTAAGTCTCCCGATATAAATTATACCACACTTGTGTGGGTAGGCCTTGTGTCTGCGACATGAAATGGACCAAAACGCAACATGGACACATCAAATTTTTCCAGTGAAAACGGAACCTTTTTTACAATGTTCCTAGCTGTGGATTTTGGGCCCTAGATCAGTCGACACCTAGGGAAGCCTAGCAAACTGGTATATTTTGGAAAACTAGACACCCAGGGGAATCCAGGATGGGGTGACTTGTGCGACTCTCACCAGGTTCTGTTACCCAGAATCCCTTGCAAAAGTCAAACTTTATAAAAAAACATTTTCCTCATATTTCTGTGATGGAAAGTTCTGGAATCTGCGGGGAGCCACAAACTTCCACCCACCTGGCATTGCCCAAGTCTGTCGATGAAAATGGTACCTCACTTGTGTTGGTAGGCCTAGTGCCCATGACAGGAAACAGCCCAAAACGCAACGTGGACACATCACATTTTTCCAGTGATCACTGACCCATTTTTTACATTGTGCCTCGCTGTAGATTTTGGGCCCTAGCTCAGCTCTCACCTAGGAAAACCTAGCAAATCTGTACATTTTTGAAAACTAAACACCCAGGGGAATCTAGGATTGGGTGACTTGTGTGGCTCTCATCAGGTTATGTTACCCAGAATGCCTTGCAAAGCTCAAACTTTGTCCAGAAAAAAACAATTTTCTCACATTTCTGTGATGGAAAGTTCTGGAATCTGTGGGGAGCCACAAACTTCCACCCACTCAGGATTTCCCCAAGTCTGCCGATAAAAATGGTACCTCACTTGTGTGGGTAGGCCTAGTGCAATTCCTGTTGAATATCTGCTGGGCAATGATCTGGAGTCCTCAGCTTGGGTTGAGGTCGAAAGAAAGACCCATGCAGCTATGCTGGGTATACCTGAATGGATGTGTGCAAAAACAAGAGCACAATGCAAAACCCAGGATGAAAAAGAGGAGCTGGAGTCTGGAATAATGGTCCAGCCCACCAATAAAAAAGGCAAGAAGTCTGGGAAACCAGCTTCTTAGCAGACACCAGACCAGGTCCCCTCTCTTCAGGGAGAAGACCTGACAGCCCCAGAGGCAACAGAGCCCCCGGAACTTGGGCCTTACAGCCCAGAGCTCTTGGGGCCCAGGTGGACTCTCTAGGGAAGAGCTTTGCCAGGGGAGAGGACCTGTCCCACTCTTGAAAGTCTGAGACAGAAAGCTGCTGATCAGGAAAAGGGAGTTGTCAGTGGCTCCCTCAGGACCTATTGGGAGGAAGGGCTCCTCTACAATGAGGCCAGACATCTCAAACCTGGTGCCACTAGGAGAGTGGTAGTGCCTCAGATGCACAGAGAGTTCTTACTCACTTTGGCCCATAACATACCCTTGGCTGGGCATCTTAGCCAGGCCAAAACTTGGAGTAGGTTAGTTAGTTACCCACTTCTACTGGCCAGGTATGTTCCAGAAGGTGAAGGAGTTTTGCAACTCATGTGTTACCTGCCAAGCCAGTGGCAAAACAGGTAGCCACCCAAAGGCCCCCTTAATTCCACTTCTGGTGGTTGGGCTTCCCTCTGAAAGGGTAGGGGTGGACGTTGTTGGTCCCCTAGACCCTCCAACAGCATCAGGGAACAGATTTATACTGTTGGTGGTAGATCATGCCACCAGGTGCACTGAAGCAGTACCCCTTAGAACTACTAATGCTCCTGTAGTGGCTAGGGCCCTCCTTAGTGTTTTTACCAGGGTGGGTGTTTCGAGGAAGTGGTGTCAGACCAAGGCACAAACTTCATGTCTTCATACCTGAAACACATATGGGCTTCAGTATGGAGTGACCTACCAGTTCACTACCCCATATCATCCACAAACCTATGGGCTTGTTGAAAGGTTTAACAAGACATTGAAAGGTATGATTGGTGGAGGCCCTGAAAAACCCAGGAGATAGGATGTCTTACTGCCATGCTGCTTTTCGCCTACAGAAAAGAAGTAGGGTTTTCCCCTTCAAGCTTCTGTTTGGCCATCATGTAAGGGAACCATTGTGTCTAGTGAAGAAAAGGCTGGGAGAGACCTCTCAAAGAGACTAAGCAAGACATTGTGGACTATGTGCTTGGCCTTTTCTCAAGAATGGCTGAGTAAATGGAAAAAGCGTCCAAAAACCTTGAAGCTAGCCAGGAGCTCCAGAAGCTCTGGTATGACCTAAAAGCTAAACTGACTGACTGACTGAAAATATTTGTAAAGCGCACTACTGCCGAGGCGTCTTGGCGCTGGGTGATGTGCAATGCCAGTAGCCAACACGTTCAGGGTTGGGAAAAGAGCCATGTTTTAATTTCCCTCCTGAAGACCGATCTGTTAGGCAGAGATCTCAGGTGTGTGGGCAGAGAGTTCCAAAGTTTGGATGCTAGGAAAGAGAAGCGTTTACCTCCACACCTTATTCTCTTTATCTTTGGAAGTTGTAATAGACCAAGGGAGGCTGATCTTAAAGATCGTGTAGGAACATATCGAGAAAACAAGGTTTGCACATCCTTGGCTCCTCCACCGAACAAGGCTTTGTGCACCATGCATAGGGACTTAAAGTCAACACGTCGCCGTACTGGGAGCCAATGAAGTTGTTTTATACTGGTCGATGTAGGGTGGTGTTTAGGTAGATTGAGCAGTAGTCTAGCTGCCGCGTTCTGAATAGACTGCAGTTTGGAGAATTGCGCAGCATTTGCTCCTAGGTAGAGAGCATTACAGTAGTCAATTCTGGATAGAATCGTAGCTACTACCACTGTTTTCCTCAAAGAAAGCGGAATAAAAGGAAGAATCTTCTTCAGACCTTTCAGCATAAAAAAGCAAGCTGATGAGACTTGGTTGGTCTGGGGAGCCCAGGAAAGATCTTTATCTACCAGAAGACCTAGGTTCCTGACTTTTTTGACCGGGGCCGGACAGGTACCTGCTGCATTTGGCCACCATAATTGGTTCCAGACCGAGATTTTCTGGCCAAACTCAATCACCTCGGTTTTATCTACGTTAAGCTTTAAGAAATTAGTATTCATTCAGGTCATCAGAGCAGAGATACAATTACAAAATTGGGCTGCCATAGCATCCACGGGCTGTGTTACCGACACTATAAGCTGCGTGTCGTCAGCATAAGACACCAGCGTAAAGGCGTACCTTTTTATTAGTCTAGCCAGAGGAGCTACATATATATTAAAAAGTGTAGGGGATAAGGCCGAGCCCTGTGGGACTCCACCGGGGAGTGTGAATTCCTCGGACTGGTATCCATCCCAAAATACCACTTGTTCCCTAGACGATAGAAAGGAGGAGAGGAGGGCAAGAGCTGTGCCATTGATCCCTACATCCTGTAGCCTTCGTATTAATACCGCGTGGTTCACGGTATCGAAGGCTGCTGTCAAATCAAGTAGGATCAGTGCAGCCCCTCCTCCTCCATCCATCACCTTACGTATTTCCTCTACTGCCATAACCAATGCAGTCTCAGTGGAGTGTGATGATCTAAAACCATGTTGGGTAGTATCCAAAATGTTGTTATTCTCTAGATATGATGTTAGTTCTGAGTTCATGGCTTTCTCGAGGATTTTAGCAGGTAGAGGTAGACAGGAGATGGGACGATAGTTTTTCTCATCTAAGGGATCCTGCTTGGGTTTTTTAAGGAGAGGGCGAATACAGGCTTTTTTCCAGATAGTTGGAAATACTCCTGATGAGATACTTTGGTTTAGTTTGGGGGATAGTAGAATACTTATCTCCCCCGAAGCGAGATGTAATATATGGGGGGGCAAGGATCTAGAGGAGAGCCTGATTTGGTTTTTACCAGCAGATCAGCCACTATCTCATCTCGCAACAGTGGGAAGTGCGATAGATCACAGTGGGAGGCCTTGTCCTCCGGCTGAGATGAGACATTACTCGCTGTATCCTTATCTGATTTTAGGAGATGATTATAAACAGATTGGACCTTACTTTAAAAATAACCGGCCATCTTGTCTACAAACTTTTGGTCAGGAGTGAACGCGGAGTCCCGCGGGCACTTTAATAGAGTCGAGACCGTTTGAAACAATTCTTTTGGAGAAACTGGTGGAGTTCCAACCATGGCAGAATGTGTGTGTTTGGAGCCTGAGGCCCCTCGGGCCCTTCAGGACAAATGGAGTGGGCCCTACCCTTTACTAGAAAGAAAAGGGGAGGTCACCTATCTGGTGGACCTTGGCACTTGCAGGAACCCCAAGTGGGTCATTCATGTGAACCGCCTTAAACCTTATTATGACAGGGCTGAGGTGGATATGCTGATGGTCACTGATGATGATCAGGAAAAAAGAGTGAACCTCTCCCTGACCTCCTTTCTTACCACCCTAAAGAGCGGTCAGTGGAAGGAGTTATCTTTTCAGACACCCTCTCTGCCCAATAGCAAGCTGACTGCAGGCAAATCCTGGAGCAGTATGCTGAGCTCTTTTCCCTCACCCCTGGTCAGACTAGTGTTTCCATGATGTGGAAACTGTAGAAAACCTGCTTGTCTAAAGCAAAATATACAGACAGTCTGATCATGTGAAGGAAAGCATCAGAGCTGAAGTCAGCAAGATGCTTGCGGTAGGGGTAATTGGGCCCTCTGAAAGTCCCTGGGCCAGCCCAGTGGTCTTAGTCCCCAAGCTTCATACCAAGGGTAGTAAACCAGAAATTAAGTTTTGTGTGGACTACAAGGGCCACAATGCTGTCTCTAAGACAAATGCACACCCTATCCCAGGGGGTGACGAATTAATTGACAGGTTAGGGGCAGCCACATTTCTCAGTACCTTTGATTTAGCATCAGGGTACTGGCAGATTACTCTGACTCCAGGACAAAAGAAAAGTCAGCATTCTCGATCCCAGATGAACATTATCAGTTCACTGTGATTCCCTTTGGATTAAAAATGCCCCTGCCACCTTCCAAAGGATGAAGTCCTTGCTGGGCTGGAGGCCTTTAGTGCAGCCTATCTGGACGATATTGCTGTCTATAGTTCCACTTGGCAGGATCCCCTGGTCCACCTGGGAAAGGTCCTTGAGGCTCTGCGAAATGCAGGCCTCACTATCAAGGAAAGCAAGTGCGAGATAGGGCAGGGCAAGGCTATATACTTGGACCACTTTGTAGGTGGAGGCCAAGTTCAACCCTTACAACCCAAGATCCAGAAAATTCTGGACTGGGCAGCTCAAACAACCCAGACCCAAGTCAGGGCCTTCCTTGGCTGTGTACTACAGGAGGTTTGTGAGGGGGTATGGGTCCATTGTGGCCCCCTCACAGGACTGACCTACAGGAAAATGCCAAAGAAAGTCAACTGGATAGTGAGTCGTCAAAAGGCTTTTGACACTCTGAATGAAGCAATGTGCTCAGCACCCATTCTAAAAGCTTCAGATTACACCAAGCAGTTCATAGTGCATTCCGATGCCACCGAACATGGGATAGGAGCAGTCCTATCTCATATCAAAGATGATGGGCATGACCAACCTGTTCCTTTCATTAGCAGGAGGTTACTCCCCATAGAGCGGCATTGGAGTGCAATTGAGAGGGAAGCCTTTGCTGTAAATTATTTTTTAATCCTTGGGACTGTTGCTGGCCTGATATCCTCGCAATTAGCGTGCGTGGCGCTTGCCTCCACTCACCACTTTTCCCCACAAGAACTCCGCAGTCTTCTCCTCCAACTCCTTCGACCATGGGTAGTCGGGAGTACTCCGATGGTGGGAAGGTAGCGTCTCCGCGCTTGATGATGTGGATGAGGCTATGCCGTTGTTGCAAGCACACTCTTGTCCATTGAAGCAACGGGGCTGGCGGCCATATTTCTTTAAGGCACTGAGGTCACCGCCGCCGCACCGCTCGTCTCGGGTGCCGTCCTCGCAGTGGTGAGCCGCTATATATTACTCCACGATAGCACAATTCAGGCTACAAACGGACGCACTCTCGGATAGATTTTCTGCAGTTATTTTATTGTGCAGACCCCCCCCCGCACCGACAGACACGTTTCGGCGTGAAAGCCTTTTTCGATGTCAGTGTTTTGAAACAATTCTCTTGTTTATGTACAAGGAATTTTCCTTCCTTAAAGAATGCCAAGCTGGAGAAAAGATCTTTTCGTTGTTTTTTTAAATAAACTATTTGTATTTTGACTATTTTAAAAAAAAAAATTTGTTTTTTTTGCATAAGTTAAATTAAAAATGATAATGATGGCGGTACACTTAGGAACTATATTCTACATACTGTATAAACATTTGTGTTTATAATTTTTTTTTTTTTTTGATTTTTTGTCAATTTTTGGTCAAGTGCCAAGTTTCAACTTATCATTGTTTCTGGTGTTCTAGACAAGCTATTTCATGACACTAGATGCCTTGAGATATATCAGGGCTATGCTTATCTGTAGATTTTTCCAAGTTTCTAGCATAATAGGGATAAGAGCTTACTGTCCTTCACTGAAAAATATTAGAGGAAGTTGTGAAAATCTTCATTATTGTTTAGCCCTGATGGTGCTTTGCTAGCCAGCTCTAAAATCATACGTGTCTCGAGCTGTCGTAGTAATCGCTCCTCGTCTGAGGCTGGGAACGGCATCAACCACATAATATGTCAAGCAGTTAAGATTGTTGCTGTGTTCTGCCTTAAAGTGCCGTGCCACAGGATATGTGGCATCATTATTCACTATGGCTCTTAAGTGCTGCAAAATTCTCACGTGCACTTGCAGCTTGGTGCTTCCGACATATCTTAAGCCACAAGTGCACGTGAGAACATAAACAGCATAATCTGTCCTATAGTTAAAATTCCCTCTGATGGCTGTCCTGGTTGTGCTGAATGGTGTCTCATAGTGAGTGGTATTTACACCAAATTTACAAGCTCTACATGATGAGCATTTGTAAAAACCTTTCTTTGGTTTTAGCTATGAGGTGTTTGTACTGACTTCTGGGCTGCCTTTAACTAGCTGAGTCCTCATCGGTGGTGCCCGTCTAAAGGTAATCGATGGTGCTGATGGTAGTCTGGGGGCCATAACCGCATCCGTAAGCACTATTGGCCAATTTTTCTTAATGATGACTCTAATTTGTCTTTCTTGCCTACTGTACCTAGTAATAAGTCTAGATGTGTTTTCCTCAGTGCTAGTATCTGATGCTGATACTGTTCCTGCCTTGTCAGATTGTGTTTCTTTACTGTACTGTTGGAACAGGGACTCCCTTGTTCTAATTTTAGCCTTATCTGCCACTTCATTTAGGACCCTGTCACTATATCCTCTTTTCTTAAATCTTCCTTTGGCTTCCTCCGTGCATTTCTCTAGTTCTGCTTCTGTACTGCAGATTCTTTTCAATCCCAGATATTCTCCAAAGGGGATACTTTTTGTTAGGTGACTGGGGTGGGCACTTTTTGCGTGTAATATTGCATTCCCTGCTGTGCTTTTTCTATGTAATGTTGTCTCCAATTTCATGTTAGATATATATACCTTCACATCTAAAAACTCAACAGAGTGGTTTCTGATTTTAGATGTAAACTTCAGGTTCACTGTGTTGTCATTGATGTCTCTAATAAAACTTTCTGCACTGTCCTGATCTCCTCTCCAGACCACAAAAATGTCATCGATGAACCTCAGCCAGTCCATCACATGGACAGAATATTTGGCAGCGTGGGTTATTTTTAGAACCTGCTCCTCCCACCAGCCTACATGTAAACAGGCACAGCTGGGGGAGAAGCAGGCTCCCATTGCTACTCCTCGTTTCTGTCTAAACAAATCCTTGCCAAACAGAAAAAAGTTATTAAAAAGACACCATCTAATCAGTTCCATCAACATGATATTGTGATTAAAATTAGTAAGTGGTCTTGTGTCCAGAAAGTACTTGACTGCCGCTAGGCCTACTTGGTGGTCTATGCTGGTATATAAGGACTCTATGTCCAGTGTAATTAGCAGCAGCCCCTCTGTCCATGTGATTAGTTTCAATTTTGATAAAAAGTCACCAGTGTCTTTAATATATGTTGATAGTTTCTGTACATGTTCTTGAAGATAATGGTCAATATACTGCGTAATGTTCTCACATATTCCATTAATCGCTGAGATAATTGGTCTCCCCGGAATGGGTGTTCTTTCCTTTTGTATTTTTGGTATAAAGTACATTGTTGGAAGCACCGGAAACTCATTGTGCATGAATTTGAATTCTTCTTTTGAAATCAGACCTTGTCTTTTCCATTGTATTAGATCTCTTTTTAGGCCGTCTTTTGCTTTGTTGAATTCTTTCATATTTGTTTTTTCATAACACTCCATATTGTTTAGTTGGTGATGTGCTTCTTGTAAATAATCTTTCTTTGGCCAGATAACTATATTTCCGCCCTTGTCAGACTTATTAATTACTATATCATGATTATTTTGTAGTTTTTTCATCAGTTGGTCATATTGGCGATCTTGAAATTTAATTTTCCGTTGTGTGCTCTTTACTTTATGATTGAGTTTTTTAAGATCTTCTACCACTCTTTCCTGGAAAATGTCGATGGCGTCCTTTGGCATTATTGGCAAAAATGTCTACTTCGGCTGAAAGGGACTACTACCCGCACTTGATTGGACTAGATTCAGTGTTTGCATTCTTTCTTGTGTGGATTCCACATTTGAATAAGACTGTGATTCTGTGTTGCTTTCATTGCTCAACTCGTACCTAGTCAGGAAATGTGACCAATGTATTGAAGTATGCTAATTTCCCTTATGCCCAAATGTTCTTATGTCCTTAGTGGTATATGTGTATTTCAGTAACTTTGTTGTGTATTAATCTTTTTATTGTACCCTGTTATTATACTGTGTTATTATACTGTGTCATGTAGTTTAGATACATAATGGAGATTTCATTTTTGCTTTTGTCTCAAAAGAAATAACAAAAACTACAATTAATCAGTATGTGATGTTTTAACTAGGGGACTAAAATGTTATATATTCTTCAATTAACAGCCCTGAAGAAGCGTAACTTATTCGCAAAACATGGTTTGGCTGGTTGTGTTTGAATATGTTATGAAGAACCTTGTTGGAAACTTAAATACTAATGTTACACCAATTGGAGAAATAACCTTTTCAAGTGTTTAAATAAGAAGATCAATAAAAGACTATATATGGATACCTAATTCTTTATATGTGTTTTTCTCAGCTCATGAATCTATATATATATATTATCTAATGGCGGTCGCCAGTAGATAGTTATAGTTACAACCTATTATCCATAGGAAATCCGCGACATTCTATTTGAAATAACTCTCTTGCCGGTTGACGTATCTTCGCGAAATTTTCAAACTTTGTGGCCCGCTCCGGTCCGCTCCTACCCTGAAAGTCTCGGGGGATTCGTCAAGCGGGGGCCGAGAAAAAGGGGGGTCTCAAAACGTGTTTTCCCCATGCATTTTTCCATAGGAAACTTTAGACACGGCTACAGCCCGAACTGCTGAACGGAATTACACCAAATTTGGCAAAGAGGTAGTTCTTGGTTCAGAAAGAACCCTTTTGTTAAATGGTGTAAATCCGTTCAGTAGTTGCTGAGAAAATGAAAAGTAAAAAGTTAGTGATATCTATGGCCGAGTAGGGTCCGCGTACCCTCAGCGCACCCTGCGCGCACCGTCCCGATCACGAGCTGCATGTTAATTGGCTGTCAGCTGGCTGTCAACATTCCGATTCAGGAAATGTTGGCAGCCATTTTGTCCCTCGGTAGAACCGAGGGACAGAAACAAGTGCGCAAAGCGCACAAAGGGGGCAGGGTAGAAACACCCTGACCCCCTAGGTTTGCTCAGGGGGTCCCACAAGGACCCCCTGGGCAAAAAAAAAATAAAAATTTTTTTTAAAAATCGGCAGGATGCGCTCAGGGTGCGCGAATCCTGCCGAAAAAAAAAAAAATCGAAGCGCGGTCTCCCGCGCTTTGATGTTAATTGGCCCCCGGGTGGCCCAAGTCCCGGGGGCATGGTGGGGGGGGGATAATTTAATGTGTGTGGGGGCCTCAAAGGGCCCCCCAAGCCCCGGGGACCGCCACCCCCCGGGGCTTTTTAAAAAAAATGGTGCGGGAGGGCTCTGAGCCCTCCCGCAGCCCCGGGGACCACCACCTCCCCGGGGCTTTTTTTTATAGATTATAAAACCTGTGTGGGGGGGCTCCAGCCCCCCCACACGCCCCGGGGACCGCCACCTCCCCGGGGCACTAAACATTTTAATATGGGGGTCCGTTACGGACTCCCAGAGCCCCGGGGACCACCACCTCCCCGGGGCTGTGTAGTGAATGGGAGGGGGCCGCGCGGCCCCCTCCTGGAGCCCTTGATGGCCCTGGGGACCACCACCCCCCAGGGCCGGCTCCTGCAGTGTCCCGGGGTGCCTACCCCGGGACACTGTAGTTTGCTATGGCAGGACGGGAGCCTCGCGGCTCCCGTCCTGCCATAGCAAACTGCTTTGGATATTGGAAGAGAGAGCAGGAAACCTGCTCTCTCTTCCAATATCCAAAGCCGACTGCTTTCCACATGGGGAGCAGCATGTCAGCCTCTCCCCATGTGGAACAGCAATGCCGGCTCCCAAGGGACGTGGGGAGCCGGCGGGACTGTGGGGGATTGGGGACCCCCCACAGTCCCCAACGGAGAGGGCCAGCCCCGGGGGATGGGGTCCCCGGGGCAAGTAGTGGCTCGGGAGGGGGCCACGCGGCCCCCTCCCCAAAAAAGAGAAGAAGAAAAAAAAAAAAAATGGAAAGGCCGGCCCCGGGGATGGGGTCCCCGGGGCCTTAAAATGGCCAGAGGAGGGGGCCACGCTGCCCCCCTCAAAATAATAAATATAGAGGCCATGCCCCGGGGATGGGGTCCCCGGGGCCAATACAGGCCCAGGGAAGGGGGGCCACGCGGCCCCCTTCCCATTTTTTTTTTTTTTTTGTAATTTAGAAAAAGGGGTAAGGCCCTGGGGGATGGGGTCCCCAGGGCCCAAAAAGAGAAAAAAGGAAGGGGGGCCACACAGCCCCCCTTCAGGGGACAATTTTTTTTTTTTTTTTTAAACGATCGGGCCCGCAGGTCCCGCCCCCTTCCTTCACCACTCTGCAAACGCGCCCCCTGGCGCGTTTGCAGAGGCTTGCAGAGGGGGAACGAATTCCCCTTGAATACTGGGGGTCCCTGGGGGCCAACTAGCCCACCAGGAATCTCCATTATGCGCCAGGGGGCTGCCTTGCAGAGACGTGTAGAGAGGCCACACCCCTTTTACACCTCTCTGCAATGCAGCTCTGTGGCGCTTTTGGAGGTATATGGTGGGCTAGTTGGACTCCGGGGACCCTCAGGATTCAAGGGGACTTAATCCCCAACTTAAAACGCGCCACGGGGCGCGTTTGCACAGTGGTGAAGGGAGGGGCGGGGCTTCAGGTGACATGTGTGCAAACAGGCCCCGTGGCGCGTTTTAAGATGGGGAATTAAATCCCCTTCAATCCTGAGGGTCCCTGGGGGCCAACTAGCCCAACAGGTACATCCAGAAAGCGCCACAGAGCTGTGTTGCAGAGAGGTGTAAAAAGGGGTGTGGCCTCTCTACACGTCTCTGCAACGCAGCCCCCTGGCGCATATTGGAGATTCCTGGTGGGCTAGTTGGCCCCTAGGGACCCTCAGGATTCAAGGGGACTTAATCCCCCAACTTAAAACGCGCCACGGGGCGCGTTTGCACAGATGTCACCTCAGGCCCCGCCCCCTCCCTTCACCATTGTGCAAATATTCCTCTAAAATCAGCCGAAATACGAATTCCGATTTACTCACCTGTTATAAGGAGAGACCTCAGTGCTGTATCTTTGAGCCCAGTACTGGTCCTGAAAAGTAATTTTAACCGTACTTACCAGTAACTTCAATTTCCTTCCATAGGCTAACATTGACTGGTTTCACTTGGAAATTCTTCTAAGTGTGGAGTTTTGGAACTTTAAAATATTCCTCTAAAATCAGCCGAAATACGAATTCCGATTTACTCACCTGTTATCAGGAGAGACCTCAGTGCTGCATCTTTCAGCCCAGTACTGGTCCTGAAAAGTAATTTTAACCGTACTTACCGGTAACTTGAATTTCCTTCATAGGCTAACATTGACTGGTTTCACTTGGAAATTCTTCTAAGTGTGGAGTTTTGGAACTTTAAAATATTCCTCTAAAATCAGCCGAAATACAAATTCCGATTTACTCACCTGTTATCAGGAGAGACCTCAGTGCTGCATCTTTCAGCCCAGTACTGATCCTGAAAAGTAATTTTAACCGTACTTACCGGTAACTTGAATTTCCTTCATAGGCTAACATTGACTGGTTTCACTTGGAAATTCTTCTAAGTGTGGAGTTTTGGAACTTTAAAATATTCCTCTAAAATCTGCTGAAATACGAATTCCGATTTACTTACCTGTTATCAGGAGAGACCTCAGTGCTGCATCTTTCAGCCCAGTACTGATCCTCAAAAGTAATTTTAACCGTACTTACCAGTAACTTGAATTTCCTTCCATAGGATATCATTGCCTGCTTTTTGCTGAAAAAGTTTCTAAGTGTTGATTTTTGAAACATACAAATATTCCTCTAAAATCAGCCGAAATCCGAATTCTGATTTACTCACCTGTTATCAGGAGAGACCTCAGTGCTGCATCTTTCAGCCCAGTACTGGTCCTGAAAAGTAATTTTAACCGTACTTACCAGTAACTTGAATTTCCTTCCATAGGCTAACATTGACTGGTTTCACTTGGAAATTCTTCTAAGTGTGGAGTTTTGGAACTTTAAAATATTCCTCTAAAATCAGCCGAAATACGAATTCCGATTTACTCACCTGTTATCAGGAGAGACCTCAGTGCTGCATCTTTCAGCCCAGTACTGATCCTCAAAAGTAATTTTAACCGTACTTACCGGTAACTTGAATTTCCTTCATAGGCTAACATTGACTGGTTTTCAGCAAAAAAGTTTCAAAGTGTTGATTTTCACAAACTACAAATATTCCTTAAAAATCGCCTGTATGACTTAAACGCATTCTTTCAACTGTTTACAGGAGATGCACCAGTGCTGGATCCAGGATCCAACACTGAGTAAGAAAAAGTAACGATAACAGTTTTTACCTGCTAAGTGAATTTCCTTCCATAGGATAACATTGGTGATTCTATGAGAAAAAGTTTCTAAGTGTCAACTTTTAAAATACAATAATATTCCTTAAAAACCACGACTGTAACCAAAACGCTTTTACTCAACTGTTTACAGGAGATG
Source organism: Calotriton arnoldi (assembly GCA_963921515.1). NCBI lineage: Eukaryota > Metazoa > Chordata > Amphibia > Caudata > Salamandridae > Calotriton > Calotriton arnoldi. The sequence goes on from CAWUFW010013329.1 coordinate 400,459, forward strand.
TACCAGGACTGAATCTAGGATCCAGTCCTGTGGTTAGAAAAGTAATCCATAAAGTAACTAATTGCATTTAACTAGAAATTCACATTGAGCTGAATGTTGCATTGTGTTTGAAAATGTGTTGCCCATTGCAACAACTGTAACTACTGTACTTAAAAGTCTATTGCCTATCTGCAAAGTATTTAAACTAAAGTAATTCATTCTGAGAAAGTATTTTTTGTAATGTAATGTATAATGTAATTACAATGTAATTTAAAAAATAAAATATGTAAAAAAAATTGTTTCTAAAAATGTAGTAAATCAGTATGAAAAAATTAATATAACAATTAATACATTTAAAAATTGTCATTTACAAAACCTTTGAAATTCACTAAAAAACCGTAGGTTTCAGGCACGTTATAGTTAGAAATTAGCATTTAAAAAACCTTTGAAATTCACTGAAAAAACCATAGGTTTCAGACACGTTATAGTTACAAATTAGCATTTAAAAAACCTTTGAAATTCACTGAAAAAACCATAGGTTTCAGACACGTTATAGTTACAAATTAGCATTTAAAAAACCTTTGAAATTCACTGAAAAAACCATAGGTTTTAGGGACAGTTATAGTTACTTGGACATTGCACTCGTACAAAACCCGTGAAATTCCCCGTTATAGTTAGTTCAGCTAACTATAACTCGCGCCCCGCAATGCACTGCTGATGACGTCACATATTACATCACTCATGACATGGTCAGTGACATCACTGATGACATCACTGATGACATCTCAAATGACATCACTGATGACATCATCCACGTGATAATCTGATGCACCTCCTCACACCCTAATATTACCTTTGATACACCCACTCTAAATTACAGACTGCCATTCGCAAAACCATAGACACTCCAACACCAATAACTACATACCCACTCACTGATTCTTAGGTCTACACACACACATCCACTCACTCAGCCGTACAGTCACTCATACTTACGGTTACTCAGTACAGGACTATCATATGCACTCATACTCCTATATAGACTCTCAAACACCGCCACTCATCCATAGAGGTACTCACACACCTAGTCAGTCATGCAAATAATTAAACACACTACCATTTACTCACCTATACAGTTATACACACACCAGCTCACTTACTCATACAAATACTAGCACATTCTTACGCTCTTATACAATCACTGATACAAGCACACACTCATCCATACAGCCACTATCACAATCAGTCACTCTCGCTTATAGCTATTTATATACTCCAACACACATATATACTGCCTTTCACATATGTAGTTACTCACACATGTACCACTGGGACATACATTCACTCACTAACACACTCTTACACACACTTACCCACCCATACAGTCTATCACAGATGCACTCTTGAAACCATCCACCCAGTGAATCACCCACGCACACATCTATGCACAGAGTCGCACACACCCCTCCCACACAAACACTCAGGCACCCATACAGATACTCACACAAGCATTCAATAACTCAAATAGACACTCATGTAGCTATTCACAAACACATGCAGCCACTTACACAGCAACAGACAAACGGATACAGACATTCACCCAGTTTAGTCACTTACCCATGCATTCAGTAAGATACGTTAAATCACTCACTTATACAGTCAGTCACGCACCTACTAAATCATCCATACAGACACTTACACACCCACTCATTCTTCAATACGTCTTTTCCTATATATATTAAAAATATTTAAACTTTAGAGAAACACACAGTCACTGGATGATGTCATCAGTGATGTCATCAGTGATGTCATTTGAGATGTCATCAGTGATGTCATCAGTGATGTCACTGACCATGTCATGAGTGATGTAATATGTGACGTCATCAGCAGTGCATTGCGGGGCGCAAGTTATAGTTAGCTGAACTAACTATAACGGGGGAATTTCACGGGTTTTGTACGAGTGCAATGTCCAAGTAACTATAACTGTCCCTAAAACCTATGGTTTTTTCAGTGAATATATATATATATACATATATATATATATATATATATATATATATATATATATATATATATATATATATATATATATATATATATATATATTATCTACTGGCGGTCGCCAGTAGATAGTTATAGTTAGGACCTATTTTCCATAGGAAATCCGCAACATTCTATTTGAAATAACTTTGGCGCCGGTTGACGAATCTTCGCGAAATTTTCAAAACTCGTGGCCCGCTCCGGTCCGCTCCTATCCTGAAAGTCTCGGGGTGATTTGTCAAGTGGGGGCCGAGAAAAAAGGGGGGTCCCAAAACATGTTTTCCCCATGCAATTTTCCATAGGAACCTTTCATCGCAGCTACAGCCCGAACTGCTGAACGGAATTACACCAAATTTGGCAAAAAGGTAGCCCTTGGTTCAAAGTCGTGCCTTTTGCTTACATGGTGTAAATCCGTTCAGTATTTCCTGAGAAATTTGAAAAAGAAAACACATATATATCTGGGCGGAGCCTAACCACACATGTCATCATGAGATCTGATTGGCTGTCAGCACTTCATCCTGGAATTGCTGGCAGGCATCTTGGAACCAATATAAATGATAGTACCCCATTGAAATGCATTGTAGTGAATCGAAGATTTTGAGGGTTACCAAAAGGAGAACTATATAGGGTGATAACAGACTTTAGTTACATTAGAATTCATTTGTTGATGGTACCATACTAATTTCAGGAATTGTGGTGTGTTCTAAGGTGATTTTACCCTGTGAAAAACCTTCTGCTGGGATATCATGAATCATGTTTGAGAGAAAACTATTTTCACATGCTTGTCCCATACAGTTTTGGAAGGTGCTCCAGAAGCTAAAATGAGAGCATATTTTCTGTAAATTCACATTATCTTTCTCAGTCATGTGAGAATGAAGTCTGACATTCTCAGTAAAACATGTACATCCAACAAGGGCAGAGACTGTCAGTTGATTCCTTTGTGTTCTACTGCAGCTTCCCAGAGTGTTCTAAAGAACAACTAGAGTGCTAACAGCCTTACTTATGACAAAAGTATGGCACACCTGAAGCCATCTTGATTGGAATAAACTGGTAACACTTAAAACATTTAATTTAAAAAGGAACAAAATGATGGGGTTCATTTTGTCATAGAAATTATGGTTAGTGCTGTAGAAAGAAAAATTAGGACATGTTTCAAGTGTGATCTCAAATATCTTCCTGTTATATTTCAACAGGAGCAGCCTGTCAGTTGATGCCTTTGTGTTCTACTGCAGCTTCCCAGAGTGTTCTAAAGAACAACTAGAGAGCTAACAGTCTTACTTATGACAAAAGTATGGCACACCTGAAGCCATCTTGATTGGAATAAACTGGTAACACTTAAAACATTTAATTTAAAAAGGAACAAAATGAGGGGGTTCATTTTGCCATAGAAATTATGGTTAGTGCTGTAGAAAGAAAAATTAGGACATGTTTTAAGTGAGATCTCAAATATCTTCCTGTTATATTTCAACAGGAGCAGCCTGTCAGTTGATGCCTTTGTGTTCTACTGCAGCTTCCCAGAGTGTTCTAAAGAACAACTAGAGCGCTAACAGTCTTACTTATGACAAAATTATGGCACACCTGAAGCCATCTTGATTGGAATAAACTGGTAACTCTTAAAACATTTAATTTAAAAAGGAACAAAATGAGGGGGTTCATTTTGTCATAGAAATTATGGTTAGTGCTGTAGAAAGAAAAATTAGGACATGTTTTAAGTGAGATCTCAAATATCTTCCTGTTATATTTCAACAGGAGCAGCCTGTCAGTTGATGCCTTTGTGTTCTACTGCAGCTTCCCAGAGTGTTCTAAAGAACAACTAGAGCGCTAACAGTCTTACTTATGACAAAAGTATGGCACACCTGAAGCCATCTTGATTGGAATAAACTGGTAACACTTAAAACATTTAATTTAAAAAGGAACAAAATGAGGGGGTTCATTTTGCCATAGAAATTATGGTTAGTGCTGCAGAAAGAAAATTTAGGGCATGTTTTAAGTGAGATCTCAAATCCTCTTCTATTTCATTAGAAAATTCTGACATGCAGACTGAAACAATCACTTTCAATACCAGCAGTAGACTTCCAGTTAACTCCCTGGTGAGCAGTAGCTTTACTACAGTGATCTAATGAACAACTAGAGTGCTAACATTCTGAATTTATGGCAAATGTGTGACACATCTGAATGCCTTCTTGATGGAATCAAAGTAAAAACTGAAAGCATTTCCTACTGAGGAGACTGCAGTAAATGACGAAATTAGGAAACTTCATAACAAATAAGTCTCCCAAGATGGCCACCAGAGAAAAAAGAGCCCAAATGTAGCACAAATATCACCCAGATGTAGCCCACATATAGCCCAATGACAGAAGTGTGCAAAACACTTTTTATTTTTAGTTTTTCTGCAGTTTTATATAGTGCAAACTGGTCAGGTATTGGAGCGTTACATCTTACTTGGACCCCTTATTGCGTATTTTGCACGAAGTACATGAGATTGATCTTGCGAAACATTGAACTTTACGATTCTGTTAACCTGAAGTTGCTCTGAACCGGGCTTTGTAACACCCGTTTTTACCTACTGGTTTTAATTAATTCTCACTGTATTGTATTAGGAAAGAGGATTTACTGTTTTTATGTACACTTTTATGATCTATGTTTCTAAATCAGATCAAATAAAGTTTAATGAATTCTATGGCAGGACGGAGGCGAGGATTATGCATATCTTTCCTCACTTTATTTGCATAGCAGTTCAAAGAAAACGTAACACAACAATCATTAAACAAAAGACTACACAACCCATGAACCATTAGGGGGTAGTCTCCAAGGCAACTATAGTCCAATCATATCACAGTCCATCGTATATAATATCGTGACGTCCCTTCCGCTTCCTCTTTCTTCACTGCTCGTCAGTTAAGTGCATTCCTTACATTCTTGGCTTAATCTGACGTTGTTGCTGTTTGTATAGCGGTTTCTTGTGCACGTTATTAGCATTATTGCCTTGGTATTGTTTCATATTCCCTGCGCAGCAGGCTCTTGCCCGAGCGCGTTCTCCCCTCGCAGTTTCTCCCGCTGTGTGCTCTGCGCGCGGTGAGATCCTGTCAGGCGCGTCTGGTCCGAGCGAGGCAGCTCCGTCGAGCGCTCCCGCTGGTCTTTACGCGCGTTTGGGAATCCGGTCACTCCTTTAGTGTCCGCTTGATTCCCGACCAACCCTCGCCTAATTTTGACACCGCTACGCGGTGATTTCCCCACACGGCCACGTTAGTGACCAGCGCCACCTGGTGGTGGTAATTGGTATTGCGCCTCAGTCTATTCTTATAACAGCTTCGGGAAAGCCCAGCTGTTGGAGCACCGGCGAGGGGGCTGTCTTAAGGATTTTAAGGGCATTTGTTCTGTGCTCACACCCTCTGCTATCATGTCTTCTCCAGAAGACCATTTTTACTCCTCCTACCAGGAAGTGGAGGAGGAATGGCCCCCAACTTCTCCCTCCAGCAGTGGACCAAGCCCTCTCTCTGGCTATTTCTAGGGCGCTGGCTCCTCTTAGGGATCAGGTTGATAAGCTGGCGAAAAGCATCCCTGGGGTGTTCAGTGACCCAGATCTGGTGGTGGCGGGTCCAAGTAGCTCCCAGATGGGGAATAAAAGGGCCGTTAAGCATAACGCGGGGCACTTGGAAGGATTTGATAAACTTACGGAGACCTTCCTCAAGAGTGCGCGAACGCTAAAACATGCACCCTGCCGGGAGGAGGAGGGGCCCGGAGAAAATTGCGACACTGTCACCACTATTGTAGACCCCGACGGCGGGTTTCCCTTAGAGGGAGAGGGTGTATCGGAGGACGATTTCTCCTCCGATGAGGATAAGGACTCGGGGCGTCCCTGGCGTCCAGAGTCCCACTCCTCTCAGTCCCCGGTTGGGGACGGGGTCCACTCGGACATGTTCGAGCCTACCCAAATTTACCATCCTAGGTCGGCAGAGTGGACACCTGACGCCAAAGTGGCAGAGTATGTGGTGGGGAAAATCCATCAACCCCTTGAAAGGGAGGTCAGGAATAGGATGAGGGGAGAATGCCCCAGGCCCTCACTGAAGGGGAAGGTGGCACACACGCCTGAAATTGATGAGAAACTATGTACCTTTTTCTCCAAGTATATGAGGGATCCCAAGAAAGGAATTGATAGGTCTTGGACGTGGTAGGGCCCTTGACCCAAATTATTCAATTGACGGAGCGTTCCAAAGAGTCAGGATCCCCTTTGTCCACGGATATTGTGGCTGGTTGGGCGCACTACCCTAAACCCTAAAACACTACCCTCCACTACCCAAACACCACTGCACTACCCTAAACCCTAAAACACTACCCCCAGCACGACACCCTACACTACCCAAACATAACTGCACTACCCTAAACCCTAAAACACTACCACCAGCACGACTCCCTACACTACCCAAACACCACTGCACTACCCTAAACCCTAAAACACTACCCCAGCACGACTCCCTACACTACCCAAACACCACTGCACTACACTAAACCCTAAATATACCCCCAGCATGACCTCCCACACTACACAAACACCACTGCACTACCCTAAACCCTAAAACACTACCCCCAGCACGACCCCCTACACTACCCAAACACCACTGCACTACCCTAAACCCTAAAACACTAACCCCAGCATGACCCCCTACACTACCCAAACACCACTGCACTACCCTATACCCTAAAACACTACCCCAGCATGCCCCCTACACTACACAAACACCACTGCACTACCCTAAACCCTAAAACACTACCACCAGCATGACCCCCTACACTACTCAAACACCACTGCACTACCCTAAACCCTAAAACACTACCCCAGCACTACCCCCTACACTACCCATACACCACTGCACTACCCTAAACCCTAAAACACTACCCCAGCACGACCCTCTACACTACTGCACTACCCTAAACCCTAAAACACTACCCCCAGCACGACCCCCTACACTACCCAAACACCACTGCACTACCCTAAACCCTAAAACGCTACCCCCAGCACGACCCCCTACACTACCCAAACACCACTGCACTACCCTAAACCCTAGAAAAGAAACCCCCACCTCATGCCCAATCCACCTTACCTCTCACTCCTCATGGTTCCGCTCTCCTCGTGGTTCCTGCTTCACGTCATCTCTGAGGGGCGGTGCACGTCGTTGTGAGGAAACGGAACAGCCTCTGTTTCCTTACAACAACATGGATCGTCTACATGTTTTTTAGAACGCATGGTCATTTACCATACATACCTTTACAACAAAATTCGTTGTAAAGGCATGCGTGGTAAATGACCATGCGTTCTAAAAAATGCGTAGTAATGACTTTGTGATGTACAACGCATGCGTGGTAATGCATGCGTTGTAATGGTATCGCAAAGTTAAAAAGTCGTTGTAACGGCTGTTTACCAATCGAAGCTGGCCCCTGTTCTTCAGTGAGATGTTTATTTGATTAATTAGGAGGAAGGAATGTGTTTTTTTACCGAAAAGTGCATTCCCGGCTGTTGTATTGTGAAAGTGTCCGCGTGGCCTGGTTTCACTTCCGGTGAGAGAGTGGAAGAGTCTGTTTGGATCTAAAGGAGTTCTGTTGTTGGACGGGGCCGGCGCGACATGTCATCAGAAAACATAGCTAATGGAAAGCGTCCTCCCTGAAGTGTGGAGCAGTGCCATGAGAGGTCAACGAGTGTGCGTCCCACTGCAGTATGACCGTACCGCGTGACCCATGTGCCGCCTCCAGGGTACGGGAGGCAGAAGCGGCATCGCAGGTCCTCTTGAAGACCGTTGTAGCACTAATTCTACATTTTGGTACTAGGGCATTTTAACTTCGTTGTTCCTGCCAGATACAAAGAGAAGATCCTGTGTTATTCAGTGCCCTCGTTACCTTTTTTGTGGGTTGTGGTGCTTGTCACTTCGCTGCCCCGCCGGTGCACACGACTGGGCACCCCACCTCGTGTGCCATCTGCAGGGCCTCTGCCTTCGGATCACTGGTTTCGGTTTCTGGAGTGGCAACATAAACAGTTGCTCCCAAAGGACTAGCCTGAACACTTAGGTGAATATCCCCTGCACCAGCATTCCACGGAAATTCTTTCCTAGCTCTCCCACGTCAACGAGCACGGCTCCGCTCGCGACACCGTATGACGTCATCGGAGCCATAAGAGGACCTCGTCGGCGTGCTGACGTCAGTTCCACCCATTTTTTCCGTGCCACCGAGGCAAACAGGGGACCGAGACATTTTCACATGTATACATAGTATAATAAATATATATATATTCACTGAAAAAACCATAGGTTTCAGGCACGTTATAGTTAGAAATGAACATTTAAAAACCTTAGAAATTCACTGAAAAAACCATAGGTTTCAGGCACGTTATAGTTAGAAATGAGCATTTAAAAAACCTTAGAAATTCACTGAAAAAACCATAGGTTTCAGGGGCGTTATAGTTAGTTGGACATTTCACTCGTACAAAACCATAGAAATTCCCCGTTATAGTTAGTTCAGCTAACTATAACTCGCGCGCCCGCAATGCACTGCTGATGACGTCACATATTACATCACTCATGACATGGTCAGTGACATCACTCATGACATCACTGATGACATCTCAAATGACATCACTGATGACATCACTGATGACATCATCATTGTGATAGAGTGGCAGACCTCCTCTCACCCTAATATATAACCTTTGATACACACACTCACTTCCTTCCTCCATTCGTAGGCATCCTCAGCCTGCCACAATCCATATAAGTAATGCTCAGTAGCAAAAACCCAACCTCAGTCCTCCACACGAAGGAGCGTCGTGAGCGGAAGGCACAGTCCATGCAACGGGGCATCTGCTGCGTGAGGCGTGGTCATAATCACAAGCAAGCCCTTCTCCTCACAAACAGGGTTTGACTCACGCACCATAAATCTGAAAACATGTCACACGTCAGTGACGTCACCCCCAACATTATATGGAACCGCGCGGGGGCTGGGCAAAAAATGATGCCCAGGGCCGTCATTGGTAGCGCTTTCGCGCGCTACAAGATTGACGGCCCTGGGGGACCCCCATCGGCCCGCACACATGATACTACCAAGCTAGGTGGTGATCTCTGTGTGCAGCGCGGCGCGCATGTGCAAAGCAGGTGCGCTTGCACCTACACAATTACAAACAATGTTACACTCACACAATTTCACGTGTCGCTCGTGATCCCATGCATGCTGCTCTTAGGCTAGGGTGGGCGGGGTCATCATGTGCGCACAGCAGGCCCTGGATCGGCCCTCCAATGAGTAGCACTGTGTTAGCGCGCACTGCGCGCTCATTTGCCACTGGACCTTCACGCCACAGACTCATCGTGGTCGGCGCCGCACACAGCCAGTAAATTGCGCACACTTACCTAAATACAGCCCAAAAAGTAGCCCCCGCCAAGTATGGGTTTTTCCCGCACAATTGGGAAAAATGTCACCCAATTGTGCGGGAAATAGCCCAATCTGGCAACACTGGTTGATTCCTTTGTGTTCTACTGCAGCTTCCCAGAGTGTTCTAAAGAACAACTAGAGTGCTAACAGCCTTACTTATGACAAAAGTATGGCACACCTGAAGACATCTTGATTGGAATAAACTGGTAACACTTAAAACATTTAATTTAAAAGGAACAAAATGATGGGGTTCATTTTGTCATGGAAATTATGGTTAGTGCTGTAGAAAGAAAAATTAGGACATGTTTCAAGTGTGATCTCAAATATCTTCCTGTTATATTTCAACAGGAGCAGCCTGTCAGTTGATACCTTTGTGTTCTACTGCAGCTTCCAGAGTGTTCTAAAAAACAACTAGAGCGCTAACAGTCTTACTTATGACAAAATTATGGCACACCTGAAGCCATCTTGATTGGAATAAACTGGTAACTCTTAAAACATTTAATTTAAAAAGGAACAAAATGAGGGGGTTCATTTTGTCATAGAAATTATGGTTAGTGCTGTAGAAAGAAAAATTAGGACATGTTTTTAGTGAGATCTCAAATATCTTCCTGTTATATTTCAACAGGAGCAGCCTGTCAGTTGATGCCTTTGTGTTCTACTGCAGCTTCCCAGAGTGTTCTAAAGAACAACTAGAGAGCTAACAGTCTTACTTATGACAAAAGTATGGCACACCTGAAGCCATCTTGATTGGAATAAACTGGTAACACTTAAAACATTTAATTTAAAAAGGAACAAAATGAGGGGGTTCATTTTGCCATAGAAATTATGGTTAGTGCTGTAGAAAGAAAAATTAGGACATGTTTTAAGTGAGATCTCAAATATCTTCCTGTTATATTTCAACAGGAGCAGCCTGTCAGTTGATGCCTTTGTGTTCTACTGCAGCTTCCCAGAGTGTTCTAAAGAACAACTAGAGTGCTAACAGCCTTACTTATGACAAAAGTATGGCACACCTGAAGCCATCTTGATTGGAATAAACTGGTAACACTTAAAACATTTAATTTAAAAAGGAACAAAATGATGGGGTTCATTTTGTCATAGAAATTATGGTTAGTGCTGTAGAAAGAAAAATTAGGACATGTTTCAAGTGTGATCTCAAATATCTTCCTGTTATATTTCAACAGGAGCAGCCTGTCAGTTGATGCCTTTGTGTTCTACTGCAGCTTCCCAGAGTGTTCTAAAGAACAACTAGAGGGCTAACAGTCTTACTTATGACAAAATTATGGCACACCTGAAGCCATCTTGATTGGAATAAACTGGTAACTCTTAAAACATTTAATTTAAAAGGAACAAAATGAGGGGTTCATTTTGTCATAGAAATTATGGTTAGTGCTGTAGAAAGAAAAATTAGGACATGTTTTAAGTGAGATCTCAAATATCTTCCTGTTATATTTCAACAGGAGCAGCCAGTCAGTTGATGCCTTTGTGTTCTACTGCAGCTTCCCAGAGTGTTCTAAAGAACAACTAGAGTGCTAACAATCTTATTTATGACAAAAGTATGGCACACCTGAAGCCATCTTGATTGGAATAAACTGGTAACACTTAAAACATTTAATTTAAAAGGAACAAAATGAGGGGGTTCATTTTGCCATAGAAATTAGGGTTAGTGCTGCAGAAAGAAAATTTAGGGCATGTTTTAAGTGAGATCTCAAATCCTCTTCTATTTCATTAGAAAATTCTGACATGCAGACTGAAACAATCACTTTCAATACCAGTGATCCAGCACAATATCAGCAAACATCATTCATACACATAATACTCACTTGGGCCCATACATTCATACTACGCTAATACTTACGCTGGGTGTCAGATATACTCTTTTAATCAAAATCCCTGCTACCAATTACCTTCTGATTGAAGAGTAATAACTTACCAATGGATCCTTTGCTAATTGGGAAGTTTAAAATGAGTGACATTCATTATAATACATAATCCTGAAATAACCACAGAGTCAGGAAGTTTTAAAATATTTATCTAAAGTTTTAGCAGAGTAAAATACAGGAAAGACACGGTACTTGATCAGAATACCCAAGTAAAAGCATAGAATAATTATTGCTAATAAATGACGGTGTTTAAGGAATAGAGAGGATAGAGACAGCAGCGCAACTAAAGGTTGCATATATTTACCTAAATGCGAGAACCAAGCCCCTTAGCCAAGGAGTTGGAAAGAATAGGACCCAGGAAGGATGAAGAGCAAAGACCTCTTCCAGGATCAGGACAGGACTGGTGACCTATCTATAACGACGCCTGCGCCGTTCCCCTCTCTGGTACTCAGCTTCTCCTCGATTCTCCCGTCTAATGGACTCCGCCGCCCCCTCCTCAGGACCTCTTCCGGACAGGGATTCAGTCAGCAACCGATCAGCATGGCAGCCTGGAGCTCTTCTGTGTTCTGAGAGTCTGTGCTAGCTAATTAACTAATGCTATATTCTTTTATACCCTTCTACGCCCATGTACCTCCCATTAATGTTGCTAAAATATGGGACCACTACTTCTGATTGGGCAGGGACAGGGGGTGGATTCTCGCACCATGTCAAATTTGGCCTAAATTGTGAAGCCTATTGTTTTAAGTTCCCACCCCTTCAAATTAATACATTCACTTTATTTCCCACCCGTCTCATGACAAATATTGTACAATTTACAGGGAAAAGTATCAAATGTATCAATATAGTACATGTAGAACATCATCTTCGGCCAATAGGTTATGGCCTTGGGAGACGTCCAAGTTGACTTCACTTGGCAGGCATACAGGACACATGCGCAGAACCATCTGTCTCTCGAGTTTCAAGTCACCAACCCAGGCCCAAGTTTACGAATTACTAAAAGTGCAAGAAGAAAATATTAAAATCACAAATAAAACGTTTCACTGTATACCCACTTTCCCTATTTTATTCCCATTTAATTATAATACTATCCCGCATTAGTAGCATTAAGAAAATGACAATTTAATAATGACATGAGAGCAAGCTGAAGCATGTGAAAACATCAAGCAGCCATTTTAAGGCACACTGCGCAGAAGCAGAAATTTCCCACCAAGCAAAGAAAAGACGTCACACCATGTGATCAGGTTGCGACATGCGCAGAGAAGTTCCCGCGCTTTAGCGGCCATTTTAGGTTAGGAACAAGCGTTATTCATTGGTAAAACACATAGGCAAGCATCTGTCCCTCTCGTATTTGTGTATGCAAGGGTTAGTATTTACAATACAAGTTTTAATAAATTAATACTGTGAGGAAGATTGAATCCAAGCAAGTTTCATTTGTGAAACCTTGCTCCATCACCAGCAGTAGACTTCCAGTTAACTCCCTGGTGAGCTGTAGCTTTACTACAGTGATCTAATGAACAACTAGAGTGCTAACATTCTGAATTTATGGCAATTGTGTGACACATCTGAATGCCTTCTTGATGGAATCAAAGTAAAAACTGAAAGCATTTCCTACTGAGGAGACTGCAGTAAATGGCGAAATTAGGAAACTTCATAACAAATAAGCCTCCCAAGATGGCCACCAGAGAAAAAGAGCCCAAATGTAGCACAAATATCACCCAGATGTAGCCCACATATAGCCCAATGACAGAAGTGTGCAAAACACTTTTTATTTTTAATTTTTCTGCAGTTTTATATAGTGCAAACTGGTCAGGTATTGGAGCGTTACATCTTACTTGGACCCCTTATTGCGTATTTTGCACGAAGTACATGAGATTGATCTTGCGAAACATTGAACTTTATGATTTTGTTAACCTGAAGTTGCTCTGAACCGGGCTTTGTAACACCCGCTTTTACCTACTGGTTTTAATTAATTCTCACTGTATTGTATTAGGAAAGAGGATTTACTGTTTTTATGTACACTTTTATGATCTATGTTTCTAAATCAGATCAAATAAAGTTTAATGAATTCTATGGCAGGACGGAGGCGAGGATTATGCATATCTTTCCTCACTTTATTTGCATAGCAGTTCAAAGAAAACGTAACACAACAATCATTAAACAAAAGACTACACAACCCATGAACCATTAGGGGGTAGTCACCAAGGCAACTATAGTCCAATCATATCACAGTCCATCGTATATAATATCGTGACGTCCCTTCCGCTTCCTCTTTCTTCACTGCTCGTCAGTTAAGTGCATTCCTTACATTCTTGGCTTAATCTGACGTTGTTGCTGTCTGTATAGCGGTTTCTTGTGCACGTTATTAGCATTATTGCCTTGGTATTGTTTCATATTCCCTGCGCAGCAGGCTCTTGCCCGAGCGCGTTCTCCCCCTCGCAGTGTGTCCCACTGTGTGCTCTGCGCGCGGTGAGATCCTGTCAGGCGCGTCTGGTCCGAGCGAGGCAGCTCCGTCGAGCGCTCCCGCTGGTCTTTACGCGCGTTTGGGAATCCGGTCACTCCTTTAGTGTCCGCTTGATTCCCGACCAACCCTCGCCTAATTTTGACTACCGCTACGCGGTGATTTCCCCACACGGCCACGTTAGTGACCAGCGCCACCTGGTGGTGGTAATTGGTATTGCGCCTCAGTCTATTCTTATAACAGCTTCGGGGAAAGCCCAGCTGTTGGAGCACCGGCGAGGGGCTGTCTTAAGGATTTTAAGGGCATTTGTTCTGTGCTCACACCCTCTGCTATCATGTCTTCTCCAGAAGACCATTTTTACTCCTCCTACCAGAAAGTGGAGGAGGAATGGCCCCCCAACTTCTCCCTCCAGCAGTGGACCAAGCCCTCTCTCTGGCTATTTCTAGGGCGCTGGCTCCTCTTAGGAATCAGGTTGATAAGCTGGCGAAAAGCATCCCTGGGGTGTTCAGTGACCCAGATCTGGTGGTGGCGGGTCCAAGTAGCTCCCAGATGGGGAATAAAATGGCCGTTAAGCATAACGCGGGGCACTTGGAAGGATTTGATAAACTTACGGAGACCTTCCTCAAGAGTGCGCGAAAGCTAAAACATGCACCCTGCCGGGAGGAGGAGGGGCCCGGAGAAGATTGCGACACTTTCACCACTATTGTAGACCCCGACGGCGGGTTTCCCTTAGAGGGAGAGGGTGTATCGGAGGACAATTTCTCCTCCGATGAGGATAAGGACTCGGGGCGTCCCTGGCGTCCAGAGTCCCACTCCTCTCAGTCCCCGGTTGGGGACGGGGTCCTCTCGGACATGTTCGAGCCTACCCAAATTTACCATCCTAGGTCGGCAGAGTGGACACCTGACGCCAAAGTGACAGAGTATGTGGTGGGGAAAATCCATCTACCCCTTGAAAGGGAGGTCAGGAATAGGATGAGGGGAGAATGCCCCAGGCCCTCACTGAAGGGGAAGGTGGCACACACGCCTGAAATTGATGAGAAACTATGTACCTTTTTCTCCAAGTATATGAGGGATCCCAAGAAAGGAATTGATAGGTCTTGGACGTGGTAGGGCCCTTGACCCAAATTATTCAATTGACGGAGCTGCTCCAAAGAGTCAGGATCCCCTTTGTCCACGGATATTGTGGCTGGTTGGGCGCACTACCCTAAACCCTAAAACTCTACCCCCTCCACTACCCAAACACCACTGCACTACCCTAAACCTTAAAACACTACCCCAGCACGACACCCTACACTACCCAAACATAACTGCACTACCCTAAACCCTAAAACACATCCACCAGCACGACTCCCTACACTACCCAAACACCACTGCACTACCCTAAACCCTAAAACACTACCCCCAGCATGACTCCCTACACTACCCAAACACCACTGCACTACTCTAAACCCTAAATATACCCCCAGCATAACCTCCCACACTACACAAACACCACTGCACTTCCCTAAACCCTAAAACACTACCCCCAGCACGACCCCTACACTACCCAAACACCACTGCACTACCCTAAACCCTAAAACACTAACCCCAGCATGACACCCTACACTACCCAAACACCACTGCACTACCCTATACCCTAAAACACGACCCCCTACACTACACAAACACGACTTCACTACCCTAAACCCTAAAACACTACCCACAGCATGACCCCTTCACTACACAAACACCACTGCACTGCCCTAAACCCTAAAACACTACCCCAGCACTACCCCCTACACTACCCAAACACCACTGAACTAACATAAACCCTAAAACACTACCCCCAGCACAACCCCCTACACTACACAAACACCACTGCACTACCCTAAACCCTAAAACACTACCCCCAGCACGACTCCCTACACTACCCAAACACCACTGCACTACCCTAAACCTACCCCCAGCACGACCCCCTACACTACCCAAACACCACTGCACTACCCTAAACCATAAACCACTACCCCCAGCATGACCCCCTACACTACACAAACACCACTGCACTACACTAAACCCTAAAACACTACCACCAGCATGACCCCCTACACTACTCAAACACCACTGCACTACCCTAAACCCTAAAAACACCCCAGCACGACCCCTACACTACCCATACACCACTGCACTACCCTAAACCCTAAAACACTACCCCCAGCACGACCCCCTACACTACTGCACTACCCTAAACCCTAAAACACTACCCCCAGCACGACCCTCTACACTACCCAAACACCACTGCACTACCCTAAACCCTAAAACACTACCCCCAGCACGACCCCCTACACCACCCAAACACCACTGCACTACCCTAAACCCTAGAAAAGAAACCCCACCCCATGCCCAATCCCCTTACCTCTCACTCCTCATGGTTCCTCTCTCCTCGTGGTTCCTGCTTCACGTCATCTCTGAGGGGCGGTGCACGTCGTTGTGAGGAAACGGAGCAGCCTCTGTTTCCTTACAACGACATGGATCGTCTACATGTTTTAGAACGCATGGTCATTTACCATACATACCTTTACAACAAAATTCGTTGTAAAGGCATGCGTGGTAAATGACCATGCGTTCTAAAAAATGCGTAGTAATGACTTCGTGATGTACAACTCATGCGTGGTAATGCATGCGTTGTAATGGTATCGCAAAGTAAAAGTCGTTGTAACGGCTGTTTACCGATCGAAGCTGGCCCCTGTTCTTCAGTGAGACGTTTATTAGATTAATTAGGAGGAAGGAATGTGTTTTTTTTACCGAAAAGTGCATTCCCGGCTGTTGTATTGTGAAAGTGTCCGCGTGGCCTGGTTTCACTTCCGGTGAGAGAGTGGAAGAGTCTGTTTGGATCTAAAGGAGTTCTGTTGTTGGACAGGGCCGGCGCAACATGTCATCAGAAAACATAGCTAATGGAAAGCGTCCTCCCTGAAGTGTGGAGCAGTGCCATGAGAGGTCAACGAGTGTGCGTCCCACCGCAGTATGACCGTACCGCGTGACCCATGTGCCGCCTCCAGGGTATGGGAGGCAGAAGCGGCCTCGCAGGTCCTCTTGAAGACCGTTGTAGCACTTTCTACATTTTGGTACTAGGGCATTTTAACTTCGTTGTTCCTGCCAGATACAAAGAGAAGATCCTGTGTTATTCAGTGCCCTCGTTACCTTTTTTGTGGGTTGTGGTGCTTGTCACTTCGCTGCCCCGCCGGTGCACACGAATGGGCACCCCACCTCGTATGCCATCTGCAGGGCCTCTGCCCTCGGATCACTGGCTTCGGTTTCTGGAGTGGCAACATAGCAGTTGCTCCCAAAGGACTAGCCTGAACACTTAGGTGAATATCCCCTGCACCAGCATTCCACGGAAATTCTTTCCTAGCTCTCCCACGTCAACGAGCACGGCTCCGCTCGCGACACCGTATGACATCATCAGAGCCATAAGAGGACCTCGTCGGCGTGCTGACGTCAGTTCCACCCATTTTTTCGTGCCACCGAGGCAAACAGGGGACCGAGACATTTTCACATGTATACATAGTATAATAAATATATATATATTCACTGAAAAAACCATAGGTTTCAGGCACGTTATAGTTAGAAATTAGCATTTAAAAACCTTAGAAATTCACTGAAAAACCATAGGTTTCAGGGGCGTTATAGTTAGTTGGACATTTCACTCGTACAAAACCATAGAAATTCCCCCGTTATAGTTAGTTCAGCTAACTATAACTCACGCGCCCGCAATGCACTGCTGATGACGTCACATATTACATCACTCATGACATGGTCAGTGACATCACTCATGACATCACTGATGACATCTCAAATGACATCACTGATGACATCACTGATTAAATCCTTGTGGCTTATTAAAAGATGTCTATTGATGAATTTTAACTTATAACTGTATAAACAGTGACCCTTGATAAAGCATTAGAGGCAAGTATAGAGTTCCTCTGTAATGTTCAGGCCCCCGGGGTCTTGGTATCGAGGTCTAGAATGTATTGTGTTTCCAGACATCTAAGGGCCTTTTCCCTGTCTCCCCCTCTTTTGTTTGGTGGGATAGCATCAATTATGAAGTATTTTAGGTTCTATGGGTCTGCGTTGTGCACTTCGCCAAAGTGCTGCGCAACTGGATATGTAATATCCTTATTCTTGATGGCCCTAATGTGCTGGAGTATCCTCTTGTGCCCCTGTAGTATAGTACTACCAACATATCGTAGAGCACAGGGGCACTCCAGCACATAGACCACATGGTCAGATTTGCAAGATAAGGCTTTGTTAATGGGCCTTTCACGGTCACTGAAAGGAGTTTTGTAGGAAGTTTAAATAATTCCAAATTGGCAAGCCTTGCAAACTTTGCAATGGTGGAAGCCCTTCCTTTGCGATAGCCAAGTACCTTTGGTTTTGGTTAAAGGGATCATTGCGGACTAATGTGTCCTTCATGGAAGGTGCCCAGGTGTAAGTTATGGCTGCTCTTTGAGGGAGTAGGTGGCCGATGACAGGGTCATCTAGGATTAGGGGCCAGTTCTTTCTGATAATGTTTCTGATGGCCTTATCTTGCCTACTGTATCCTAGAATGAACCTGCAAACTTGAGTGTCCTTTGCCTGAGTTATTTCTGTCTCAGTGGTTTTGTTGATGAGGCTCTCTCTTGTGACAGCATTGCTTTTCTTAATGGCAGTGTTAATGCATTTGGCTGAGTAACCCCTTGCCAGAAATCTGTTGGTTCATGTCAGTTGGGCTGTTTTAAGGTCCTCCTCACAACTACAGATCCGCTTGAGCCGAAGCATCTCCCCGTAGGGGATGCTCTGTATTAAGTGCTGTGGGTGAGAACTTCCTGCATGACTTTCTATGCAACTTGGTCTCAAGTCGGATATTTTTGATATAGACTCGGACATCTAAAAAATTAACAGATGTCGAGCTGATTGAGGCTGTGAAGTGTAGATTTAGACTGTTGACATTAAGTTCATTGACAAATTGTTCAGCTTCACATCTGGTACCTCGCCAAATTACAAAGAGGTCATATATATATATATATATATATATATATCTACTGGCGGTCGCCAGTAGATAGTTATAGTTAAAACCTATTATCCATAGGAAATCCGCGACATTCTATTTGAAATAACGTTGGCGCCGGTTGACGAATCTTCGCGAAAGTTTCCAACTTGTTGGGGCGCTCCGGTCCGCTCCTATCCTGAAAGTCTCGGGTGATACGTCAAGCGGGGGCCGAGAAAAAGGGGGTCCCAAAACGCGTTTTCCCCATTCATTTTCCATAGGAACCTTTAGTCGCAGCTACAGCCCGAACTGCTGAACGGAATTACACCAAATTTGGCAAAGAGGTAGCCCTTGGTTCAGTGTCGTGCCTTTTGCTTAAATGGTGTAAATCCGTTCAGTAGTTCCTGAGAAAATCAAAAGTAAAGTCACATATATATCTGGGCGGAGCCTAACCACCCATGTCATCGTGAGATCTGATTGGCTGTCAGCACTTCATCCTGGAATTGCTGGCAGCCATCTTGGGACCAATATAAATGATAGTACCTCATTGAAATGCATTGTAGTGAATAGAAGATTTTGAGGGTCACCAAAAGGAGAACTATAAAGGGTGATAACAGGCTTTAGTTACATTAGAACTTATTTGTTGATGGTACCATACTAATTTTAGGAATTGTGGTGTATTCTAAGGTGATTTTACCATGTGAAAAACCTTCTGCTGGGATATCATGAATCATGTTTGAGAGAACACTATTTTCTCATGCTTGTCCCATGGAGGTTTGGAAGGTGCTCCAGAAGCTAAAATGAGAGCATATTTTCTGTAAATTCACATTATCTTTCTCACTCATGTGAGAATGAAGTCTGACATTCTCAGTAAAACATGTACATCCAACAAGGGCAGAGACTGTCAGTTGATTCCTTTGTGTTCTACTGCAGCTTCCCAGAGTGTTCTAAAGAACAACTAGAGTGCTAACAGCCTTACTTATGACAAAAGTATGGCACACCTGAAGCCATCTTGATTGGAATAAACTGGTAACACTTAAACAATTTAATTTAAAAGGAACAAAATGATGGGGTTCATTTTGTCATAGAAATTATGGTTAGTGCTGTAGAAAGAAAAATTAGGACATGTTTCAAGTGTGATCTCAAATATCTTCCTGTTATATTTCAACAGGAGCAGCCTGCCAGTTGATGCCTTTGTGTTCTACTGCAGCTTCCCAGAGTGTTCTAAAGAACAACTAGAGTGCTAACAGCCTTACTTATGACAAAAGTATGGCACACCTGAAGCCATCTTGATTGGAATAAACTGGTAACACTTAAAACATTTAATTTAAAAAGGAACAAAATGATGGGGTTCATTTTGTCATAGAAGTTATGGTTAGTGCTGTAGAAAGAAAAATTTGGACATATTTCAAGTGTGATCTCAAATATCTTCCTGTTATATTTCAACAGGAGCAGCCTGCCAGTTGATGCCTTTGTGTTCTACTGCAGCTTCCCAGAGTGTTCTAAAGAACAACTAGAGCGCTAACAGCCTTACTTATGACAAAAGTATGGCACACCTGAAGCCATCTTGATTGGAATAAACCGGTAACACTTAAAACATTTAATTTAAAAAGGAACAAAATGAGGGGTTCTTTTTGAAATAGAAATTATGGTTAGTGCTGCAGAAAGAAAAATTAGGGCATGTTTTAAGTGAGATCTCAAATCCTCTTCTATTTCATTAGAAAATTCTGACATGCAGACTGAAACAATCACTTTCAATACCAGCAGCAGACTACCAGTTAACTCCCTGGTGAGCAGTAGCTTTACTCCAGTGATCTAATGAGCAACTAGAGTGCTAACATTCTGAATTTATGGCAGATGTGAGACATATCTGAATGCCTTCTTGATGGAATCAAAGTAAAAACTGAAAGCATTTCCTACTGAGGAGACTGCAGTAAATGAAGAAATTAGGAAACTTCATAACAAAGAAGTCTTCCAAGATGGCCACCAGTGAAAAAAGAGCCCAAATGTAGCACAAATATTACCCAGATGTAGCCCACATATAGCCCAATGACAAAAGTGTGCAAAACACTTTTTATTTTTAGTTTTTTTGCAGTTTTATGTAGTGCAGACTGGTCAGGTATTGGAGCATTGCATCTTAAAACATGACCCCCTACACTACAAAAACACCACTGCACTACCTTAAACCCTAAAACACTACCCCCAGAACGACCCCCTACACTACACAAGCACCACTGCACTATCCTAAACCCTAAAACACTACCCCCAGCACGACCCCTACACTACCCAAACACCACTGCACTAACCTAAATCCTAAAACACTACCACCAGCACGACCCCCTACACTACCCAAACACCACTGCACTACCCTAAAACATGACCCCCTACACTACACAAACACCACTGCACTACCCTAAACCCTGAAACACTACCCCCAGCAAGACCCCTACACTGCCCGAACACCACTGCACTGCCCTAAACCCTGAAACATCACCCCCAGCAAGACCCCTACACTGCCCGAACACCACTGCCCCAAACCCTGAAACACCACCCCCAGCAAGACCCCCTACACTGCCCGAACACCACTGCACTGCCCTAAACCCTGAAACACCAGCCCCAGCACGACCCCTACACTGCCCGAACACCACTGCACTGCCCTAAACCCTGAAACACCACCCCTGCATGACCCCCTACACTGCCCGAACACCACTGTACTGCCCTAAACCCTGAAACCCCACCCCCAGCATGACCCCCTACACTGCCAGAACACCACTGCACTGCCCTAAACCCTGAAACACCACCCCTGCACGACCCCCTACACTGCCCGAACACTACTGCACTGCCCTAAACCCTGAAACACCACCCCCAGCACGACCCCCTACACTGCACGAACACCACTGCACCGCCCCTAAACCCTGAAACACTACCCCCAGCAAGACCCCCTACACTGCCCGAACACCACTGCACTGCCCTAAACCCTGAAACAGCACCCCCAGCAAGACCCCTACACTGCCCGAACACCACTGCCTAAACCCTGAAACACCACCCCCAGCAAGACCCCCTACACTGCCCGAACACCACTGCACTGCCCTAAACCCTGAAACACCACCCCCAGCAAGACCCCTACACTGCCCGAACACCACTACACTGCCCTAAACCCTGAAACACCACCCCCAGCACGACCCCCTACACTGCCCAAACACCACTGCTCTGCCCAAAACCCTGAAACACCAGCCCCAGCACGACCCCCTACACTGCCCGAACACCACTGCACTGCCCTAAACCCTGAAACACCAGCCCCAGCACGACCCCCTACACTGCCCGAACACCACTGCACTGCCCTAAACCCTGAAACACCACCCCCGGCACAACCCCCTACACTGCCCGAACACCACTGCACTGCCCTAAACCCTGAAACACCAGCCCCAGCACAACCCCGTACACTGCCCGCACACCACTGCACTGCCCTAAACCCTGAAACACTAGCCCCAGCACAACCCCGTACACTGCCCGAACACCACTGCACTGCCCTAAACCCTGAAACACCAGCCCCAGCACGACCGCCTACACTGCCCGAAAACTACTGCACTGCCCTAAACCCTGAAACACCATACCCAGCAAGACTACCTACACTGGCCGAACACCACTGCACTGCCCTAAACCCTGAAACACCACCCCCTGCACGACCCCCTACACTGCCCAAACACTACTGCACTGCCCTAAACCCTGAAACACCACCCCTCAGCACGACACCCTACACTGCCCGAACACCACTGCACTGCCCTAAACCCTGAAACACCACCCCAGCACGACCCCCTACACTGCCCGAACACCACTGCACTAAACCCTGAAACACCACCCCTGCACGACCCCCTACACTGCCGGAACACCACTGCACTGCCCTAAACCCTGAAACACCACCCCCAGCACAACCCCCTACACTGCCCTAACACCACTGCACTGCCCTAAACCCTGAAACATCACCCCCAGCACAACCCCCTACACTGCCTGAGCAGCATTGCTCTGCCCTAAACCCTGAAACACTAGCCCCAGCACGACCCCCTACACTGCCCGAACACCACTGCACTGCCCTAAACCCTGAAACACCACCCCCAGCACGACCCACTACACTGCCCGAACACCACTGCACTGCCCTAAACCCTGAAACACCAGCCCCAGCACAACCCCGTACACTGCCCGCACACCACTGCACTGCCCTAAACCCTGAAACACTAGCCCCAGCACAACCCCGTACACTGCCCGAACACCACTGCACTGCCCTAAACCCTGAAACACCAGCCCCAGCACGACCGCCTACACTGCCCGAAAACTACTGCACTGCCCTAAACCCTGAAACACCACCCCCAGCAAGACTACCTACACTGGCCGAACACCACTGCACTGCCCTAAACCCTGAAACACCACCCCCTACACTGCCCAAACACTACTGCACTGCCCTAAACCCTGAAACACCACCCCTCAGCACGACACCCTACACTGCCCGAACACCACTGCACTGCTCTAAACCCTGAAACACCACCCCAGCACGACCCCCTACACTGCCTGAACACCACTGCACTAAACCCTGAAACACCACCCCCTGCACGACCCCCTACACTGCCGGAACACCACTGTACTGCCCTAAACCCTGAAACACCACCCCCAGCACGACCCCCTACACTGCCCTAACACCACTGCACTGCCCTAAACCCTGAAACATCACCCCCAGCACAACCCCCTACACTGCCTGAGCACCATTGCTCTGCCCTAAACCCTGAAACACTAGCCCCTGCACGACCCCCTACACTGCCCGAACACCACTGCACTGCCCTAAACCCTGAAACACCACCCCCAGCACGACCCACTACACTGCCCGAACACCACTGCACTGCCCTAAACCCTGAAACACCAGCCCCAGCAAGACCCCCTACACTGCCCGAACACCACTGCATTGCCCTAGACTCTGAAACACCAGCCCCAGCAAGACCCCCTACACTGCCCGAACACCACTGCACTGCCCTAAACCCTGAAACACCAGCCCCAGCACGACCCCCTACACTGCCCGAACACCACTGCCCTAAACCCTGAAACACCAGCCCCAGCACGACCCCCTACACTGCCCGAACACCACTGCACTGCCCTAAACCCTGAAACACCATCCGCAGCACCACCCCCTACAATGCCCGAACACCACTGTACTGCCCTAAACCCTGAAACACCACCCCTGCACCGCCCCCTACACTGCCCGAACACCACTGCACTGCCCTAAACCCTGAAACACCACCCCTGCACGACCCCCTACACTGCCCGAACACCACTGCACTGCCCTAAACCCTGAAACACCACCCCTGCACCACCCCCTACACTGCCCGAACACCACTGCACTGCCCTAAACCCTGAAACACCATCCCCTGCACCACCCCCTACACTGCCCGAACACCACTGCACTGCCCTAAACCCTGAAACACCACCCCCAGCATGACCCCTTTACTGCTCGAACACCACTGCACTGCCCCAAACCCTGAAACACCACCACCAGCATGACCCCCTACACTGCCCGAACACCACTGCCCTAAACCCTGAAACACCACCCCTGCACGACCCCCTACACTGCCCGAACACCACTGCACTGCCCTAAACCCTGAAACACCACCCCCTGCACGACCCCCTACACTGCCCGAACACCACTGCACTGCCCTAAACCCTGAAACACCACCCCCAGCACGACCCCCTACACTGCCCGAACACCACTGCACTGCCCTAAACCCTAAAACACCACCCCCAGCACGACCCCCTACACTGCCCGAACACCACTGCACTGCCCTAAACCCTAGAACACTACCCCCAGCATGACCCCCTACACTACCCGAACACCACTGCACTACCCTAAACCCTAAAATACTCCCCCAGCACGACCCCCTACACTACCCGAACACGACTGCACTGCCCTAAACCCTAAAACACTCCCCCAGCACGACCCCCTACACTACCCGAACACCACTGCACTGCCCTAAACCCTAAAACACTCCCCCAGCACGACCCCCTACACTACCTAAACACCACTGCACTGCCCTAAACCCTAAAACACTACCCCCCGCATGACCCCCTACACTACCCAAATACCAATGCACTACCCTAATCCCTAAAACACTACCCCCAGCACGAACCCCTACACTACCCAAAGACCACTGCACTACCCTAAACTCTAAAACAATACCCCCGCACGACTCCCTACTCTACCCAAAGACCACTGCACTACCCTAAACCCTAAAACATGACCTCCTACACTACACAAACACCACTGCACTACCCTAAACCCGAAAAACTACCCCCAGCACGAACCCCTACACTACCCAAACACCACTGCACTACCCTAAACCATAAAACACTACCCCCAGCAGTACCCCCTACGCCACCCAAACACCACTGCACTACCCTAAACCCTAAAACACTACCCCCAGCAGTACCCCCTACACTACCCAAACACCATTGCACTACCCTAAACCCTAAAACACTACCCCCAGCAGTATCCCCTACACTACCCAAACACCACTGCACTACCCTAAACCCTAAAACCCTAAAACACTAACCCCAGCACGACCCCCTACACTACCCAAACACCACTGTACTACCCTAAACCCTAAAACACTCCCCCAGCACGACTCCCTACACTACCCAAACACCACTGCACTACCCTAAACCCTAAATCTACCCCCAGCATGACCCCCTACACTACACAAACACCACTGCACTACCCTAAACCCTAAAACACTACCCCCAGCACGACCCTCTTCACTACCTAAACACAACTGCACAATTTGTTACAGGCGTTGCAACGCAGGCCTGTGGTGCTTACTGGAAGTACCTGGTGGGCTAGTTGGGCCCCAGGGACTCTCAGGATTCAAGGTGACCTAATCCCCCAACTTAAAACGCGCCACGGGGCGCGTTTGCACAGTGGTGAAGGGAGGGGGCGGGGCCTCAGGTGACATGTGCGCAAACACGCCCTGTGGTGCGTTTTAAGTTGGGGAGTTAATTCCCTTTGAATCCTGGGGGCCAACTAGCCCACCAGGTACCTTCAGTAAGCACAACAGAGTTGCGTTGCAGAGAGGTGAAAAAGGTGCGTGGCCTCGGAACGCCTCTCTGCAACTCAGCTCTGTGGTCCTAACTGTAGGTACCTGGGGGCTAGTTGGGCCCCAGGGACCCTCAGGATTCAAGGGGACTTAATCCCGCAACTTAAAACGCGCCACGGGGCGCGTTTGCACACATGTCACCTCAGGCCCCCTCCCTTCACCACTGTGCAAACGCGCACTGGCTCTGGTTAGTCAGAGTCAGTTACCACCAGTACCCGTCTGAAAAAGTTGTGGGCACAGGATGATTTTGCAACAAGGCCTCTTTCTGCTCCTCTGTTGGTTCTTTCTGCACATCTTTTGCTTCTTTCTGTGCGTTTTTTCTTCTTTCTTCACATGTCCTACCTCTGTTGGCATAGTTAGAAACTAGCATTTAAAAACCTTTGAAATTCACTTAAAAAATCATAGGTTTCAGGCACGTTATAGTTAGAAATTAGCATTTAAAAAACCTTTGAAATTCACTGAAAAAACCATAGGTTTCAGGCACGTTATAGTTAGAAATTAGCATTTAAAAACCTTTAAAATTCACTGAAAAAACCATAGGTTTCAGGCACGTTATAGTTAGAAATTAGCATTTAAAAACCTTTGAAATTCACTGAAAAAACCATAGGTTTCAGACACGTTATAGTTAGAAATTAGCATTTAAAAACCTTTGAAATTCACTGAAAAAACCATAGGTTTTAGGGACAGTTATAGTTAGTTGGACATTGCACTCATACAAAACCCGTGAAATTCCCCTGTTATAGTTAGTTCAGCTAACTATAACTCGCGCCCCGCAATGCACTGCTGATGACGTCACATATTACATCACTCATGACATGGTCAGTGACATCACTGATGACATCACTGATGACATCTCAAATGACATCACTGATGACATCATCCATGTGATAATTTCATGCATCTTCTCACACCCTAATATAACTTTTGATACACCCACTCTAAATTACAGACTGCCATTCTCAAAACCATAGACACTCCAACACCAAAAACTACATACCCACTCACTGATTCTTAGGTCTACACACACATCCACTCACTCACCTGTACAGTCACTCATACTTACAGTCACTCAGTACAGGACTATCATATGCACTCATACACCTATATAAACACTCACACACCGCCACTCATCCATAGAGGTACTCACACACCTAGTCAGTCATGCAAAAAATTAATCACACACCCATTTACTCACCTATACAGTTATACACACACCAGCTCACTTACTCATACAAATACTAGCACATTCTTACGCTCTTATACAATAACTGATACAAGCACACACGCATCCATACAGCCACTCTCACAATAACACACTCTCACTTATAGCCATTTAAATACTCTAACACACATATATACTGCCTTTTACATATGTAGTTACTCGCACATGTACCACTGAGATATACATTCACTCACTAACACACCCATACACACACTCACCCACCCAAGCAGTCCATCACAGATACAGTCTTGAAATCATGCACCCAGTGAATTACCCACTCACACATCTATGTATAGAGTCACACACACCCCACCCACACAAACACTCAGGCAGCCATACAGATACTCAGAGAACCAATCAATAACCCATATAGACACTCATGTAGCTATTCGCAAATCCATGCATCCACTTACACACCAACAAACAGACGGATACAGACATTCACACAGTTTAGTCACTAACCCATGCATTCAGTAAGATACGTTTAATCACTCACTTGTAGAGTCAGTCACTCACGTACTAAATCATCCATTCAGACACTTATACACCCACTCATTCTTCAATACGCCTTTCCCTATATATATTAAACATATTTAAACTTTACAGAAACACACAGTCACTGGATGATGTCATCAGTGATGTCATCAGTGATGTCATTTGAGATGTCATCAGTGATGTCATCAGTGATGTCACTGACCATGTCATGAGTGATGTAATATGTGACGTCATCAGCAGTGCATTGCGGGGGCGCGAGTTATAGTTAGCTGAACTAACTATAACAGGGGAATTTCACGGGTTTTGTATGAGTGCAATGTCCAACTAACTATAACTGTCCCTAAAACCTATGGTTTTTTCAGTGAATTTCAAAGGTTTTTTAAATGCTAATTTCTAACTATAACGTGTCTGAAACCTATGGTTTTTTCAGTGAATATATATATATATATATTT
Source organism: Calotriton arnoldi (assembly GCA_963921515.1). Taxonomy (NCBI): domain Eukaryota; kingdom Metazoa; phylum Chordata; class Amphibia; order Caudata; family Salamandridae; genus Calotriton; species Calotriton arnoldi. The sequence goes on from CAWUFW010013329.1 coordinate 428,534, forward strand.
TCACACAAAAAAACAAAGGTTACAGGGACGTTATAGTTAGGGTCAGATTTTACTCATACAAAACCAGAGAAATTCAGCCGTTATAGTTACCTGAGTTAACTATAACTCGCACCCCCGCAATGCACTGCTTATGACCTCACATAATACATCATTCATGACATGGTCAGTGACATCACTAATGACATCAGTGATGACATCATCCAGTGACTGTTTTTAAAAAGTTTAGGAGTGTTCAATATATATACTAATGTGTAATGGTGGATCAGTGGGTGTATGAGTGTCTGTGTGGATGACTCAGTGGGTGCATATACAGGGCATCATGTGTAGCGATTGCCATTTATGGAGCAGGCATATGGGGATATGCTAATGTTCATTCACTCCAAGTGGTAGAAAACATTTTCCTCAGGTATCTCCTGGCAGTACCGGACAGTACGTCTACACTTATCTGTCATACAGAACTGGGTCTGCCTTACCTCGAGGATGTGATCAAGATACAACCTGTTCTTTTGTGACACAGGGTTTGGACCACCGAAGAGTCTGTTTTTAATCGCCATATTTTAAAGGACTCACTGGGAATTGATGGGGCCAAACGTATAAGATGGCTAGAATATATCAAGACTTTCTTAACTCAAATAGGCAATAAAGAATATTTTAATGACCCCTCTACTATGTGCCGGGTATCGAGAAAGGACCTTAAAAATATATGTATGTCATACATGAGTGAACATAGAATTTCTAGTGAAATGGCCAAAACTACGGTGGCAGCACACCATCTTACTTTGATCACTGTAAAGATACAACCGTATATCTTGCTAACCACTAGGGATTTTGACAGGTTTCTTTTAACGCGCCTCAGATTGAACATTCTGCATAGAACTTTAAGTTTTCCTGAGGTAAATGATTGGTCAAGAACACTTTGTAACTGCCCGTGTGACGACGTATCAGTCCAGTCGTCCATACATATCTTGTTTTTTTGCACATTTTATTCCATACCTAGAAAAAGTTGGATTGTCCCAGTGTTAAAGAGATTGGAACTGAGACGATGTCGCCCCGCATTCCTGGCGCTACAGAATCTGGATAATGTATTCACTATTGCCTCTGTTACGGCTTTAAAAAAAAAAAAATAATAATTCGTAAATCAATTGTGGTATGAATTTTTATATGTTCTTAGCCTTATTTATTATCTTTATTTCTATCATGGAACTTTAATGTGATTTATTAATTGTGCTTTTATGGTTATTTCTTTTACAATAACCGAATAAAGTTCATTTGATTGATTGATTGATTGGGTGCATGACTGACTGTATAAGTGTGTGATTAGGTGTCTCAGTGAATGTATAGGTGAGTGACTGGTTGTGTAAATGAGTGTATCTGTATGTCAGTTGATGTCTAAGTGTGTGTATGGGTTGGTGAGTGGGTACGTAAGTGCCTGTATGGGTGATTGATTGCTTGTCTGAGTACCTATATGGGTTTATAAGTGTCTGTGTGGGTGGGTGAGGGGGTGTATTTCACTGCCTGTATGGATGAGTAAGTGGGTAAGTCAGTGCTACCACCATCATTGCCCCCCCCGACGCAGATGGATAAAGGCCACTGAAGAACTTCTCGTCAACTCTCTCAGCACAACCACTCTGCCAACGCCAGCGGACGCCAACACCGCACGGCATTGCTTTTGGACAGAGTGAGCTGCAAACATGCAGCTCCCTCTGTCCAAAAGCAATTCTTCCCTGCTTCATTGAAGCGAGAGCATTTTTACTACTCTCGCTTCCATGAAGCGGAGCAGAGTTTGCTAAGGCAGTGCTCCCACCAAGCCATAGCAAACTGCAATGTATATAAGCACCAGACTGAGAGGTATATCAGATTATTGATGTATCTCTCGGTCTGGTGCATCGTGGCCTCTGGCGTTATCGGAATGTTGTATGGAGCTACACACCGCGAAGCCCCCAGCAGTAAAGTGGAAGGAGGGTTGTCATCGTGTGAGTGTCGGATATATATATATTCATATGAAAAAGCTTTACTAAAATTAATGCCCTAAATCTGAGTAGATTATAAGAAAAGATACTATAATAAAGATAAACATAATGGTTATAAAAATGAATGCTGTAGATAAAAGAGAATGGCCACAAATCAGATGATGCTCATTATTTTGTTTGACTGAACTAGCCTATGGTGAACCATCCTTCCCTTTTAGTCTCGAGCTAAATCTTGTTAGCACCAAAGTTCGAACAGGAGTTTCAAAGGGCCTTCCTCACATACCTCTGCATGATAAAATTGTTTTCAGCACGTTTGCTACGGTGCAACGAGGTTGAAAATTGTCTGAGATTTGGTTGTTCTGTACTGTGATAATACAGATAAGTCTCCCAATACCAGCATTTGCCCATCAGCTCAAGATAACTGCAGTATACAGTGTCGTCTGCTCATAGCTCCAAGAAAAATCTTTACATGTGACTCAGGAAAGATGCTTTTGCATCAGACTTAGATACACTTTTCTTGTTGTCATGATAAGTGTCAGACACCATGAACAGAGATTTAAAATAGAATTAGCAAACACATTCTGCTTAACACACACTGAAACTTTCTACGTTATAAATCACAATATATGTGAATAATTGGTGCGCTATCACCATCTAGAACACAACATGTATAAATGATACCTATTGAAATATGCATTACCATGAGAAATGTGCATATATAATTGGATGAATGAAATGCAATTGGAGGCACAAGCAGAAAAGTAAAAAGTTACATGTTTTTTTCTTCTCTCCCCATGTGCTGTTTCCCCCTCACATCCCTGCCCCAGTACTACCCATGTTGCTTCCCACCACACTCCTCGTTTGTAAAAGCACAGCAACAGGTATATTTTTTCCAGATTTGATTCCAGGGCAGACATTATAATGCTGGTTTTCTTTTATCTCTCACCTTCCAAATGTTGCATCGAGGGACAAAGCACACACATGCAGAATTATGGCTCTGGGGAGGGTGAGACAGCTGCACCCATTCAGCAATGTTTGAGGCAGACAAGTGACTATAGAAGTGTCTTTCTGCCAGAGGCCCTTAAGTATGTTTTTCAGGTTCTTGCACAGCATAAAATGGCTGAAGCATTTGTTCCATTTCCTAGTCGTTAATGGCAAGAAAGTTTGCTTTAAATACTGACTCTTCCCCAAACAGCTGTTATTTTCGTTTAATTACCTGCAACTATCCTTTAGTGGACTTGCTCCTTCCACAGCACAGCACCGTCTGGTAGCTGCTGCTGCTGTCCTTATCTGCTGCTGCTGCTACTGACCTGGAGGTCAGGAGTCCGAGGCCCTCCTCCACCCACAAGCTCCTGCCTGCGCCCCATTCCTGGTGGTCCGGTGGTAGAGCGTCATGCTCTGCTGCTTGACTGCCGTTCTGTCTCTTTTGCTGCTGTTTCTGTCCCTCTTTTTGCTTTTTGCTTTTCTCTTTTTGTTTTTCTGCCTCTGCCTTTTGGATTCTCCTTTTTTGCTCCTTCTTCCTCTCCCCTGCCGCTGCGATCCCCCATGGCCCACCCCCTTCCAGTGTCCCTTCCCGCTCCTGCGTTTCCCGCCTCCCAGCTGTCCAGCCCCCCACAGCACTACTTAATGGTGGCCGCTGTGCAGTCGCGCCGCTGGCGTGCCAAAGGCGCGCTAAAGGCAAGCCTGGACCACGCCTAGCGCCCGCGACCCTGATTCTCGGACATTCCACCCCTACGATTCCCGCACCCTCCTCGCCCTCAACCCGGGACGCCACTCCGCCTGCCATCTAGCATCACCGAAGAAGACCCTTGGACCATTCGCCCACTGGAACTGCAACCGCACCTTCAGTCACGCTGACACACCAGCTTCTCTCGCCACCCAGCCGACCAACAGAGCACCCGTCCGGCTTAACTGCATCCTCCTCAACGTCCGTTCCTCCACAAACATGCCACAAAAAACTGGGACCTCCTCGACGCCACCTCTCCTGACATCACTTTCTTCATGGAAACCTGAACCAACCTCTGGTCCGGACCGGACATCGCCATCCACGACAGCTACAAAATCACCCGCAAGGACCGCCCCGACCATCCAGGAGGAGGCATCGCCATCATCCACAAAAGCACACTCTGACTGATCACGCACTCCAACGACGACCATGGAGCACCTCCACTTCTAGATCCAGACCAACCCCAACACCACCCTCTGCGGCACCCTTGTCTACAGGCCCCCTGGCCCCGACCCCCCTTCACCGATGCCATCGTAGACCTCATCGCACCCCATGCTCTCATATCCACCAACTACATCCTACTCGGAGACCTCAACTTCCACATGGACAACCCTAGTGACCAGAATACTGCCTCGCTTCTGGAGAACCTCAAAAGCATCGGATTCAAGCAGCTAGTCACTGCACTGAACCACACAGCCGGACACACGCTCGACCCTGTCTTCTCCGCCAGCGGGAACATGAGCTACAGCCACACCACCGAACTCTCCTGGACAGACCATCACTGGGTGCATCTCGCCTTCACCACTCCCACCATACACCATCATCATCGCCCCCGTCACAGCTGGATGAAGACCACTGAAAAACTTCTCGTCAACTCCCTCAGCACAACCACTCTGCCAAATCCAACGGATGCCAACACCGCAGCACGCAACCTCCACCGATGGATCTCCAACTACGCCAACACCCTGGCACCCCTCAAGAAAAGACTGACCAAGCAACACTCCAAGAAGGCCAGCTGGTTCACTCCCACCTTCCACGAGTTCACACACACCTGCAGAAGAGATGGAGGAACAACAAAACCCCGGAAATTCAACCAAACTTCAATTCCGCCATCAATGCACACCACCTACTCCTGAAAACCACAAAGAAAATGGCCCTCCAAGACAGAATCAACACCAACGCATACAACAGCAAATAACTCTTTGCCATCATCAAGGAGTTCGCCAAGCCCAACAGTGAGACCACAGATGTTCCCCCATCCAAGACCTCTGCATCAAACTGGGCACCTTGTTCCACCACAAGATCAGGAAGATCTACGACAGCTTCAACACCCTAGACCCAGCCAGTACGCCCGCCACCATCACACACAACCAAGCTGCACCCCAACAGACCATGCTCTGCTGGACCCCGCTCACAACAGAAGACACGCTCAAGACCATGAAGAGCATCCACTCAGGAGCCCCGATGGATCCTTGCCCCTATCACATCGTCCACAGAGCAGCCACCGCCATTTCCCCCCAGCTTCGCTGCACCATCAACTGCTCCATTGAAACCGCCACCTTCCCGATGGATGGAAACATGCTGAAATCAACCCCCTGCTGACAGTCCTCAAGAACTTCAGATTCATCTCCCTCCTCCCCTTCCCAGCCAAGGTCATCAATCAGGCCATCAATGCCCAACTGTCTGAGTTCATCGAAGTGAACCACGTCCTGGACACCTCCCAATGCAAACAACAGCACGGAGACCACACTCCTCGACAGGGGCGAGACCGCAGCCCTCATCCTACTACACCTCTCGGTCGCCTGCGACACCATCTCCCACCGCACCCTAATCACGAGACTCCATGACGCCGGCATCCAAGTCTCCGAGTCACGGAGCTCTGCGGAAGTCCCGGTGGAGTGCTTCCCTCCCCCTGCTACGGGGTTTGGCGTCGTGGCGCTTCTTCGGAAGATTCGGTGAAGTGCGTGGACCTCGGAGCTGTGAAGAACCGGTGGAGTGCTTCCCGGAATATTGCAGGAGTTGTGGCTGGATCCCGTCCGCCACGGCTGGCTGAGTTTGGAGTGTCTCCCCTTTCCTGCAACGGGGACGGGCTGTGTGGCGCTTCTATTGATCTTCGCGGGAGGAGTGCTTCCCGGAACATCGCAGGAATTGTGGCTGACTCCCGTCCTCCACGGCTGGCTGCGGGAGTGCCCCCCCGCTACGGGGACTGAAGTAGGGGCGCTTATCTGTAGTGGAGACAAGATGGTGCCGCGGCCGCTTCTCAAGCGGGATCCCAGACCAGCATAGACCCGCGGAGGCTGCACTGACTGCGGCGGCAACAGAAGCAGTTTTCTGATCTCCACAGCGGCAGTTATAGAGGCTGAGATAGTCTTGCATGCTCAAGCTGAGTACCCCGGTGATGACAGGGAAGATGGCGCACGGTGATTGACGCCGAAGCGGGAGATCCCATCGATGCTGACCGTGAGACTGGGAGGTGAGCTAGGCCCCGGGGCACACCATACCGGCCAGCTGGGGTAATCCAGGCGTTTCCCTTAAGCGGCGTCCCGTCCCGGGGAAAGTCTGTAGCTGAGAGGCTTGATGGTGGGCCAAGCAAAAGCAATGCCTGACCCTAAAATGGCAGCTGGAGCGAGGTTTCAGTGCTCATTTCAAGGTCTCCACAGTGCAAAAGATTGGTAATGGGACTGTTTTTCTACTCAGTCCTGCTGCAGCCTCACTCACACCGAGAGAATTACAGGGGGAAACAGCAGAGTGTCCCACAGCCACGGGTGTGCACATTCTCTCTGCCTGACCTTAAGATGGCTGCTAAAGATCTCCCCACCTCATTGATGGTCCGCATTGGAGTACAGGAACTACTGAGGGAGGCACGGAATGCGCTGCAGTATGGTCTGAGGAACCAGCTGGACAAGCGCCACGGAACAAGTACTGCCTTGATGTTTGAACTACGCTCAGGGTCACCGAGAATGGTGCAGCAGATGGACCTATGACGATGCCCCCGGGTGGAAACCATGAAGATTAGACTCACCGCGGAGACCGAACAACATGGCCGATGCCCGGTGGAGCTGTTTAGGCAGCTATAGAGGAGTTAGGCTTTGGTTCACCCCCTCGGCCGTCACCTACCCAGCCGGACATTGGACATAGTTTTTCCTAGTCTCCCCGCTGTGTTTCCTTCCCTCCCCCGCCTTCTCCCTCCGCGATCCTGTGGCTACCTTCCCTCTCCAGCTTTTGCGTTAATATCTCTTGTTATTTTCTCCTTTTATTTTTTCTTGGCTCCTGTAACTGTTGTAATTTTGTAACATGTAACTCGCTGATCCTCATGTAAAGCGCTCTGATACCTCCGGGTCTAGCCAGCGCTATATAAAACTCATAATAAATAAATAATAAATAAATAAATAAGGCTCTGGACTGGATCCAGTCCTTCCTCACCTGCCTGACCCAGCGAGTCAGACTACCACAGTTCCTCTTAGAACTCATAGAGATCAGCTGTGGAGTGTCCCAGGGTTTGTCCCAGAGCCCCACCCTCTTCAGCGTCTACATGGCCCCCCTCGCAGTCATCGTCAGAAGCCACGGACTCAACATCGTCTCATAAGCCGACGACACCCAGCTGACCCTCTTCCTCACCAACGAACCCGCAACCGCCAGAACTAACTTCCACAGCGGAATGAAGGCCATCCTACCTTTGTGAAAGACAGCTGCCTCAAGCTAACTCAAAAAAGACCAAACTACTCATCCGGGGACCCACCCCGTCAGCTTCGGACAACTCCTGGTGGCCAGCTGCTCTGGGATCTTCCCCCACCCCCATGGACCATGCACGCAACCTCAGCATCATACTGGACTCATCGCTCACCATGAACCGCCAAATCAATGCAGTTTCCTCAGCTTGTTTCTTCATGCTCCGCCTGCTTCGAAAGACATTCAGATTGATCCCCACAGAATCCAGAAAGACGGTCACACACGCACTCATCACCAGCAGACTCGACTACAGCAATGCACTCTACGCTGGCGTCACCAGAAACAGCTCAAGAAACTACAGAACGTCCAAGACACTGAAGCCATACTGGCACTCGACATCCCCCACCTCAGCCACATCTCGCAACACCTCCGACAACTCCACTGGCTCCCAGTCAACAAGAGAATCAATTTCAAGCTCCTTACTCATGCCTACAAAGCTCTACACAACGAAGGACCAGCATACCTGAACCACCACCTAACATTCCATGTACCCGCCAGACAACTCCGATCCTCCCAACTCGCCTTTGCCTCCGTCCCCATGAGCCACAAGACCAGAACCGGAGGAAGGTCGTTCTCCTACCTCGCCGCCAAGACCTGGAACACCTTGCCCCTCCACCTCAGGCAATCCGCTTCCCTGACCCAATACAGGAAAGACCTCAAGACCTGGCTCTTCCAATGTTCCTCCACCCAGACCAACCAGCAGCCCCCCTCCCCCAGCGCCTTGAGCCCCTCACGGGTGAGTAGCTATGCTATGCAAAACCCTGATTGATTGACTGATTGATTGATTGAACTTGTCCTTGAAGCTGACCATGTGCAATAAGCTTTTGAATTGTGTTGAGTTTTCTGTATGGAATTTAAACAATAAACCATGCCATTTATACAGATTTAAAATATTTAATTCAGTTGTGCGATACCTTAAGATAAGAATTTGCTTTTCCTCCAATGTTTCATGTTTTCTTTTCTTTTTTTAAAATTATTTTTATTTAGATTACAAGAAAACCAAAATGCACAGTACAATGGGCACATATATCTCATCGTTCACGGGTAAGATACAAGCAACACTAGAGCCGGCGGTATGGCATACACAATCAAGGAAACAAAACCAAGAGACATCTGATTGCAACAGCTTACCATTACCATTCAAAGCGCACATCTCAAACAACTCCACCACCCTCTCTCATTCTCCCACTGTCATTTCTGTTACTTTTTTAAACTATGCTTTACAAACCAGCAGTTGCAAAGCCAGTCGCTGAATACTCACTTTATAAAAGCGAGACCTATTAGCTTTGTTTAGTCATTACGAGGCAGCAAATACGGCTAATACAACTAAGTGGTGCCAGATGCTAGCTGTGCTGAGTTTGTTCTATCTATGTAGTACATATTTTTTAAACTTTAAAAAAAAAATTAAACTTAGTCCTAAGGGCTCCTCTTCATTTTTCTTAATCAGGCCCTACAAAAAGTCTGACATGCCTGGGATAGATACGACACCTGGTGGAGGTACTTTGTTAGCATGGTTTAGGCAAGAGTAGTACACTTGAAGTAGCCGTGCACTGCACAGAGCCACACAAACAAATGGTAGCCACCTTCTGTTGTGCTAGCACAATTTGTACACTTGATATGTCATATTAGAAAGAACTATACCCTGTCTTTTGACTGTCATTCCACTTACTGGATCTGGCAAATATCAGGCACAATAGTTTAACCAAAAGTGTTCTTCAAAAGCATAAACAATTTCATCAGCTTCCCCCGTTATTCAAATACTTTTTCAGTAAGTATATGTACAGTGCACAACTAGTTTGGGCAGCGTTAAACAGGATGAAGACATACACCAAATTGAATCGGCAGTAGAAATCACATGTAGACAGCAACAAACTTTTTTATCTTTTAATATGGTTCTTGACGTTATTTTTATTTTACAATATACACTTGGCAATGGTGTTATTTATCTGTGCAGCATGCTTCTGTGCGAAGCAGACTAGTTTTGGGAGAAAGGCTCTGTTGCCTGGAAAAGAAAAAGATACACATACATAAATAAAAATTTCAGTTGGGGGTTAAAGAAAAATTGATTTTTTGTTAACATTTATAGGTAACTTGAACCCTAGACATAAGATAATCATGACCAAACAGAAATAGTGATTCATGAACTGCATTGAACAACTACATTATTTATATTTCAATACATACAAGCGTTATAACTAATTTGGCTTTCAGTACACCTCCTGCACAAGTTCAAAACAGGATAAGTGTTAACATTTGTCCTGCATTCTTATGATTGTTATGAAGAGCCAGTTGCACAATAACTCAGGACCAAAGTTTACGCTATTACAGTGTAGACCCAGCACAGCAGAGCTCCCCAGGCTTCCGAGCTCCTTGCCAAGTTTCCCAGATCCATGCATAACTAACTGCTATGGTGTAGGTTTTTAACTTTCCATTCTGGGATTTGTAGTTCTTGTTTATCCACATAAAACCAGGAGTACACTTCTCAGAAGTCAAAGACTTAACCCTATACTGGAGTAGCTAGTCAAGCCTGAACCAAGGCTGCTTGGTAGTTACAAGGAAATGGCAGGGTGATAAGGGCCTGAAAAGTTTGGGATGGGGGGAGATACTCGATTTCATGCTTCAGCAGCTTACTTTTCTAATCTCAGAAAGTGCTAAAGACTCAGTGCCTTACCACAGAAATTGGCAGTGGTGAAAACTGATTCTACACAATTATTCTCTTTGTGAAGATCATATGTTCTCACTACTTTTTAAATGAACAATATCACAATATGTTTGAGACAAAACCATTTCCTTCCGTAGTTTATTGCACGAGTATTAAAGATAGTTTAAAAATAGGTTTTTTTTCTTCAAAAAAGCCAATTATGGATTAAGATTAGTTGAACTTTTTTGTGGCGCTTTTTAAATGATGTATAAATAATACATATGTAAAATAAGGTTTCACGATCCATCTGTAATATGGATACAAGCATCAACATGCCCTGCAAAGACAGTAGGTCTGTCTATCATGTGGAAAGATGGGAAAGAAGAGGAAGAAGTGGGCGCTGGAAGGCGAGAACTCTGATGTAAAGATGAGCTAACTAGACAGGGCTTGAAAGGATGGAGGAGATTCCAATGTGGTGAGAACAGGGGGTAACAGCATTGTCATGGAGCCATATTAGTTTAGAGATTAGACACTTCAATTCTGTAGGGGGGGAGCAGGTAGTGTGAGATGAGGATGGATATTGGACACCCATTTTGAAGGACAACAACAAACCATGCAGGTGGGGGTCAAAGGTCAACCATATGGCTCACAGCCCTCCATTGATATTCCCTGTTGCTTACCCTTTCTCTCTCAGAAACGTAATAGATCTGGTTTAAAAGTATAGGGCTGCTCCTCTGAAACATTCCCGATGTGCCATGCCACAGTGAGTGCTGTGAAGACACAAAAAGAGAATGAGGGAAACACTCAGTCAAAGTATTGTGCCACTGTCAATAAGCATATTGCCCACCCCAAAATATCACTTTCTTTTCTCTAGTCTCCCTGGTTTGCTCTGCATAAGCTGCAGAAGAATTGTAGGCTCCCGTAGACTCTCCGTTGTCATGTTGTTTGCAGAACCCACTTTAGATTGTATGTAGTGAAGTAAACTTGTACAATGCCAGTTGATTTTCTAGCACATAAGCATTCCTATGACTGCTTAATTGGGTAGGCAAAAGGAACAAATGATGGATGGAATGCTTAACAATGCAACCATTCACCCGCCAGTCACAAAGATCTGGGTTAAATCCATTGTTCTTTTGCTCACCACGCCACCCCAGTTTGGACCCAGCCTTGTGGGTAGGCCAGGAGTTGGAAATTAAAGGGATGAAAGATACCATTGCTGGACAAGATGTCACCAACCAATTACATGCTCACATTGAAACTTATGACACCCTAGACACTAATGAATCACATTAGAATGGGATTCTTCCTTACAGGCAATGAAAGCCCCACTCTAAAGCAATTGCAATTTCCCTTGGGTGTTTACACCTCTTTCCATTGATTTTTCACCTTCAGAAATTATCATTCTGATGCTAGAGTGATATTATCTTACATAATTCATATGCAATCACACTAACAAGGAAAATTAAGACTCTTTCGGGAACAGGGGACTCCTTAATGCACCACCCTCTGCAACAAAATATGATGGCAAAAGCTGACAACCTTTCCCATTATTTAAAATTAATAAGAAATTAATTTTTCCATAACAATAAATCTGAATTCTGCTTAAAACATGGAACAGCAACTACAGCAGTGAATATCTGGGTCAGCATGTGAAATTCAACTAACGCTTCCAAAGCAAGGTGATGCTTTTCAACCACTCTGTCTCATCTTCCTACACTATCACCAGTCTGTTGCACATATCATTGACCACTCCGCTGCAGTTGTTTGAATTCTCCCACCCTGCGAGGAGACATGAAGAGTACAGCATCATCCTTAATACTAATCCTTCTAATAAATACATGACAACCGCATGGACTTAAAAACCACAGCCATACCTTCCACATGATGACATGTAGATTTACTTGCAGGTCACAGGAAACAATTCATCAATGTGACAGAAGACCTCAAAGCAATAGAGATGTGGATGACTCCGAGCAGGGTGACACTCCATGGCTCCAAAACAGAAATCCTGGTGCTGAGACACCCTCGTCTCCCTTAAAAATACTGGCACTCTGACATGCCCAACCTTCTTTGGGGACATTGTTCCATAAAAACCAAAGTCAGAGTCATTGTCTTTGTATAGCTACAAACCCCAGTCTCAACTGACAGAAGCATTGGTCAATGTCACTTTCTAATAAATATAGCTCCTCAAAAAAATCTTGCCCCTCATCCCAAAACATACCACCTCTGGAGGTAGGAACATCAGTAAATGTGACTACGGCAATTCTCTGTACATCACTCCTCCTGCCAAACCAAAGTACTTTGAAAAACTGAAACTTGCCGTTCATCGTTCACCATGCACACTTTTTTCCACATACAAAAGCATAGACCAATCACGCCCCAATAAAATAGTCTCACTTTGCCTAACCTTCAACTGCCTTTAAGGCTCAACACCCTTATACCTACAGAATAAAATCATGCGCCACCAGCTTACCATCTAAGATTCAAAGAAATCAACCTTCTAATGGTCACTGGAACCAATTGTAGAAAACACTTCAGAGTCACTGGCTTTCAATTTTGCAATATCCTCCATCCACACGCTCATAATACCACTAGTAACATGACCTCCAGGATTCAAAACTCACCTTGATCAAATTATTGCTTTCACAACCACTTAATAATACAATTTAAAACAATAAGAATGTTATGCAATAACAGTCATCCCATAAGACATGTGTCTTGCGGGAGCCTAGAAACAGTTGACATGAAGCGAGTGCTTAACTAAACAAATAAACATAAAAGTTTGTCAAGAATCATGGTGTCATAATTAAGGGGTTATCTAGAGCTAGGTGGATGGAGATGACATTGGTCTGAGTTAGATAAAATAAGAATGTAGGGTCAGATTTATCAAGGCTTTGTGTTGGTACAAAGTCACAAAAAGAGATGCGCACCGGTGCAAAGTCATGATAAAGTATTCAATTTTCAGTGCAAACATTTATTTGTGTGGAAGGTTGACTAAAAATAACGCAAAGTAGCTGTTTGTGTTACTTTGCATTACTTAGCGTCAAGGGGTGTTTCATGGGTTGTACATGGGTGTTCCCATGTAATTACCCTAGGAATTTAGCAGAGAGCCCCATCTACTAACAGAGGTAGACAGGGGTTTGCACCAAAAAAATACGCCTCCATGAGGAAGGCACAAAGTAGGAGAAAATCTTTTTTCTCCAAACTGTTCTATCATTGCATGTGTGTACAGAACACATACAAAGTGGCAAAGTTTAAAAGTAAGTCTAAGTCAAGTATTTTGTACTGGAGGGTTATCATTTCTGTACAAAACCTTCTGGTTCAAATGTTTCTGCACGGTGCTAGGCAACCTTAAGAAGAACGAGCTCTTGGGAAGATGGCAGCAGTGCATTATCTTTGTAGATGTGGCACTGTCCAGCTCTCTCCCTTCCACTCAACACACCACATAAACTTTGCTTGTTACACTGCGTTGCATGAAAAGTAGATTTGTCCGTTGGAGCTTAATGGCAATTTCAGTGTTGCAGAGAAAATAATAGTTTAGAGATTTAATCATTTGGGGGGGTATAAAAGATTGCAGAAGATTTTAAGACAATTCACTGATAAAGAATTGTAACAGCATGAACTGGGAAGGGAGAAAGGAAACACTCACACATGGGCCTGTCCACTGATCACTTACCCTCTGCCTTCCTGAAGTGTGATGTATAAGGCGACACACCAATGCGATGCTGCTCTCGTGTGTTTCATCTGAGGTGCGTAAGTCTGGCAACTGTGAAGAGTGCAAAAAAAGTGTCAGGCAAGACCACTCCCAACAGCCACAACAGAGCCCTTTATTTTTACCTACTTGTAGTTCTCTATTGTCATGTAATCAACTTTTGAAATAACGACCTATCTATATATTGGGAGCAAAACACATTTTTGCCACTATCAGAAAGGAATGAAAAATATCGTAGAAAAACTAATTCAGTTTCGTAAAGCTGTTTTCTGTGCATAGGGCTGATGCTTTAAGGCAGGGCAAGAAAGCTTTAGAATGCTCACCTATTGAATAAAGCCTGAAAATGGCATTTTTGAAGTGTCTGGGGAGTGGTCAAGCAAAATATGTCTTTGCTATTTATGGGAAAAACTCAGACACTGTTTCTTTCTGTGCAGAGAACCATGAAGAAGATGCAGGAGTTAAGATGAAAAGACACAAAAAGAGGTGGTTCCTGGCTGTTTGCAATTATGGCATAAGAATGAAGCACCCAGGGCGGACTAGGAGGGATGGAGATTACATCAATGCGGCAACTGTAGGTGGCTAAGGTTGTTCAAGGATTAGGAATCTGATCAGGGTGCCTAAGACAGGCTTCTTTGATCACTCTATACTTACCCTTATTGAAAAATAATGGGATGAGGGATGATGGGGTTTTAGAATATCCAGTGGTGAAGAATTTAAAACAATTATTGATCTTGGCCATTCCATTACAGCTAGCATGGAAACATTAAAAACAAACTAATTCCCTATCCACTGATTACCCCTCACTTACTCTTTGACTTTCAATATCATAAGGTGCAAGGCTTGTGGGGCCAGATGTACGACTATTCCGTTTTGCGAATCGCAAATTGCGACATTTTGCGACTCGCAAATGGAATGTACAACAGTGTCTGAGACACTGTTTGCGATTCTCAAATGGGTCGCAAGGGACCTGCCTCATTAATATTCAAGAGGCAGGTCGCAATTTGCCACCTATTGGGAATGGCCTGCAAACACAGGGATTTTGGCCTGTTGGTAACAACAGACCCCCAGTGTCTGTGCTTGATTTTTCAAAATAGCAAACACAAGGAGAGGATGGACGGAGCACTGAAATTTTTCAGACACTCACCCCCAGTCACAGATCTGGGTTGAATCCATCATCGTTCTTTAGCTCACTTCGCCACCCCAGTTCAGACACAGCTATATGCAAATCAGTCTTGACCCTGTGCCTCATGGGAACAGTCCAGCCCGAACTGCCAAGCCATGTCTTCCCTGGACCGGAAACAAGCATCCTGGGACCGGTTTCGGGCTAACAGCCCTCATCAGCCAGGCTAACTTGAATCCAATGGCAAAGTGAGCAAGGGACACACATCTGGGCATACCCTGCCAACTTAGGGCAAACAAAGCAAACACAAGGAGATGATGGACGGAGCACTGAAACATTTCAGACACTCACCCCGTCACAGATCTGGGTTGAATCCATCATCGTTCTTTAGCTCACCTCGCCACCCCAGTTCAGACACACCCATATGCAAATAAGTCTTGACCCTGTGCCTCATGGGAACAGTCCAGCCCGAACTGCCAAGCCATGTCTACCCTGGACTGGAAACAAGCATTCTGGGACCAGTTTCAGGCTAACAGCCCTCATCAGCCAGGCTAGCTTGAATCCAGTGGCAAAGTGAGCAAGGGACCCACGTCTGAGCATACCTGCCAACTTAGGACGAACAAAGGAAACAGAAGGAGATGATGGACAGAGCAGTGAAACTTTTCAGACACTCACCCCCAGTCACAGATCTGGGTTGAATCCATCATCGTTCTTTAGCTCACTTCGCCACCCCACTTCCGACACACCTATATGCAAATAAGTCTTGACCCTGTGCCTCATGGGAACAGTCCAGCCTGAACTGCCAAGCCATGTCTTCCCTGGACCGGAAACAAGCATCCTGGGACTGGTTTCAGGCTAACAGCCCTCATCAGCCAGGCTAGCTTGAATCCAATGGCAAAGTGAGCAAGGGACCCACGTCTGGGCATACCCTGCCAACTTAGGGCGAACAAAGCAAACACAAGGAGATGATGGACGGAGCGCTGAAACTTTTTAGACACTCACCCCCAGTCACAGATCTGGGTTGAATCCACCATCGTTCTTTAGCTCACTTCGTCACCCCAGTTCACACACAGTTATATGCAAATCAGTCTTTACCCTGTGTCTCATGGGAACAGTCCAGCCCGAACTGCCAAGCCATGTCTTCCCTGGACCGGAAACAAGCATCCTGGGACCGGTTTGGGGCCAACAGCCCTCATCAGCCAGGCTAGCTTGAATCCAGTGGCAAAGTGAGCAAGGGACCCACGTCTGTGCATACCCTGCCAACTTAGGGCGAACAAAGCAAACACAAGGAGATGATGGACGGAGCACTGAAACTTTTCAGACACTCACCCCCAGTCACAGATCTGGGTTGAATCCATCATCGTTCTTTAGCTCACTTCGCCACCCCAGTTCAGACACAGCTATATGTAAATCAGTCTTGACCCTGTGCCTCATGGGAACAGTCCAGCCTGAACTGCCAAGCCATGTCTTCCCTGGACCAGAAACAAGCATCCTGGGACCGGTTTCGATCTAACAGCCCTCATCACCCAGGCTAGCTTGAATCCAGTGGCAAAGTGTGCAAGGGACCCATGTCTGGGCATACCGTGCCAACTTAGGGCGAACAAAGCAAACACAAGCAGATGATGGACAGAGCGCTGAAATGTTTCAGACACTCCCCCCCAGTCACAGATCTGGGTTGAATCCATCATCGTTCTTTAGCTCACTTCGCCACCCCAGTTCAGAGACAGCTATATGCAAATCAGTCTTGACCCTGTGCCTCATGGGAACAGTCCAGCCCGAACTGCCAAGCCACGTCTTCTCTGGACTGGGAACAAGCATCCTGGGACCGGTTTCTGGCCAACAGCCCTCATCAGCCAGGCTAGCTTGAATCCAGTGGCAAAGTGAGCAAGGGACCCACGTCTGGGCATACCCTGCCAACTTAGGGTGAACAAAGCAAACACAAGGAGACAATGGACGGAGCGCTGAAACTTTTCAGACATTCACCCCCTGTCACAGATGTGGGTTGAATCCATCATCGTTTTTTAGCTCACTTTCGTCACCCCAGTTCAGACACAGCTATATGCAAATCAGTCTTGACCATGTGCCTGATGGGAACAGTCCAGCCCGAACTGCTAAGCCATGTTTTCCCTGACCGGAAACAAGCATCCTGGCACCAGTTTCGGGCTAACAGCCCTCATCATCCAGGCTAGCTTGAATCCAGTGGCAAAGTGAGCAAGGGACCCATGTCTGGGCATACCCTGCCAATTTAGGGCGAACAAAGCAAACACAAGGAGATGATGGACGGAGCGCTCAAACTTTTCAGACACTCACCCCCAGTCACAGATCTGGGTTGAATCCATCATCGTTCTTTAGCTCACTTCGCCACCTCAGTTCAGACACAGCTATATGCAAATCAGTCATGACCCTGTGCCTCATGGGAACAGTCCAGCCCGAACTGCCAAGCCATGTCTTCCCTGAACCGGAAACAAGCATATTGGGACCTGTTTCGGGCTAACAGCCCTCATCAGCCAGGCTGGCTTGAATCCAGGGGCAAAGCGAGCAAGGAACCCACGTCTGGGCATACCCTGCCAACTTAGGGCAAACAAAGCAAACACAAGGAGATGATGGAAGGAGCGCTGAAACTCTTCAGACACTCACCCCCAGTCACAGATCTGGGTTGAATCTATCATCGTTCTTTAGCTCACTTTGCCACCCCAGTTCAGACACAGCTATATGCAAATCAGTCTTGACCATGTGCCCCATGGGAACAGTCCATCCCGAACTGCCAAGCCATGTCTTCCCTGGACCGGAAACAAGCATCCTGGGACCGGTTTTGGGCTAACAGCCCTCATCAGCCAGGCTATCTTGAATCCAGTGGCAAAGTGAGCAAGGGACCCATGTCTGGGCATACCCTGCCAACTTAGGGCGAACAAAGCAAACACAAGGAGATTATGGACGGAATGCTGAAACTTTTCAGACACTCACCCCCAGTGACAGATCTGGGTTGAATCCATCATTGTTCTTTAGCTCACTTCGCCACCCCAGTTCAGACACAGCTATATGCAAATCAGTCTTGACCCTGTGCCTCATGGAAACAGTCCAGCCCGAACTGCCAAGCCATGTCTTCCATGAACCGGAAACAAGCATCCTGGGACCGGTTTTGAGCTAACAGCCCTCATCAGCCAGGCTAGCTTGAATTCAGTGGCAAAGTGAGTAAGGGACCCACATCTGGGCATACCTTGCCAACTTAGTGCGAAGAAAGCAAACACAAGGAGATGATGGACGGAGCACTGCAACTTTTCAGACACTCACCCCCAGTCACAGATCTGGTTTGAATCCATCATCGTTCTTTAGCTCACTTCGCCACCCCAGTTCAGACACAGCTATATGCAAATCAGTCTTGACCCTGTGACTCATGGGAACAGGCCAGCCCGAACTGCCAAGCCATGTCTTCCTTGGACCGGAAACAAGCATCCTAGGACCGGTTTCAGGCTAACAGCCCTCATCAGCTAGGCTAGCTTGAATCCAGTGGCAAAGTGAGCAAGGGACCCACGTCTGGGCATACCCTGCCAACTTAGGGCGAACAAAGCAAACACAAGGAGATGATGGGGTGAATGTATGACATTGTTCTGCATTCTGTCCATCAATTGTTCTTTTTGCATTTGTCACCCCGAGTGGGACGGGTATGCCCAGACGTGGGTCCCGTGCTCTCCATGCCACTGGAGTCAAGCTATCCTAGCTGATGAGGGGTGAAACCCCAAAACCGGTCCTAGGATGCTTGTTTCCCGTCCAGGGAGGACCTGACCTAGTAGTTCGGGCTGGACTGTTCCCATTGGGCGCAGGGTCAAAACTGATTTGCATATAGCTGGGTCCAAACTTGAATGGCATGGTGAACAAAAAAACGATGGATTTAGGCCCAGATCTCTGTACTGGGGTGAATGTATGACATTGTTCTGCATTCTGTCCATCAATTGTTCTTTTTGCATTCGATTGTTCAATATAGCAACATTTGTTTTTTAATTCTGCCCATTTGGGAGTGGCTTACCACCTACTTGAAGTAGGCGGTAAGCTGCAAGTGTTTTGCGACCACAAATGCGGTCGCAAAACAATGGTACATACCATTCTGACTCGCTATTAGGAAGGAACGCCCTTGGCATGCCCCTTGCTAATAGCAACTCTATTTCGCGGGTCACCAACTTGTAAAAAAGCATTTGTGCATACCACCACCCTTTTTTGCGGTCACAAACGGGCCAATTTCACGTTTGCAACCGCTAAAAACGGTCGTACATCTGTACATCTGGCCCCTGGTGCATTCCACTTCAAGTGCAGCAGGGCTGGGTTCTTGCTGTGAAAATACCAAAAAAAGCATTAGCCAAGATTCAGTTCAAGGGCAATCTCCTCTATCCACACACATACATTCTCTCTCTCTCCACAATGAAAGACATTTTGCTTTTCACTGGTGTGCAGCCTACAGGTGATCGTCTAAGTGGGAAGACAGCTTATGTTTAAGTGTGACCACTTTGTGAGATGATCGATGATTAATTCTAGCAAATCTGGCACAGTGCCTAAAAAATTGTTTTGGGTAATGTGTAGCCTAATTAATTTATTTAGTGTGAAGAGGTTGCAAATGGAAATTAGATTGATGGTATGCGAGAAGAAACATTTCAGGGGAAGGTAACATGAGCAACCATTTATCCAGACATAAAGGGAAAGACAAAGAAGGGTGTTTCTGGTCAGCGATAATCATGCAGCAAGGCCATAAGCCTCAGTTACAGTGCAGCTGAGGAACTGGTGCAGATAAGAAATTTGGTCTGGGGCTACATGGCCCAGCAGCAGAAGAATTCCAGCTACCCAACCCATCACTATTACTTCTACCAGGTAAGGTGCTCCCTTCTTTGCCCTGTGTTCCATCATGCACTGATTGGGTGCAGCTTTCTCCTACTTTACCACCACAACTTCTTCTAAGTTCTGATTTATCCACCCAGATGTCACCATACAATTGGGTTCCCACTTCATCGTAGCCTACCCATGCTCCTGCACACTGCCACAATCAACCCCAGACTTACTTATCCCACACATATAGCACTGGCCTCTTCATCCATTCATACTTTCATCTAGCCACCTATCCATGGACTCAGTTACTCTACAGCCATCCAAGCACTAACTCCTCGATGTAGGCACCATTTACGTTTAATAATCAGCAGTCAAACTTTAATCTGCACTTATTTTTAAACATAGAGGGACAGCTTCCTCTTCTGTCCCTGTTTAAAAACCACTGACTTCACTGATGTGCATACCCCTCAGTACCCTTACATACTCAGAGTATTTAAGGCTTATGTACTCTGAGTATGTAACAGTGGCACCGAAGGGTAGGTACTGCAGTGCATTTGGTATTTGGCAGCGCTATTTCTTAGTGCAAAATGCACCCTCGCATCCATTTTGATTGAGAGGGTGCATTTGGCACTAAGAAAATAGCGGCAAATGCACACTCTGCTCCACCGCTGAATTCTGCAGAATTTTAATGTAATCACACGGAATCAAATTCCACCAGTTCTGCCCTCACAATATAGAACTGCCTGACTGCAAAATTTGGCTTTGCAACTTCTCCAGCAGGAAGACTGGCCGGCTCGGCAGAGTGTGTTACACTTAGCTAACTTGGAAGGTATGAAGGCAATGACTAAGAAAATATGGAAATTACAAAGAAAAAATAGGATTTTTTTAACTGATGTATGTGTCTTTTTCCCTTTAGCTTTATCATTTCCTCGGGTACATAAACAAGGATCTAGAGTAAAGAAGTAATGATCCACGTGTTAGAAGACACCTGACTATTTTTGGAGGAGAAAACCAGTGATTACTTCTAGCAAATGTGGCAGAGTCAAAAAAAAAAATTTTGAGTAATGTGCAGCCTAATTAATTTGTTTACTGTGAATAGGTTTTAGAATAGAAAATAGACTGATGTTATGTGAGAAGCCCATTTAGCCAGAAATAAAGGTAAAGACAAGGAAAAGGTTCGTGGGTAGCGAGAATCATGCTGTGAAGACGAAAGCCTAGCTCTTTGGAGGAATAGGTAACATCAGCGTATTGAAGGCAAGTTAGAAAGAGGGGTGCTGAGGGTGTACTAAGCAGCTTTTTCCTCTACTGATATGTGATGCTACACTATTTTCCTCCACATTTAGTTGGCCTACAGGAAACTCAGCTCTTGAATAAACAGGCCTCTGTTCTGGATGATTTCTGGTATCATGTCCTATCTTCAGCTTGTTTCATTTCTCTCAGAGAGGGATTGCCCTACTGGCTCAGAATAAGAGCTAGACACTCATCAACCACTGTTTAGATGTGGGTGGATGAAAGCTCATAGCAACAGTCAAGAGGGGCCAATTATGCATTATGCCATGTGTTCTTTATGGGGCCAACACTGATGATCCTGTGGTCTTTAATAGTCTGCTTTCTGAGCTACATCAATGGTCGGAACCATTGATTATTTGCGGGGACTTCAACATCATCCTTAACCCTTTGAGTAGTTGAGGGTTAAACTCTTCTTCGAGAACCACCTACATCTCAAAGGAAATGGCTAGGGCTGCTTTGTTGCACTTAATGGAATCTCATGCTGTGGTGGATGTCTGGCGATATTGTCAGATGACAGAACCTGGTTTACATATTTTTCCACCTCTCGTAAATCTTTTTCTCGGATAGATATGTTCCTTGCTAGCCACGCTCTTATGTTCCATCTTGGGGCCTGATTACAAGTTTGGCAGTGCGCCGCACCGCCAAACCCGTGGTCAGGCCGCCCCCCAGAATTCGAGTATTTCTTCTGTCTGGCGGGCTTTTATTTGACATTCTCACAGCAGTGCCTCAGAAAATGGGCACCACAATGGGAACGCCAAAAACAGTTCCTGCACGGTATGGCATGTAATGACCATGCAGTGCAGGAACTGGGGTGCATGCACACAGGGAGGCACATGTAGTGCCCTCTGCATGCACCCCATGGCTCTGAGGCACATGGGCGCCCTATATAGGGCCCCCTTTGTTTCCTTTCCACCACGGTTTTCATGGAGTAGGAACCACCATGAAAAATGTGGCAGAGAGTAAACTTGCAATATGATTGGCGGGACCGCAGTGGTTCCACCAAGCATATTGCGGCCTCAAGACCACCGCACCACCGCCAGGGAACAGCGGTTCCCTGGTGGCTGCTGCGGGGCATTGGCGGTCCGACCGTCCTAATTGTAATAGGGCGGTCGGAAGACCGCTGCACTCCCGCGAGTCTGGCGGTCCGTGGACCACCAGACTCTTAGTAAGCCCCTTAGTATCTCCTTGAACTTTAGGGTTATATCGGATCACAATTCTTTGCCTCTTCACTCTTTTGTCCATCCTGACAAATTGGACATAAGCAAATGTAAGCATGTCCAACATAGGAAATTGGACATGGAAGATATAAGTTGGTGAGCTTTGCTGTCATTCCTAAATGCGCTCCTTAGTGTAGACCAGTTGATGCCAATATTTTGATGGTCAGTGTTGTAAGCTTCAAAGTTAGTGACACCCAGTTAGCCATTAGTGTTGCCATAATTTGTTATAGAAGGAAGATAATGAATTCCTCATCTATTTATTTGAACAAATTTCAGTATCTAGTGGTTGAGGAATGAAAATAGCATAGTAATCCATTTTGAAATTCTGTAAAACGCACCCTGACTGATATAAAATGAAATGCTAAAATGGACATTTCTGGCGCATGTGTTGGAAGATTATGATTGGCTCATATTGTATTTTTAGAGAAACAAGGAAAGTTGAAATTACTCCTTATAGCCTGCCACTTATGACAGATCATCTGAATAAATTTAAATCTAATCATGTTGAAGTATTTTAGAGAATAAAATTGAAATATATTGCTTTTGTTTACGATGGATCAGTTACTTTTCATAGATAATCAGAGTTTGTTTACTTACAACTGATGTGGTATCACCAGTAATCAGACAGAATGCAGATGTGCTGCCCAAAAAAGAAGCTCTGTAGACTGGCCATGCTAGGCCTCTTTGCCCCGCCTAGAGGATATGTTTTTTCACATTAGAATCTTATATATT
The DNA here is from genome assembly GCA_963921515.1 of Calotriton arnoldi. Taxonomy (NCBI): domain Eukaryota; kingdom Metazoa; phylum Chordata; class Amphibia; order Caudata; family Salamandridae; genus Calotriton; species Calotriton arnoldi. The sequence goes on from CAWUFW010013329.1 coordinate 451,483, forward strand.
TATTTTGAGTTAAAATTGTTAATTCATGCTTGTTTTTTAATTTATGAAGAGCAAGGATCTTGCCACTCTTCTGCATATGCATAGCAAAGATGTGAATGGTTATCCTGCTACAAGACTTTTCGCTCATCAAAGCATCTAATTATTTCTGCGTTTCTCTATATTGTTGTGGCAGCAGTTTACTTCGTGAATGTTTAGCTTGAAGATATTTCATCATAGTGGAGCTCAGCATCCTGAATTGCATAATCTAAATTGGATGATATTCCTATAGATTTCAGCTTTAAATGTGTCTCACACAAATTACATGTAACAGAAATATACATCCATGGAGGATAAAGGAAACACAAAAATGTATGAATAATCCCCCCCACTGACATCCCCTCTTACGTACCCAGTCTCCCTCAGCATTGTACAGTATGACACTGAACATCACAGAGCTGCTCCCCTGTGTAATTCTGTCTTGGAATGTCCAGACTGATAGCTCTAAATACACAAAAAAGAGAGCCAGGCACAACCCAGTACAAGGCCCACCTTCATTAACAGCCATCTCTGCCCTCCACAAATGATCCCTCTCCTATCACAAGACCACACTTCCCAAATCACTCAGCTTAAGTAAGGAATGGCTACATGATCATCAAAGTGTCTTTATGACATCATGTGGATTAGCAGATGAAATAGCATTTACCTGGAATGCTATTGGCATCAGTAATCTTTATAGATTCACTCACTTTGAATAGATCTTAACATTAGAAGAGAATCCCATACCATCTAGATATAACACACCAATGTTGACCTTTGCCCTTCATAACAGTACCTTCAAGGGAGATGTTACTGAAGCTACAAGTTGCAAAACATGCAGAGGGCACAAGGTTATCACTTTGCAGCCATATCTTCAGTTCTGCAACATTCAGAGGTACCCTCTTCCTTTGTCCACACTGGCATGTATCAGAACCCCAGTACAATTACTGTTATCCTTAAGGATTCTTAATGGAGCATTCAGTATGCATTAGATGGAGAAGCCATTAAAGGCAGTTCAAATTGACCAATAAGTCTATAGAGAAAGTGATCTTGTATTACTCCTGGTCGAATCTTTCTTTTGACCCATGAAATCAATCAATCCACTGAGGTAGATTCAAGTATTTTGGTACATGCCACGTATCATTCAGAGAGATGCAAGGAATGCTGGAGGGAATGAAGGGTTTTGCTTATTTTTTTATAGTTTAGTGGACCAATTTTTGTCAGCCTTTTACAAGACCCTTATCTACAGAATAGATTTAAGAAAATCAAATGTGGTGCTGAACAGTTCTAGAACCTTCAAAGGACTATTGTACTTTCTATGTCGGTAGGGCGATGCTACGTTGTTGGAGAAAGACGACCACAACTGGATAATAAGTATGGCTTTTTAGTTTAAAAAGAAAACAGGAGTTATATGTTTTCTACTTGTTTTCCTTGTGGATTTCATTGTACTTTAATGTGTGCATGTGTGTGAGTGTGCATGCTTGTGTATGAATATGTGTTTTTATTTTTTGCAAATGAATCCTACTTATTTACATTTGCCTTTTTTATCACTGGGGTTCGATTTAGGTAGATGAAAGAAACATGCTTCCTCAACAGCAAATGGTTAAAAAAGTGTTTCTACAGCTAGCATTTATGGCATGGGGGAAAAAATCTATCTGTTGGAGGCACTGGTGTTGATGATTCTTGGCAACCTGTTACTTCCATTAGAGGATTCAAATTGCCCACCCATGGTAAAATACTGACCCTCCCATAATGGTAATATTTCTGGGCAACTTGTGGCCAGACATGTTATAATGCCTACCCCCTAGTAACATGACGGCCCTGGGACAATAAATCCTGGCTCGTTTTGGGCATCCGTGATGGCGCAAATCTCTGGCATAACGATAATCCTTAGAGAATGCTGGGTATTCTTGAGTTATTGAGAAGTGCTATAGTCTGATCGGTCTGCCATAGAAAATGAAACCAGAATGTGGCTGAGAGGGATTGGCTAAACATGTTCTTTAGGATATTCTTAAATATTTCTATTTTATGTTTGTTAAGATGTCTATTACGTAGATGCTAAAGGTAGGACTAGGACTTTCCAGGAATTGCCATGTGGTCAGAGTGTCCTAAAGGGTACGGATATTGCCAGGACAAACATGGCATTCCATTTGTCCCCTTATATGTGGTGTCACTAGGGACAGGAATGTTTAAAACAGCAAGCATGGAGTTTAAGGCAAAACAGAAATCTTAGAAGCTTATCATATCCTACGCAAATTTCTATTGTTTGGAGCACTGCTGCAGGTGATACGAAAATAACTATGCTGTTAAGCAATCAAGCCAAATATTATGTTTCAGGTAGAAAGTACTGCAAGGTCACTGGAAAAAATGTTGTTTGAAAAGTGTGTCTTAAGATAAGTGAGTATGAATAGCAATGAATGACTTTTGGTCAAGACATTATTAGAAAGGCAAGGAAGAGGTGAATGATAGGTGTCATGCTGAAGAACTACACTAGAGGCCATTTCTTCATCGTTAGCTTGGGAGGACAAGAGAAACATTCAAGACATGGTTCCAACTTAATTACTAGCATCCTCTCTCATCTACCATTTCTCTCCCAGCAACATGATGTATGAGTGTAACCATATGGGTGCTCCCATGTACCATTACACCTGTGGAAGGCCAAATGGGTAGCTACGAAAGATACCAAAAAAAAGGCATTAAGCAAAAAAGACTTCAGAAGCTGACCGCACTAAACATTATTACCACCCCTCTCCTCTCAGATCAGTCTACAGACCCCAATCTTGGATGATTAGAAAGATAATCACAGGACGTTAGAAAAGGTTTTTTTTTTTTAACCTGTTTTGTGATTTGTCTAGAAAAGGCAGCTTTTATAATTTCCTGTAGTTTGAATATGCACAAATGTCAGGAAAAGACTACAGCCTATCTCTAGCGCGAGATATCTCTAAATTTATCTCTATCTCTATCTCGCTCTCTTTTTATATATATGTATATATAAATATATATATATATATATACACACATATATATAGCACACAATGCAGTCACCATTATGTAGTTATGATTTAGCCAAATGCTCCATTGAAAAGGCTTTTTCAGATTTCACCAAGACCTTGGACCCTGCAACAAATCTGGCAAGATACGGTCCACCATGCCAAACAGTGTTTTTTACTAAAATTCCATATTCAGCATAATCAAGCATTACTTTTTATTTCACTGCAGGCAACTAAACAGTATAAGCCAATAATTTACTTACTATCGTCAATAAACATTTGTATGTTTGAAATCCATCTTTTTAAAAAAGTTTATTACCCCAAAGTAAATATGTAAAATAAAAAATCCATAAACGGTAACATGTAATATGGTCCGATATGCTATAGAGGGGTTCTGGTGACGTCATATACCAAGCAGGGTGGGAGGGCAAGTGCTTTGTAAACATCAAACAATGAGTTTTTGTCTGAAATAGGATTGCCACTCCCCAGTGGACTGACAGACATGTTGTCCCTGTTATGTGAAAAGTGCTGTCACTATTTACAAAAAACTGCAAAATTTTATGAGGCGATTGCAGGGCAAAAATGGGGTACTTTTATTTTGTAATGGATTGTGAACAGTACATCTGTCAAATGAGGTCTTAGTCACTTGTAAATGGTGATGTGGATATACACATTCTGCAGATCTAGCAAGTAAAAATAAATATATTCTCTATATCAATGGCAGAATAGTTGCAAGCTTACCTTGAAAAGTGGTTATGATTTGATAAATATGTTTACTCTGCGTAGGTACAGAAAAGGGATGTGAAGGGAGTATGGGATAGTCTGGAGGAGTGAAAGAAAGGATGGGAGACAGACTGCCTTGCAAATTGTGCATTGTAAATATTCATTTATGTAAAGAATTGATTGGTGGCCTTTATTAATCCTTGCAAAAACAGCGTTCATTTGCCATTGATAAACTTTCTGAAACAGTAATTTCAAAACCCATAGACCATTAAGATTTGGATGCTGTAAAGAAGAGATTGTACAGTTTTGCTTTTGACGGGGGCAGAGTACAAGGGATGAGATTGGCTTTGTAGGCCATCCACCATTGCTAGAAGCTAACTAGATAAAATGTACTGGGACAAAGAAAATACTCAAAAACATGGTGGCCTTTGAAATCCAGTTTCACTTACCCTTTTGCCAGAGTAAAGTAGCAATCTGTTTTTCTGCCTCATCATTGCCTCTGTGGTGGGCCAGCGTGGCTGCTGAAGTGGTAAAAAATGGCATGAGTCAAAACGTACTCCAAGGCCCACTTCCATTATCCACACAACACCATGCCCATAATAAAAAACCCTCATCAAAGTGTTTAGCAGCGCCCGCGTTTAAGAAGGTGATCACTTGCTCCTTTAAATGGCAAGTTTAAATAAATATAATCTGTGTATCAATGGCAGAATAGTTGCAAGCTCACCTTGAAAAGTGGTTATGATTTGATAAATATGTTTACTCTGCGTAGGTGAAGAAAAGGGATGTGAAGGGAGTATGGGATAGTCTGGAGGAGTGAAAGAAAGGATGAGAGGCGGACTCTCTTGCAAATTGTGCATTGTAAATATTCATTTATGTAAAGAATTGATTGGTGGCCTTTATTAATCCTTGCAAAAACAGTATTCATTTGCCATTGATAAACCTTCACAAAAAGTCATTACAAAACCCATAGACCATTAAGATTTGGATGCTGTAAAGAAGAGATTGTACAGTTTTGCTTTAGACGGGGGAGAGGGCAAGGGATGAGATTGGCTTTGTAGACCATCCACCATTGCAGAAGCCAACTAGATAAAATGTACTGGGACAAAGAAAATACTCAAAAACATATCGGACTTTAAAATCCTGTCTCACTTACCCTTTCACCAGAGCAAAGTAGCAATCTGTTGTTCTGCCTGATCATTGCCTCTGTGGTGGGCCAGCGTGGCTGCTGAAGTGGTAAAAAATGGCATGAGGCAAAACGTACTCCAAGGCCCACTTCCATTATCCACACAACACCATGCCCATACTAAAAACCCCTCATCAAGTGTTTAGCAGCGCCCGCGTTTAAGAAGGTGATCACTTGCTCCTTTAAATGGCAAGTTTATCTACCTGATGCAATCTCATGAATTGTATGACAAGCATGTGCATGTAAATGTAGAAATACAGATGTGGTTAAAACTAGCGAGCCAAATAATATCCAGAGTGTATGACGATCTATACCTATTGAACTATTTACACTTTATTTGTAGGTTGGGTAGGTGAGGGAGGAAGTGCCAGAGAATGAAATGGGGAAGCTAAAAGAAGAGTGACGTCTAATGCAGACATAAGGGAAAGAAGAGGAAAGGGGAAAGAATTTGCCAGAAAAGAAGCATAGTGGACTAGTGAAGTGGGCTTAAAGACAGTGCAACAAGTGGAGATACTAAGAAGATGGTCTAAGGTTTAGAGGTATTATTGGTTGGTGAGGATTTGCTAGGAAAAGGTTTGTTAGAGGCTGGTCAGGTTAGTTATGGATTGGGAACAGGGTGTGTGAAATAAAGGTTATAGTGGATCCAATGTTAGAGAACATGCATGGAGGGCAACTGAAAGACCCAAATACCTGGCTCCTATTCCTCCATTAAAATACTTTTCCACTTACCCATACTCTTCCAGCAATATGATGTGGGATGCTCAAAATCAATGAAAAACTCCTCTGTCTCATGCGGTGTCTAGAAAGGCATTCAGGAAGCTGTAAAGAATCCAAAAATGACTTCAGAAAAGATTAAGGCCAACTCTAGCCTCCACTAATGAGGCTCACATTCCTGCTCTGCCCACAACTTTGTATGTGAGGATATCAAATTATTAATATTGTTCTACCATTTTATAACAAAAACATTAACCAAAATATTGAGAATGTAAGCATATATAAATAAGTATAGTATTCTAAATGCACATCAACAGTGCTTGATTATATATATATGTATTATGTGTATATCATCAAGTTATAGACACACACACATACAATTTAGTCAGTCAGTCAGTGAAATCACTTTATTCAATTTTTATGTAATAAGATCATAAAAGTACAGATGTACAGAATAGAAGAAACAATCATCATTATATTAGAAAAAGAGAAAAGTAGTTAAAAACATCCATTAAAAACATCCATCATTGTGCAAAATGTTGAAAAAGACAAATAAAAACATCCGTTAAAAACAGAATAAACAATACATTTCATACATGAGTATTGTGCAATCGCCTGGTCTTCCAGGAAAGAAGTAAAAAAGACGCCACGGAGTAACAAACAAGGTGATCAAGCAGTGATTGTAGAAAATACATTCCTGAGCGGCATTGTGTAAAATTATATATACGTATCAGTGGCAATATGAATCTCTTACGGTGTTCCACGTAAAATTTGCAAAAGAAAAAGATATGCAAATTTGATTGGGTGGAAACTCCATCACATAGGCAAGGAGGAAGATCATGTATTGAGAACATTCCTGATGGTTAGGTCAACATAAAAGGGATAAAATTCAAACGAAACGTTAGTAAAATAAACCTATGGTGAGGGTTTGTCACAGTAAGTAAGTATGAGGCTGTCCCTTCCGGGTCAATCGGTCATTCAGATAGGATATCACTGATGCTTTTAAACAGTTAGTTTTAAATCTCTCAGTTGCCCTTTGTTTAAAAAATCGGGTCTTGATCTCCTTTTTAGAGATGGTAGAGCAATTGATTGGTGAGACAGATAAGTGCTCTAGGCCAAGGGAGGAAAGACTGTTTTTAATATATGGGATTCTATGGACATATTCTAGAGAGAGACAGTCTTCTATTAGTTTCTGAGTGAGGTTGTCAGATTCTATTCTCCAGATGGAATGCCATAGAATGATTGGAGCCAGGCTAATTGTATCATTAATGTATGGAACATCCAGTTCTGCATGACAGATGAAATTGGAGCAGCTTACAGGGAGGCCTACTAGTTTTTTCCAGAAAATGTCCTCCACAGTCTGGAGAGCTGAGGGGTTAGAGTATCCCCAGATACCTGTCCCATAAGTTGCTACTGAGACAGATTTAGCAGTGTAAACTTTTCTAACCATATCAAGGGGTTTTGGTCCTAGTTTTTTTGTAAAAGAGTGTAGGGCGATAATACGTTTTTCTAGCGATAAGCCCCTTGTGGTAATCATATTGGACCAATTTAGTTGTCTGTCGAATGTTACCCCTAGATAAGAGAAAGTATCAGTTTAGACTACTTCTAGACCGGCTCTTTAAAACTTTGGAACTTTCCTATCTTTACGGCTGGTAATTAAGATAAAGGACTTTGCCTCATTAGTTTTTAGATCCAGATTTCGCATATAATTCACGTAAACCTCTAATAATTTCTGTAAGGCTAGGCCTGTACGGGCAATTAACACTGCATTATCTGCATAAAGGAGAATTGGGGAGCGCCCATTATTGATTTTAGGAACATTCGGGGTTGAGTGCGACAGGGGTGTATCCACCCCGTTGGTATGGATGGAAATGGGGGAAGTACATGACACTGTCGGACTCCCCTGTTGATTGGGAACGACCTAGTACACTCTCCCTGCGAGCCATAACGGACGCTGGCCAAGGCCGAAGAATAGAGCTGCCTGATAAAAAGGATAATGGCCTCATCAATGCCCATTTCTTTTTATAATCCTCCATAAGTGGTGATGGGCAACGCAGTCAAAATCTGCGGATAAGTCCATAAATGCCAAGTATAACTTGCCTTGCTTGAGTATACTTGGCAATTAACAGACTTAAGTTGAGGCATTGATCCTGGGTACCTTTCCCCTTTTTGAAACCGTATTGCACTGGGATCAGGACATTATTGCGGGTAGCCCATTCCTCTAATCTGTTCAGTAGGACCTGACCCATGAGTTTAGCAGTGCTGTCCAGGAGGGAGATCGGTCTGTTGTTTTTGGCCGCAGATTTATCTCCTTTCTTATAGATTGGAATTAAAATAGATTTCGACCATGAGTCCAGTGGGCCCACAATGGCGACTGCGTTAAAAACATTTGTCAGCACTGGTCCCCATAAATCCGGCTGATCCAAGAAGAAATCTATCGGAGTACCATCCGGGCTGGGGGCTCTGTTACTGGAGCACTGCATAAGGGCCTTTTTGATCTCATGATGGTTGAAAATGAGGAAAGGTTTGGTAGGGGAGGTAGTGGCTGCCCTCTGTATAATCGCTCCCTCAGCTTTTGGGTCAAATATTGAGGAGACGAATGCAACGCAAGATTCGGACCAGTGGATGGTTTGAGAACGGGAGCGTTAATAACTCCCCAAAAGTCCCTAGCATTATTTGAGGTGGCGGCTTGATACAATTGTTCCCATGCTTCTTCCTTAAGAGTTTTAATTCTCATCCTCCTTGCCTCTTTATAGACGAAGAAGCTTAACCAGTTCCACATCTCTAGGGGTGGATCTAAGGGCCTGATGTAAATTTGATAGGGACTTAGTGCAGGCTTGGTCATACCATCTTGGGCCTAACGTGTTGGCAGAAGGAGTTTTTCTAGTTATGACGTTTTTAATCTCAAGTAATATCTGTTCAAAGGCTGTGGTTACCTGAGTGGGATCAGATTCCACTTCTAGGCAGATCATGATGTCATTTATCCTGTTTCCGACCACGACGGGAACAGTTTTTGCTTAGTCTATTGTAGCCCATTTAAGGATAATCCCATTATTTCTTGCTATTGTGGGTTTGACATACGTCGTCTTCTTCGAATGGACTTCTTCCCATTCCAGGTTACCAATAATGGCAGCATGATCACTATAATTAAGAGACTTAATTTGAACATTGCAAATAATTTTTTTTAAAGGAACTGAAATAATCTATGGTTGAACCCTGAGTAGCTAAGCCAGATGTATTTTGTAGCATGCCTGAGCTAGAATTGATCAGGTTCCGGATTTCTAAATCGTTGATAACAAGAAATCTATTCAGAGCATCTCCATAAGGGTTGTGTGTAAAATGGGGTATAGGCTCACCTATCTTATTGGTTATGCCACATACTGCTTTATTTAAAAAGGAGCAACTGTGTGCGTTAAAATCACCCACCCATAGAATATTCGGATACTGTTTAAGGGTATTAAAAAGTACATTGATTTCCCCTTCCAGTAGGTCAATGGCCTTCTTCATGTCACCAGTAAAATTATTATAATAAAAATTTATTAAAAGAACTGTATTACCGCCGGGGCCCTTTAGGTGTAAAAGGTGATAATAAGGAGAATCGTTGTGAAATGACAAGACTTCCAGTTTTAAGGTATTTTTCCACAGGGTCGGAATCCCCGGCACGGCCTGAGTTCGACGGAAGGGCAGAAGTATGGAAAGAGCGACAGCCATCTAGATTAATAGGACCGGTTTCCCATGTTTCTTGGAAACATATCAGGTCATAGGTGGTAACAATTGTCAACCAATCAGGATCGGACAGTTTGGAACTCAAGCGCGCAATATTCCAGATGATTAATTTGGCATGATCGATCTGATTGCGTGTTGCCATAAGTTGTGAGGGGTTTTCTAACCCTGATATATTGCGGCTTGGAACAGGAGTTGGAGTTCTCCTGTTCTTCCTCTGTCAACCGCAACCTTCTAGGTCTGTTAAAACACTGAATCAATTGAGAGTGGGGAAGGGGATGAAGGGTTGTCCTGATGGAAGGTATTGGGTCTCAAGGTGGGGGAGACTGGGAGGGCCACAGGGTCTTGCCCCCAGGGACTGGTCCTAGCCGGTTTATAGAAAAAGCCAAGCAATAACACAAACATTTGGGTATTCAGTGATGGCACTGTAGGTAACTGGTTGAGCAATTGCTGAACCAGGTGGTGCGAGTTAAAGTTAACCACCACACAGCCCCCTGGATAGATGTCTTTGAGTCCCCCACCCAGCCCACCCTTCTTGCCATTAGAATTTGGGAAAGTATCTCCCCCCATACACATATATATGTTTATATACATATATATAGATATATATAGAAATATATTTATATATGCCTGGGTACATGCGGATAAAGTGGCTAGCCAAATATTTACTCAGCATGGCCCTTTTTTTTGGGTTGTGTATCCCTCTGTTCAAAATACATATTTGGAAAACTTCCCTGGGAAATAATGAAGTCCATGTAAACCTTTTTAGTTTTGCGGGTTTTGATGAGTCGACATCGCTTCTGGGGAATGTCAGAGGTAGTGATCTAATGAAGCTTTCTGAATCTCATGTCAGGTGTTCTCTTGCACCTGAATGTGTATCCAGAATGTGTGAAGTTGCAGCAGTCACTAAAATCTTCTGAATATGATAATCTAAGAGTTATCAAAAGGCGACAGACTAGATACACATTGCATGGTGTGTGCATGTGTGTTTTTTCCTAAGATGTCTCTAGTATTCCTGTAAGACCTTGGTAGTCCAGCAACATCGTATGAAGCTTGCAGCATTCCACAAGCTACTCAAGTGACTGGGCCTAGGTCAGCACAGCTGGAGGAGGCTTCTTATGTACTAAGGAATATTTATCATGCACTAAAAGTTACTCTGGCAGAGTAGTCCCATTTATTTTGGCAGCTTTGGGTGCTAAGCTTCAACAGTGGTATGAGCTTCTTCTCTGGTACTTCAATGCAATCTTGATTCTCGAGCTTCCTACCAATCTAGTCCATGACACATTTCTGGTCTTTCAATACCATATCCTGGTCTTAACATTAAGGAGTCCAAAGAATAAAATGAAGTCAGTAGATCTTGGTAAGAGTGATGGTAGAGTTTGGTGGCTCTGGCAGAGGGCATTGAATTAACTGCATATATTTCTGAAAACGTTGTATTCCAAATCTTGTATCATAAAAAGCATCATAATTCTCCTAGACTTGTTATGTAAAATATATGTAAAGGACACCATAATTCTACTTGTAAATGACATTAAGATGGGTGCTGCCGTTAAATATGCATTTACAAAGCCAGGTAAAGTCCTATTTACTTTTGCACAGTTGAAGTTTGTACAAGCCATCAGTCAGGGTATACTTCATTAGGAGAAAGCTTTCTTTCTGGTGGTGATGAGATAAACAGTTTCAAAGTTTTGCTTGAATTTATAATTTATTCAGAAGATCGTGGTGTCTTTTATATTGAGAGTGTGTATGCCTAGTTCAGCTGGTAATGTTGGAATCCAAAAAGAAAGAAGCAGAAGTGATTCACATAAAATCTTCCTCATACATTTTGGCTATGTGTATATGGTGGTATTGCATAAACTACGCTGTCCTGATAAATATACATTGTAAATAGTCATCTATTTAAAGAATCAATTAGTAGCCTTTATTAACCTTGATGAAACAGCATTCATTTGAAGTTAACAAACCTTCGGAAACTTTATTGTCAAAACTCAAAGAACATAAAGATGTAATCACTGTTGGGTAAAATCTATTGAAGGATGAGGCAGTAAGATAAGACAATGTATGTTAGAGCAGATTGTGTAGTTAGTTATAGAGAGGGACAGGTGGCAGAAAATGACTGGTTTAGTCGACAACGCATTGATAGAAAGCAAAAGATCAAATGTCCTGAGGCAAAAGAAATACTCAAACACATGGTGAAGGAAATGTTCAAACACATAGTGGCCTTTGATGTCCTGTCTCACCCTTTCGCCAGAATAAGGTAGGAGGCTTCGGCTCTCTCTCATTATTGTGTCTGTGGGGAACCTCTGTGGCTGCTGTAAAGATAAAAATTGCATTAGGCAAAACATACTTTCAGGCCCACTTTCACTTTCCACACCAAACTGCCCCTCCATGACCACAATGAAAGACTCTCATCAAACTTTTCAGTGGTGCCCAACTTTAAGTAGGACCATGATCACACAGAATTTGTTGCCAGCAACCTAGTTTCTAGTAAATCATGTGAAGTAGGAGATGACAATATTATTTAACTGTAAAGTCATATCTTCAGCCATGGTACCCCTTATAGGTTCAAAGGCTTTAAAGATCTCCAGTGTCAGAGCAGTGTATTTGGCTAGTTTGCCTATAGACATTCCATGAGTATAAATAGACTGACTGCATGAAGTATTTTTCTAGCAGACAAATAATACACTCAAATATGTTTAAAGTGAAATATCAGCAAGGGTGCTTGTTCACCTTGTTAGGATGTAAGGGAGTGGACAGGTTCGTATCCAGTGGAAATAGGGATCCTAGTGAAATACACTAATTCAAAACAACAAACATAAACTTGTACGATTAATGAAAGTCACATCATTTTGCAGAGAAAGGTGAAGATGATTTTGACGTGCAAAGTGAGGCACGTTTTCCTAAACATTAGCCTGGCTATGCAGTGTGTGCTATTTATTGGTGCTACATTCATGCATCTTTATTCTTGTTTGTAATTGCACTCTGATCTCACTGCACATATGCGTGTGTACACTAATGATTAAGAGTGTCCTAAGAGTTCTCATCTAGAGCTGATTGTAAGGTATTATCCACTGTTGCCCACTGCAAAGTGTGTTAACATTAGTTAATACCATGTGCTGAGAGCATAACCCATTAATTGACTACTATGTATGTGAGGGGATAAGACAAGGAGAACAGGCAATTAAGAGCTTTTACTACTGAACATGTGGAGAATACATCTATTAGCACCCCTACAGGAAGGCCAAAAAGCCAATTGTAACTGCTGGCTTCCAGACCTTCACTGAACCTGGAACACAGGCAAATAGGAATGCTTAGTGTGACCATTCTACTGCCTTGGACTAGCTGAGCCAGTTTCAGTATTCCAGAGAGAATTCTAATAATTATATTAATCAAAAAAGTGTCCATCCACTGGAATACAATAACTGAATATGAAAATCTTGAGAATTTGATACCATGCATAGAAAATATATTTTTGGTAATGTTTATTTCTAAGAATGCTCTTTCCCTTTCTATACTAAGGAATAAAAACAACAAACATTCATACAGGGTGCACAAAAATCTTTAGTTTGATGTTCCTCAAATTCGCTAGACATAGATTCCCTTCAAATGTGTTGTCACAAACAACAGGCATTCACTCCATTTGGCCTCTCAGCATCAATCAATCAATAGATTTCTAGAGCACTTCTTGTCACGCGTGAGGGTATACAGGCAATGGCAGGGTCCTGTTGATTAGCCGAATAGCCAGGTCTTCAGGGACTTTCAGAACTCTGGAAGAGATAGGGAGGTCCGGAGATAAAGGGGTAGCTCATTCCATGTCTTCGTTGCTAGGTAGAAGGAGCGACCTCTGCATCTGCTAGGTCAGATGCGAGGGTGAAGGTTAGAGACGGAAGTGTAGTGGAGATGTCTGGTGGGCTGATGGAAGTTCAGGCGATGGTTCACATAGGCGGGTCTGCAGTTGAGTAGGGCCTTGTATGCGTGGGCCAGGAGCTTGATACCCAGCATCTTTTCTGTACAAGGAGCCAGTTGATTTCCCTGAGGTAGGGGGTGATGTTGGTTCGTCTAGGGAGATCCAGGCCATGAGTCTGGCTGCTGTGTTCTGTATGGTCTGTAGTCGGGTGGTAGTGTGGTCAGTGGGGGTCTGAGTTAAGAGGGCCACCAGGATGCGTCCAAGGGGGAGCTTTTGTTTCCGAAGATCAGTACCTCTGTCTTGTCTGTGTTGAGCTTCAAGCAGTTGTCCTTCATCCAGTTGGCAATGTCTGTAATGCAGTTGTGGAAGTTGGTCTTGGTGTTGGTGGTGTCTTCGGAGAGGAAGAGGATGAGTTGTGTGTCATCGGCGTAGGATATGATGCCAGTCCATGAGTTTTGATGATGCTGGACAGAGGTGTCATGTAAGTGTTAAAGAGGGTGGGGAAGAGTGAGGATCCTATGGGTACTCCACAGATGATTTCCTTTGGTTCGAAGGTGAAGGGTAGAATGACCTTTTGCATTCTTCTGGTGAGGAGATGCGATACATCTGAGAGCAGCTCCTTGGATGCCTCTATTGTGCAGCCTTGTGATGAGTGTGCGGTGGGAGCCATATCGTAGGCTACCAAGAGGTCTAGGAAGACCAGAGCCACAGTCTCTCCTCAGTCGAGTAGGGCTTGGATGTCGTCGGTAGCCGCAATGAGGACTGGCTTGGTGTTGTGGTTGCTGCGGAATCCAGATTGGGAGTAGTCGGTTCCGTTCCAGATGTGAGGAGAGTTGTTGTTTGATTACTTTTTCTAAAACTTTGGCCGGGAATGGGAGCAGGGAGATCGGTTGACAGTTGTGGAATTCACTTGGATCTGCTAATGGTTTCTTTAGTAGGGGGTTGGCTTTTGCGTGTTTCCAGTCTTTGGGGAAGGTGGCTGTGGCAATTGAGGTGTTGAACAAGGTAATGAGTAGGTGGCTGATCTCATTACAATAACATTTTATTGCTGCCCCAACATTCAGCCCTTTAAAGAACAATAATACATCATAAAGCATTAGAATCTCCAGACAATATGTATGTCCAGGGGACACAGTCATCATCCTCTTTTATTCACTGCTTCATTACAGATAAGTACTTCTACTATTTCTTTGTCTGTTGCCACTTATTGATTGTTGTTAAAGATCATATCTAGTCTTTAGTCATAGGGTGGAACTCCCCTTCCAATTCATAACTGGGCCTGGTAAGTTTTTAGGGAATTGTGTTTCACCTTTGTTTAATATTGTGTCAATACCTGCTTGACTTGTGCCAATGCCTACTTGAAAGACCGCTGGTCATTTGGCTGAGTATATTTGTGTAACACGAGGGCCCAGCCTGCAACATCCGGCCTCTTGGTTCCTAATCTGCTTCTTCGCCAATAGTCAGACTGCTTCTATTTGAGTGCCCGACTTTCAAGCGGCAACACCCACTTGCTCCTCAGTGCGATCACCGGCCCACAGCGGTCTCACATCTTCGCTTCCCCCTGCTTTGGAAAGGGTGCAATTGCGGAAGCTTCGGGATTGCGATGGGGCAAGTATTTGAATATAAAAGAGGACTAGACATCCTCAATTGGAGATTTGGGGCAGGTTGCCTGGCAGCGTTGGTGGAGGCCAAGTGCAAGCCTTACAACCCAAGATCCAGGCTAATCTGGACTGGGAGGGTCCAACAACCTCGACCCAAGTCAGGGCATTCCTTGGCTTTACTGTGTATTATAGGAGGTTTGTGAAGGAGTATGGATCCATTGTGACACCCCTCACAGAACTCACCTCCAAGAAAATGCCCAAGAAAGTAAACTCGACAGTTAGTTGTCAAAAGGCTTTTGACACCCTGAAAGAGGCAATGTGCTTAGCTCCCATTCTCAAAGCTCCAGACTACACCAAGTAGTTCATTGTGCAGACTGATGCCTCCGGGCTAGGAATAGGAGTGGTCCTATCCCAGACCAATGGCCAAGACCAGCCTGTGTCTTTTATAAGCAGGAGGTTACTCTCCAGGGAGCTACGTTGGAGTGCCATTGAGAGGGAGGCCTTTCCTCTGGTTTGGTCCCTGAAGAAGATGAGTCCATACCTG
This sequence comes from Calotriton arnoldi, assembly GCA_963921515.1. NCBI lineage: Eukaryota > Metazoa > Chordata > Amphibia > Caudata > Salamandridae > Calotriton > Calotriton arnoldi. The sequence continues at coordinate 466,883 of CAWUFW010013329.1, forward strand.
TTTGGTACTCACTTTACAGTTCAAACTGACCATAGACCTCTCAAATGACTAATGCAAATGAAAGGTGAGAGTCCCAAACTTTTGAGGTGGTCCGTCTTCCTACAGGGAACTGACTTTACAGTGGAACACAGACCTGGGACTGCCCATGCCAATGCAGATGGACACTCTAGGTTCTAACACTTAGACAACTAAGACTCTCTAGGGAAAGGTAAGTCTCATCCTCTTTAATTGGGGGGGCGGGGTTGTGTAGGAAAGTGCCTCTTTTTGCATGGTTAACCCCCACTTTTTGCCTGATGTTTGATGCTTCTTGACTAAATGCGCCCTGGGCTCCTGCTAATCAGGTACCCAGGGCCTGAGTTCTTTCCCCAAAACTGTACCTTTGCTTCCTCATTGGCACCCCTCTGGCCTACATATAAGTCCCATGTAAAAGGTTCCAGGGGCATCAAGGGCCTTGTAGCCAGAGAAAGTCTCTGAGGGCTAAAGCATATATTTTCCCACCCTCAGAGACTCCTCCACTGACCCATACACCCTTCCAGTGCAGTCTGTGTGCCAGGGGGAGACCCTAAAATTACAAGTCATCATGGCACACATCACTGTGTGCCATGCCCACCAAAACACTGCCTGTGGCATAGGTTAGTCACCCCTCTAGCAGGTTTTACAGCCCTAAGGCAAGGTGCACTATACCACAGGTGAAGGCACATTGGCATGAGCCCTGGGCCTCTACAGTACGTGTGCCTTTTACAGGTATTGTAAGTGCAGTTATGCCATTTTAGACCATGGGCTGGGAGTTTGGCACCCCAAACTCCACAGCTCCATGATGGCTTTGCTGAAGACTGAGAAGTTTGGTATCAAAACATCCAATATTCTATCACCCACCCATTTCCACCAGGCCCCAGTTTTTGGACATTGCCTCAGTGTGTGCATCAGGGTGCCCTTCTTGAGGCAAATCCTCAGGCATTGTTCATCTGTTGCCCGACCCACACGGAACAGGCGGGTCCAAGTGTAGTATGCCCTACACAGGATTTTCAATTGGATCAAGCAGATTTCCGCCTGCATCGCGACCTCTCTGGGATACCCACACGCCTGCCCCCAGTCATCATCCTCCAGTCTACCCAGATCCCACTCCCATCTTTCTCTCACAGATTCAAGCGATGGAAGGCTGTTACTCAAGAGTGTGGAGTAGAGCTGGGACACCGAATGCTCTGTCAGGAGGCACCTAGCACCCTGTATTCCATGGGAGACTCCTTTTCCACCTCTTCCTCTAGGGCCTTCCATTTACCTAGTATGAATCGCATCTGTTGGTACTTCGGAAATTGACTCCCTGACAGCTCATATTCAGCATGTAAATCAGTAAACGGGCTCATTGCATCTTCCCTCCATATGCCACCCAGTTTGGAGATCGCCAACAGGTCCCAATTTTGATGTCCCTCTATCTCGCGGAAACCACGGAGGAGGTCCGAGGCCCAAAGCGTGGTCGCTAATGTCAATTTGCCCCGCCACCCCAGTGTATGCATTGCCCTCTTCCATATGTTGACCACTGTCTCCGTGGTAAAGGGGATCGAGTAGCCCTCCCTCTCCGTAGAGTCGACGGAGGTATCCCTCTGGGGCCATGGCAGTACGGTCCGCCCTCAAGGAGGGTTCTTGTTGGGATAAAAAGGGCCAATCATTAACAGTCAGCAGCTGTGAGGCCCAGTAATTGAGCCAGAGGTTTGGGAGAGCAATGCCCTCCTCCATCTGGCGTCTTGTCAGTAGCAAGAGGGCAATTCTTGGTATCCCTCTGTCCCACAGCTGTACCCTTGTGACATTGTTCACCCTGTGGAAGAAGGCATCCGGGACTGGGAAGGGGGTTTTCAGCAGACTGTACAAAATGTTGGTAAATAGTAACCCTGGGCAAAGCACTACGCTACGCTCGCGTAGTTTGCAAAGTTTGCGCTACTTCGCACTACGCGAATTGCACGAAGCACAGTGTAAACACGCGTAGCGTTAATTTTTTGCTTGCTCGCGGTCCTCAACGTCAAGTTGGCGACCGCGAGCAAGCAAAATGACATCCCGGCGATACTTTTTCCTCGTTCGCGATCAGCAACATCAAGTTACCGATCGCGAGCGTGGAAAATAAACCTCCCGGCGAGATTCTCAACGCGGGGAGGTCAGGTTTCTCATTGCGAGTGGTCGCGTATGCTCGCGACCGCTTCCGATGAGAAACTACCAGTCCGCGTTGAGAAAGCTGCCGCTCAAATAAAAATCTACTCGAGCGGCAGTAAAAGACAGCTCGCACTGTGCAAGATGCCGTTTTCAATGGTTGCACAGTGCGGACAAGCATCCGGCACTGTGCAATCATCGCGAACAGCGTACTACGCAGTGCGCGTAGTGCTACGCGTAGTGCGAAGTGCACTTCGCGTAGCTTCGCGTAGCGCTACTTCGCGAACTACGCCCAGGGTTAGTAAATAGATCATCTTATAAAGGGCCACTCGCTCCAGGAGTGAGATTCCTCCATCTCTCCACATCCCTCTGATAGGCCTCTAGGATTTTCACCAGTTTTCCTTGCAGATACAAGTCCCGGTTTTGTGTCACAAAAATACCCAAGTATCATAACCCCTGGGACGTCCATCGGAATGGGCAATCCAGAGCCAATTTCGGGTCTTTCACTTCCATAGAGAAGGCCACCGACTTTTGCCACTTAATTCAGAACATCGCATAGGTCCCAAATCTCCAGGATGCGCAGTATTCTCAGCACAGAGCGTGAAGGCCCGCAAGGTAGAGGAGGATATCATCAGCATATAGTGAGACATCATCCTCACAGCCCGGGTCCCTTCGGAGGTCCCATATTTGTGCATCTATTTGGATCCATGATGCCAGAGGTTCAAGAGCGACCGTGAAATTTAGGGGTGAGAGCAGACAGCCCTGCTGGGTGCACCTGGATAGTCCAAAACTTTCTGAGAGGTCCCCGTTGTCTCGGACTCTTGCCTCCGGGTCTTTATATAGTAGGCCAACCCAGGATAAGATATAGGGTTCAAATCCCTAATTGTGGAGTATGGCCATCATATATGGCCATGTTAGGGAGTCAAAGGCCTTCTCGGCTTCCGAGGCCAGAAGGACCCCTGACTCTACTGTGTGCCAAGCAGCCCATCAATCTCTGCAGATTATGACTCATGGCCCTGTATGGCATAAATTAACAAGTGAGTCAACCACCCTTCATGAGGTGAGTTGGCTAGAATCTTGAAAAATTCTCAAAAAAGGTGTGACGCGTGATGTGCGAGTCATCTAAGAGTTGCACAGCCTTATGCACATTTGTGATCCACATTATACACGTACTCAGAAGTATTCAAAAAAGTTCAATCTGTTTATTTCTACTCATTTTTCAATGTTTGTCCGTCACATCAAAGGTACGAGGTTCCATAATTTCACATTTTATTTGCTCAGGAATTGCCCATCCAGGCCTAATCGCAGGCATGTTAAGAAACTCGAATCCTCCATTTACATTTGAATTCACCCAATGCATTTCGGTCATCTTTGACCTTCGTCAGGGGTATCTACAATGATTAATAAATATATGTAAGCCAAATGAAATGGTTCTTGTACAGAAACAGTAAATTAACAAACTATCCTTTTTCAACCCCTACCCCTTAAACGAAAAATTCAATGTTACTGGAACTAATATTTAATACAATCCTCTACTTACATGTTCAGTACCAATCACCCACTGTCCTCCATTAGTTACCAACCACAACCCACTAAGCAGTGCTCCATAACCTTAAGTGCTAACATAACTATCATGTGCAACTTACGATGATTCCGCTGGTAAAACTTAATATACACCATTGATGCCACTTATAAGAATCTTCCCCAATTTACAGCTAACAGAGTAGGCCCGGATAGGCAATTCCTGAGCAAATAAAATGCATGAAATTATGGAACCTCGTACCTTTGATGTGACGGACAAACATTGAAAAATGAGTAGAAATAAACAGATTGAACTTTTTTGAATACTTCTGAGTACGTGTATAATGTGGATCACAAATGTGCATAAGGCTGTGCAACTCTTAGATGACTCGCACATCGCGTCACACCTTTTTTGAGCATTTACACTTGTGCACCTGGGACGGGGCACATAAGAGTGCATGCACGCCAAATTTGAGGAACAATAAAGAGTAAAGAGAACGACAAAACAAACATGGGTGTGCTTCAGGATACTTTCAGATGATTTGCTAGAATCTTGGCCAGGATTTTCGTTTCTGTTTTAATCAATGAGATCAGCCTATAAGAGGCACAATCATCTATGGGTTTCCTATCCCTATGGATCAGAACAATCATGGCTTCTATAAGGTCACGCGGCAAGGTGCCCATCTCCTTGGCTGTCCTAAGCATAGAGAGGATTAGCTTTGCCACTTTAGACGTTACATTGTGAGAAAATTCTGCAGGGAAGCCGTTAGGGCTGTGGGTTTTCCCTTTGCTCAATTGGGAAATAGCTGCAGCCATCTCACCCTCCATGATCTTTCCATCCAGGGCTTCAACCTGGTCAGGCTAAAATTACTATTCTTAACTGCATATTTACTTAACTTGACTATAAATACATCTCTATTTTTAGTTGCTCTATCTATAGCTGCCTCATCTTCATTCCACTTCATGCCTCTTTACATCAGTCTGCAGGTCTTTTTCCATCTATTATTTCTCCCCTTGTTTCAGTTTCTTATCGTTCTCTTCCTCCTTTCCTCCTCTCTCACTCTGGGCTAAAGTCTGATCATGAAAAAATCCTGGGTCCCAGAAATGCTGGTGATCACCAGCAGCACAAATCTATTGCTAGTACACTACACTTTAACGCATCTTTGGAATGTTGTGTGAGTGTTAATTTCTCGCCCTGCTCACCAGGTCCTTTTGTCAATTGAAGGTCCAAACTTCCTGCAGAGATTTTGTTCAGACTCAATGGTATAATATTAATGTAATACAATACCTGAACGCCTCCTGTAGGGTGACAAACTGTCTTACTGTTTGTAGTATCTGTCATTAACCCCGATTGGGCCCTCTGAATAAAGATATCTACTTGTTCAAACAACAGAGAATACATGGTTCTTGGGACCTCGATACAGTGTATAGAAAATCAGTCTGACTGATCATTTCTGATGGTCACGTAAATAAAACAGTCAGACATCTTAATATGGGCACACATTCTTGGTCATTCAAATGTGCTGTCACTCCTCAATTTCTCTAAATGTGGGCTGAAGGTCCGAGGAGAGGACTTTTAATTTGCACAGAATAACTAGGTCTTATGAAACAGGTAATGCAAACATCCAAACTGTTGACATTTGATAACATCATTGTGCACCCATGATTTGTTTTATCTTCCTTTCTTTTATTCACTCAATGAGCTCCAACTTGCTATCTCCAACAGAGTTTAAAAAGAATTAAACAAATAACAGGATATGAATAAATACAAGAAATAACTAGAACAATTTTTTTTTTTTTTAAAAAGGAGTTCATCTGTTGAACAAGGATGGAGTGAACCTACTTGAGATGTTGTAACTGATAATCTAGAGAGTGTACTCCCAGTTGTGAAGTTACGCTTGAAAGAAAGAGTTAACAATTATGTTGTTGAGCTCAGACATTCCAAAAAACATACCTGCTTATTCTAGCATTTTGATTTTTCTATGTTCATGGCAATAGAGTACTACAACTGTCCCACTGTGTCTATTTCATACACCAATTCCATTATTATTGGGGCCGGAGAATTTTTCTTGGTTCTTGCAGTGATTTATCAGGCTACATTCATTAAAGCAAAGACGCTTGTACCATTATTTCAAAGCAGCATTTAATGTGTTGTCACTCATTTACCAGCACCTAAACCCAAGCACACTCTTTTTTTTTTTAGATATTTTTATTGAGGTCGTAAGTAAGACACAAAATAACATATTACAAAACAAATGCATCAGTTGGTGGCATGAAAATTGTAAGACATAACAATCGAACAATCTTAGAGACAATGTAGCTGGATGCATGAAAAAAAGGAGTATGATCAAGGAAAGAAAAAACAGCGAAAGTATAAGCTATGGAGATGGGTGATCATGACCTGCCTGCAATTGCACCAAACAGCCCCTAAACGGTGCCCATATCTTCCTAAGCCAAGCACACCGGTCATCATTATCGATAATCAGGCTCTCCAATAGGCCTATATTGATAACTTCATGCCACCAGAGCATAGCGTTGGGAGCCTGGGCCAGCAACCAATGTCAGGCCAGAATCAATCGAGCTAGGGAGATAGCACAGAAAAAAAAGCCACTTAGGTGGACTGGTACACAAGGTGAATGACCCAATACAATGAATTTAGGGTCCCACCTCGTGATAGTTATGCAAAGCATATTCAGCTTAACAAATACGGTCTGCCAGTTGTGAAAAATAACAGGACAAATCACGAAGATATGAACTGAGTCTGCTCAATCGCCAGAACATCGAAACAATTTGAGTCCTACCTCAAATTCATAATAAAGAAATGATAAGGAGTATGATAGAAGTCATTGAAAAATTTGAACTGATGAGTTTGAACCCGGGAGACATTTAGAACTGTATTTGATAAAATATTTGTATGTCTTATTTCATCAGGAATAACTTGGACCCCAAGATGTCAGCTTCACTTATCAGCCAATGTCTGAAAAATGTCAGGCCATTGTTGGATCTCTGCTGTTAGGATCATTTGATACACCTGACTAATACTCTTCTTAGGTGGGCCCTGCCTCAAGTATTCTAAAAAGGTGTTAGCAGAACAATTAACGTCTTCCACCCTCGAAAAATACCCAAGCGAGGAAGAGAAAATCGCTGTGATAGTATCTCGAAAGAGAGAAGACGGTCACCCTAAAAAAAAAGAGCCTAAAGTAAGTATGCAGGATGCCTGCCAGCAGTTGATCAAATTTTCGTGCAGTTGACGGGAAAGGTTAGGATTATAACTTATATAAGAATATGCGTTAAATAATGGAATCCCCGATATGTGCATTTTCGGATTGGCCCAAAGAGAGTCAAAGAACCCCCAGAGTCTTAAAACGAGTCTGCTTGAAATAGACAGTATTGATAATGCCAAAGTGTGGGGTGATATCGGCTCCCCAAGAGAGGAATTCTGGAAACAAATAGCCTAGTCTCCATTATTCACACCCCAATGCTTTTACTAGTCGGGACATAAATGCTGCTAAAAAGTAGATACATAAATCTGGTAATTAAAGTCCACCCTCCAGTCGTGGTCGCTGGAACATAAATATGTTAGCACTATGGTTTTTATACCCCCAGATTAATTTTGGCCAGTTAGCCTCTGTCTGTGTAAAAAAGCCTTTGGCTAAATACAAAGGTATGCCCGAAAGAGGTATAGGTAGCAAGGGAGAACAATCATCTTGATTAAGTTGCATTGACAGATTAGACCAATGTGAAAATGATGCCACTTACTCAATATCTCCTGCGTTCTGCCGGATAGTACGCCATAATTAGATTCCCTTACATCCTCCATTTTCACAGAGACTTCGATCCACAGGTAGGTCACCGACTTGACCAATCACTTATCATCCCAAGAAGGGACAGTCTGGTGAGGACCAGGGTCTTATCAAGGTTTAGTTTGTAGCCAGAGATAGCCCCACACTCATTAGCCAATTTTTCAATAGCTGCCAGAGAATCCTCTGAGGCAGAGGTCATGATGGTGATGTCGTCTGCATAGGCAAGCACTTTGAGCTCAAGTTGATGGATCTGCAGCAAAGCAATATCCCTCAAGCTCTGGAGGGCTTGAATTTAAGGTTCTATATAGTGTGCAAAGAGCAAAGGTGAAAGTGGACATCCCTTTACGGGTGCCACAATTTATCTGAATTTGGTCGGTAGAAGACCCTGACCATAAAACCCGAGCCTTAAGATTCTGGTAAAGCTGCAATAAAGCATGGCCCAAACCCTTACACAGCCATAATGGCCCTAAGAAAAGGCCATGGGCCCCAGTCGAAGAGCCTTTTCAGCATCTAGCATTATTGCTCCAACCGGATTTCCCTGAGCACAGCCTGCCTCAAGAGCAGTGATAACAATATAGACATGGGCAGTGTTATCCCGCCCTGGAACAAAACCATGTTGATTCTCATCAACAAGATCAGAAATAAACGTAGCAAGCCTGTTTGCTAAAATCGAATTATAAATCTTGGAATCAGCATTAATCAAAGGAATAGGCTGATATGAACCACTGAGAAAGGGATCTTTCCCTTTCTTAGGAAAGATGACAATGTTGGTCTCAGTCCATGACACAGGAACCTGCCCAAGTAATTCAAAAGAGTTGAATAGATCACGGAGAACCGGCACTACAGGATGTGACAAACTAACATAGAAATCCAATAGAAGTTGATCGGTGCCACAGGCCTTGCTCGTGCCAGCTAGCCAATAGAGTCTTACACTTCGGGGTTGATATTAGACCTTCTAGCTTATGCTATTGTGTAGTAGACAGTTTCTGGTGATGGTGGACCCGAAGAAACTGAACGATCTGGTCCGTGGAAGGGACCAATTCCTATTCATACAACTTCTGATAAATGCTATGGAACTCCTCTTGCATAAGTGCAGGATTGGTCACAATAGTCCCTTGAGAGTTCTTAATCCCAGAAATAGCAGATGCATTAGCTCTATCACGGACCCGGAAAGATAACACCCAGCCCATTTCTTCGATAAAGAATTGTGATCTGATATAACCCTAGGATTCAAGGAAGCTCTCTACAAATATGGACACCCTGAACTCACAACTTGAGAAAGTCGAGAAGGTTCAGGAAAGCCTTCCAGCTGTCGTGGGAGCAGTCAAGACCCAGATCTCATAACAGGAAGTTCAGATGACCATGCTCTCATCAAGGGTCTAAGATTTGGAGAATAGGTCTCGGCGGAATAACCTCAGGATATTGGGGATCCCCGAGGGGTCAGAGGAACAATCCTAGAGACTATATAGTTTGGTTGTTTAGAGAAGGCTTTCCTACAATGGGGGCCTGGGACATGGACAGCATGATTCAGAGAGCCCATCGCTATCCATTCTCACATCCTCGTTATTCACGGGCCATCCTGATATATTTGGGTAACTTCCTGCTCCGTTAGGAGATAAACAGGGCTGCTCGTCCAAGATCACCAGTGAAAGCGGCTGGAGTGGACTTTTTTGTTCGATCAGATTTCTCTCATTAGACTGTAATTCGGCGTTGGCAGCTGAGATAGCATATCTCGGCACTACAAAAGCTTAAAGCTTCGGTTTCATTAGTGGAGCCCGCAATCCTGTGCATCAAATATGAGGAGCAAATGTATTCATGTTTTGAACAGCCTGAGGTTGAGGAGCTCTTGACCAAGTGAGTGGGGGTAAATAAGTAGACTAATGGATCTGGCTGATTCTGTTTTGTCTTTTTCTTCTTGATTCTTTTTCCTTATAGGTTGTTACAGAGTGCTTTATTCAGTCTCTTGGGTATGCTTGCCTCCTTTCTTTTTTTATTTCTCTTTACTAATGGAAGCTTTAAGTCGGCAGGGTCAGCTGACACCTAGCTTTGATTTCATGAAGGATTCATGAGGGTTCTTTATTTATTAATTATGGCTGTGGGGGAACACATTTTGGGTCCTTTGGGCGGGTGTCTCGGGTGGTCTCTGCCCTGCCCTGCCCCTTTTGTTCTTTTTCCACATCCATCCTCGGTCTGCGGTGCTCCGGGGGGAGGGGAGTTTATGTACTCATGTCTACTGCAGTGCTAGTGGTATTCTTTTGGCCGGGGGTGGTCGGCCCTATTTCTGGGCCTTGCATGGAAGGGATAGGGTTGGGGGAAGGCTGGGAGTCAGGGCGGCTGGCGTGGCCAGGGTCTAGGGTCACTTTTGTCTTTATAATGATTTTTTTCGTTGCAATGTTTGGTCAGGTTGCTGGAAAAGAAAATTAGGCCTTATGGTTGTGGACGGTAAAGTTGGGACCAAGAATGATTCTGTGCTGTTGTTCTCTTTCAGGGTGTGCTGGTTGTTCGATTAAGAATGTCAACGTTTTGCCAGGGGTGTGGTCCTGACCAGCATCTTCATATTCTTTCGTGGAATATCAATGGAATGTAGGCATCTTATAAGGCGAAAAGTAATTAAAGAGGTGCTACACTATCTTCAACCACATTTAGTTGGCCTACAGAAAACTCAGCTCTTGAATAAACAGGCCTCTCTTCTGGATGATTTCTGGTATCAAGTACTATCCTCAGCTTGTTTTACTTCTCTCAGAGTGGGATTGCCTTCTGGCTCGGGATCATAGCTAGACACTCATCAACCACTGTATAGATGTGGGTGGACGATAGTTCTTAGCAACAGTCAAGAGGGTCCAATTATGCATTATGCCATGTGTACTCTATGAGGCCAACACTGATGATCCTGCGGTCTCTAATAGCCTGCTTTCTGAGATACATCAATCGTCGGAACCATTGACTATTTGCAGGGACTTCAACATCGTCCCTAACCCATGGATAGACTCCTCTTTTAGTAGTCGAGGGCTAAACTCTTCTTTGAGAACCACCTATAGCTCAAAGGAAACGGCTAGGGCTGCTTTGTTGCAAGTAATGGAATCTTATGCTCTGGTGGATGTCTGGTGATATTCTCAGATGACAGAACATAGGTTTACATATTTTCCCGCCTCACCTAAATATTTTTCTCGGATAGATATGTTCCTTGCTAGCCAAGCTCTTTTGTCCCATCTTGGGGCCTGATTACGAGTTTGGCAGTGCGCGCCGGTTCCCGCAGCCGCACCGCCAAACCTGTGGTCAGGCCGCCCGCCAGATTACGAGTATTTATTGTGTCTGGCAGGCTTTTATTTGATGTTTTCACGGCAGTGCCTCAGAAAATGGGCACCACAATGGGAACGGCAAAAACAGTTCCTGCACGGTATGGCATGTAATGACCATGCTGTGCAGGCACTGGGGTGCATGCACACAGGGGGGCACATGTAGTGCCCCCTGCATGCACCCCATGGCTCTGACTCACAAAGAGGCCCTATATAGGACCCCCTTTGTTTCCTCTCCACCACGGTTTACATGGAGGAGGAACCACCATGAAAAATGAGTCAGAGAGGAAACTTGCAATATGCTTGGCGGGACCGCAGCGGTTCCCCCAAGCATATTGCAGCCTCAGGATCACCGCAACACCACCAGGGAACATTGGTTCCTTGGCGGCTGCTGCAGGGCATTGCTGGTCCAACCACCCTAATTGTAATAGGGCGGTCGGAAGACTGCTGCACCCCCGGAGTCTGGCAGTCCGTGGATCGCCAGACTCTTAAAAAGCCCCTTGGTATCTCTTTTAACCCTAGGGTTATATCGGATCACAATTCTTTGGGGTATATTCACAAGAACGTGTGATAACTACCGCAAGAGTAGCGTGACGCAACTTTCAATAACGCAGCCTATCACAGGAAAATAACCCAGTGTCAACGTGGAATTCAGAACAAGGCGGTACCATGCGATAGTCACCAGATAACGCGTCAAATGCCAGCGTGAAAATCAACACCACGCCGAAAAAATGCGAAACGCGAGAAATCATGCGATGAGGCCAATCGCGGTACAGAAATCAGCGAACACCAGCCACAGGCCTGTAAATCCCACGCGTCAGGCGGGAAAAAGCACCATAAAAGAACGGAAAAAGAAAACGCCCAAAAACAATTCAAACTGCGTAGCAACATGGATGCACCCGGAACAAGTGCAGAGGACAAGCCGAACACCACTAGCCCTACGGAGGACCATCCAGGAACCCCGCTGTCAGGGAAGGGCAAGGACAAGAGGAAGAGGAAGACCGGGTACAGTCCGCAGGAAGACCAGATCATCGTCACAGGGGTGAACGAACACCATCAACAACTGTTCGGCACCTCCACTGGCAACCCAAACCGAAATATGGCAGGCCATTGTCACCAACGTTAATGCAGTCGGAGTGTCCAGGAGGTCACTGGAGGAGGTCAAGAGGCACTGGCATGATCTGAAAAGGCAGACCAAACATAAGCTCGCCGCCAACAGGGAGGCAGCAACGGCGACTGGAGGTGGGAGTCCTGCGACACAGGAGGAGCTGGATGAGCTGGAGCAAATGGTGGCCACAGTCAGCAGTGAGGAGACGTGGCAGGATTGGGGGGCCAGGACACAGCACGATACGACCTGACCCAACAGCAACAGGGTGAGTAACCACTAGGGACGGGGGGAGATGGGCACAATGGCACACATGCACAATTACGCGCAGCACACAGCACACCCACAATGACCGTGGAACATGTCCCTGAATGCCTTGGCACACTGCAGCACACATAGAAACGCCAAGTAGGCCCCCATCCACAATGTGCACAGAGTGGCCCCCCCTATCACCAATATCACAACCCACCCGTGCACATGTGCTGAATCCAGCAAAGCAGCGGCTCCGTGACCCACACTGACTATGCAAGTAACACTGCATGTCCGATAGCATGGCAGCTGCCCCAAAAAAATGACATGGCCCACGAAGCGACATGGAGGTAGCCAAGTGCGGATCACATCCGTAAAGGAGCAGGTCACACTCCAACGTGTCCACGTGCACCCACAACCCATGCCTTACAATACACGCAGCAGACGAACAATGCACCATGCCACAAAAACAGTCCGCGAGCACACATGACCCAAGTCAAAAGCAAATCAGGCCCCGAAAAGCACACAAATCAAAGGTACCCCGCCTCAAAGGGAGAAGGCTACACGAAATCAGAGCTGCAGGGGCAACTCCCCCACAATGCAGCACACACACATAGCAATCACAGGACATCCGCAATGAAGGCAATGTGGTACAAAGTGCAACACCAGCACCACAGGACAGAGCCCACAACAGGTTCCCCTCGTGCGTAGTAACTGTCCACCCACATCTGGCATTGCCTGACACTGTGTGATGATAATGTACGGGTACTACCACACATCCGTCATGTAGTTGAAAAACACACTGACTGCCACCAAATAGCCAGCTACCCCAAAACAGTCACAATGTACATTGGCATGCAGTCTGAATGTGAACATCTGCAAATCATCACCATACATGTGAAACTCTGTTAACCTGCATCTCCCCTTTACATTGCAGAGGGACAAACAACACCCCCTGCAGAGCACACCACACATCCCACCATTGATGATGAAGAGGACAACCTGCACACATGTCAAGACACCCTCCAACGGATGCTGGACAGCCTCTGCACCCCACCAACAGGAGCAGGCCAGGCCAGCTGCCTCGAGGTAACCCCACCACCTGCACAGACCACACCGCAGGAAACATACATCACCACGGCTGTCTCCCAGGACCCCCCCCGACCAATACATGGAATTCCAACGTCGTGTGTTGGGTTGCCAGGTGGAGTTGGCTCATCAGCTGCGGGTGGGTTTCGAGCTCGTAGCAGCCAAACTCGATGCCATACGTGGGTGTCTGAGTCCCATTAGGGACCACGTACAGTCCCTATCGGACACCCCCTGTACGCACCATGCTCCACCACAGACCTTGGCTAACCTCGCTGGTGCCATGAGTCTAATACAAGCACTGTCTGGTCAGACAGGCACCAGCCATGACAGCACAGAGTTGGCACAGATGCGGAGGGCAATGGACACCATGGAGCAGATGCAGGCTGGAAGTATGTCTCCCACTGCTGGACACCAGCGAGTAGTGTCTGGGAACAGCAATGCCCTGCAGTACTCCAACTTGCCATTGCTGCCACTGAGCCCTTCCCAGATGACTGCAGCGGGAACATCGGCACACACAGCTCCGAACCCTGATGTGCCCCTGGCACACCGTGATGCTGCCCCATCACCTACGCAGTCTGATGTGTCAGGGGCACACAGCCATGCAGCCATCACCCCGCCACACACACCGGACACACCGGACACAGTACCCATATCAGGGGAGTGAGAAGGGGATGGGAACTACTGTGTGAGGAAGGAGGCAGTAGCATCCATCACCGCCATATGGCCTGTCCCTGCCTGGTCATGACCTATGCATCATGCCCTGGGAAATACCTCCTACTGACCTCCGGAACACCCTGCGACATTCACCCAGACCCCGACACGGACTGCCATTGCTTCACCACTGGACAATCACACAGCAATCCTGCTGCGGACTGCACTCTCCCTCTTCCCAATCACTGTGCATTCCCCAAAGGACTCAGGTTGGGCCACCACTGGGCCTCCATGTGCTGTGGGCTTGGATGGGCAGCTACAGCTCCAGCTCCGTCAATCACCTGAAGGTGAATAAAACATTCTGAATCACACAGATGTGTCATCACTATGTTCACTCACGTATGGAAGTATGGCTGGATGTGGGGACGATGATTGCACATGAAGGTACACCCTGCTAACTGACATCTATGCGCATGTCTATCCCTGAGACACATGGCCAATTGGATGACTGTGAAGGTGAGTACTAGCTGTGACCCCATTGCACATCAACAGCAATGTCAAAACACCCCAACTTAGGCACACGTCCATGTGTTGAATAGGGCCGTGTGTAGGAGTGACCAAAACGGTGGCAGGCCAGGAGTGGTATCCCACGCCACGTGTGACAGCAGAACTTCACGTCGCATACCGACTTACACACATCTGTGTGGACACATTCTGTTGTGATGTATGACATTGCTCCACATGGGTAGAGGTTGAACACCATACCCACATGGCTGGAGTCATGTAAGTGCACATGTCGTCCAGCACCTATCCCAAAACAATGTCTGGCTCACAGAGGCGGAGCTTGCCAAAGGGACACACCCCCATTGCACATGCGACAGTCAGTTCCTCCCTGTGTTGGGACGAGGCTCATTGTGGCACACGAGTGGACAATCTTAACAACACACCTCACAGTTAGACACCAGTGGAGTGGCATAGGCTTTATCGGCATGTGCGTGTCAGTACGGACGAGGCAACGGCCACAACAGACAGGGACATGCTCAAGACACTTACACACAGCATGGGTACATGTCGAGGGGCAGATAATGTTGGGGCTGAAATGGACAAGATTCATCACGGATGGCAACGCTCACAGCCCACCTTGCCTTGCTGGACGAGTCATGTGTTGTTTGGCGTCTGCACAGTGCCCCGTGTGAGGGGGCACGACTCACTGCACGTGGGGTCTGCATGGTGCTCTGCCTTCGGGCTGCGCCGATTGTCTGCTCTGCCGACAGTGATCAGGTGTGAGGGTCCGACAGGTTCACATGTCGTGCTACATCGCCATGTGTGTACTCTCACCCAGCAGTGTGTCCGAATTGGCAAAGTTGCCAGATGACGCTGTGTTGCTTGGACCCTGGACCTGCGTCGCCTTGCACAGGTGTGTGTGCACACGCGTTATTCCACGCACATGCATCCAGAGCCCGACCGAAGGCAGACGTGTCCTCTGTTTTGGTGGGATATGTGAGCAATCCCCACTGTGCAACGAGTTGTTGGGCCATGTGCTGTGGGTGGCAATAGGATGTGGCTGCAGGTACGTAGTTACTCATCCATAAATGCCCGTGCAGCTTCATGTGCAATGTGCTCCAATAGTACGTCGTTCTCGTGTTCAAGGAA